>OX421386.1:13932785-14532785 GCA_949126905.1 Amorpha juglandis | reverse complement strand
GGCTCCTGCCCAGAGATGAGAGCAGTACTCCACGTGGGGCCGTACCTGAGCTTTGTAGAGCGCAAGTCTATGGCCCGGCGTGAAGTATCGCCTCGCTCTGTTCAGGATACCCAGCTTTTTGCCAGCCAATTTGGCTTTGTCCTCCAAATTTATTTATTTATTTATTTATTTATTTACACAAGTAACTTACAGAAACAATTCCAAATCGTTACAAGGTGAGCTAAGGTGGACCAAAAGTAGTGACTTAAAAGTACCAACCTTGTCATAAAATATGTCGAGTTCTGGGTGTTGAGCTAGCATGCGATTAAGAAATGTTATAACTCTCGCCGCGGGGGCATTGTTTGCGTGAACGGAACGAAGACGCGCAGGCGGCGCTAGTAGGCGATGTCGTCGACGCGGGCCCTGCTCGGCGTCGGCGCCGCGCATGTATTGTGACGGCACACACAGCCGCAGCTCTGCGAGCGCAGTAGGATTGTCGATCTTGTTATGCAAGAGGAGGTAATAATGTACCATGAGGTGCATTTTACGCCTGAGTTCCAGGGTGTACATTCCCACCATCCCTGTGACAAATAATGATGGAAACATGTATGGATAATAACCGTACATTTTTTTATAAATGTACCGTGCGAACTTACGTTGTATTTTTTCCACCATAAGTGTGTATTTTTTTTCATGTGGATCCCAGATCACACTGTTATATTCTAACCTACTTCGCACATAGGCAGTGAAGAGCGCGATCGGGGCGTTAATATTTTTAAAATTGTAGGATGTACGCATAATAAAACCTAACATCTTATAGGCTTGTTTACATATGTCAGTTATGTGGTCTCTAAAGTTCATTTTCTTGTCCATAGTTAGTCCTAAATCTTTTATCGCGTCTACTCTGTCTAGAGTAGTAGCATGAGTTAGCCGGTAGTTGTGCAAAGTAGGTATGGGTGATCTAGTAAAGGTTATAACCTTACACTTGCTGGCGTTAAAATGCAGATGGTTAAGTTCACTCCACGACGAAACGTTATCAATGTCCCTCTGTAGGGCGTTACAACTGTCTTCATCTTCAATGGCAGTAAAAACTTTTAGATCATCAGCAAACAATAGGCACTGGGAGGTGACCACGGATCTTGGTAAGTCGTTCACCATTATAAGAAACAGGGTAGGTCCGAGCGTTGATCCCTGACTTATACCAGACCTCGTGTAATAATTGGGAGAACAAAAACCGGACATTTGAATATATTGTGAACGATTTTTGAGATAACTAGCAATAAGACTAAGGAGTTTAGGATTAAAACCAATAGTGGCACATTTTCCAAGAAGTATGTCGTTATCTACGCGGTCAAATGCTTTTTGAAAATCAAAAAATGCTGCATCGACCTGCAGCCCAGCGTCCATCTTTGTGGTAACGTAGTTAACAAAGTTAACTTGATTGGTAACGGTCGACCGCCCTGACCTAAAGCCGTGCTGACTGTCGGCTAGATGGACACCGATCTGCTGGACAATGCGAGCATTGAGGACTGTTTCAAATAATTTACCAAAGACCGACAAGACCGCTATCGGCCGATAGTTGACGACTTCTGTTCTATCACCTCCCTTGTATATAGGGGTGACTCGTGAGGTTTTCCAGGTGTTAGGATATCGTGAACATTCTAAAGAAAGGTTAAATATGTATAGAAGTGGCTCAGCAAACACGGATATACAATCTCTCACCAAATAGGTAGGAATTCCGTCCGGTCCAGCGGCGGTGCGAGGCTTTAAGGATTTTGCAGCTTGCAGCACTTCTCGTTCAGAGATATTGGATAAAGATATGTTCGCTGTTAGTAAATTACCCTGAGGTGTACACAGTTGTGCATTGTTGACATCTAGCATGGGTTCCTCATTGAGAAACACGGAACTAAAATAACTAGCGAAAGCATCAGCCGCTTCTTGTCCTGCTACAATCTTACCGCGATACTTAAACTGATCACACTCCTGTCGGTCCTTCTTTTCAAATGACTCCTGTACTGGACTTTACTCGATATTTCGACGCCGAGGATCCCAATACTCTCGGAAACCCGGAGAGGTACTCCTTGGAACTGTGGCGCCATGACAAAAGGGTCCTTCTTTGCAGTGAACGCGCAAACTTGTGTCTTCATGGGGTTCAATTGAACTAAGTTCTTTTCCCCCCATTCCGAGGCCCGCCCCAGAGAGCTCTCGATTTCAGACACAAGTTGAGACCGTCTTTCCTCCATAGTACTCCGAGGAACATTCTGATGGCCGATGTATCGCGCGTCACTCGTATTGTCATCTGCATAGCAATGTATGCCGTCAATAGACAGCATATCATTGATATGCAAGATGAAGAGAGTCGGCGACAACACCGAGCCTTGTGGAACGCCAGCATTAACCGACAGAGTCTCGGAGCAACGACGACGACGACTACGACGACTACTTTGACTACGACGACTTTGATGCTCCGACCATCCAGGAAGCTAGCGATCCACTTGCAGAGTCCCTCGGGGATCCCGTAAGATGGTAACTTCGATAGAAGGGCTCTATGCCATACTCGATCGAACGCCTTCGCGATATCTAGGCCGACAGCCATAGCCTCACCCCTGCCCTCCAAAGCCTCAGCCCAGCGGTGTGTGAGTAATACAAGAAGATCACCAGCTGACCGACCGTGACGGAAACCGTACTGTCGATCACTGATCAGCTGGTGCTCTTCAAGGTACCGCAATAACTGGGCATTAATTACTCGTTCCATGACTTTGGAGAGCAGGGATGTGACCGCTATCGGTCTATAGTTTGAAGGGTCCGACCGTTCACCTTTTTTAGGTATCGGATGGACATGAGCTACCTTCCACGAAGTGGGGACCTTGTTGGTATAATAGGAAAGACGGTATAGGCGCGTGAGAACGGGGGTCAACTCAGGGGCGCACGTTTTAAGAACCACCGCGGGGATGCAGTCTGGGCCACTCGACTTACGTATGTCGAGAAGCCTCAATTCTCTCCTGACCGCACGCTGACTTATGCGAATTTTGGCCAGGGAGGACTCGCACCGGGGGATGTTCGGCGGCGTGGCTCCTCGATCATCCAGAGTCGAGTTCGATGCAAAGGATTGAGCCAAAAGATCGGCCTTATCCTTTGCACTATGGGCCAGACTGTCATCAGACTTACGCAGTGGCGGGAGACTGGACTGGCAGAAGTTACCTTGGACAGCTTTGGCAAGCGACCAGAAAGCACGGCTTCCAGAGGGGTAGCTCTTCAGTCGCTCGCCAATTCTGCCAATGTGTTCCGCCTTGGCCTTGACTATAGCCCTCTTGTTGAACCTAGAAGCAGCATTATATTTCCGCTTCTCCTCTTTGGTATTCGGATCCTGACGCTTTCTGGCGTCGACCCACGCCTCGTATGCGGACCGCTTTAGGCGCGCAGCTTCGGCGTAGGTATTATTATACCAGGGCCGGCTACGACGCCCGACGGGTAATATGGTGTTGGGGATATACATGTCCATCCCCAAGAGCACCACGTCCCTAACTGAGTCCGCACAAACGTCAGGATCTTCCGAGGAGAAACAGAGCTGCTTCCATGGGTAGGACGCAAAGAATTCGCGAAGTCCATCCCAATCTGCTGACCCATACCGCCAGACCCTGCGAGTCCCAGTGGCTGAAACGCGACGGCGAGACATAGCAGGGGCTGAAGAACGGATCAGGCAGTGATCAGACGACCCTAGAGGGGCGTCGACCACCACTCTGTATCCGTCAGGGTGTGTAGTCAGCAGAAGATCCAACAAGGAAGGCTCGTGGGTCTCAACATCTGGAACACGGGTGGGCTGCGCTACCAGTTGTGTGAGACCATACGCCAAGGCCATTTCGTAAACAGTCCGACCCGGGAGGTCGGTGGTCCGCGACCCCAACCACTCTACGTGATGAGCATTGAAGTCGCCAAGGACCACCAACTCCGCGGATGGGAACTGTTCAAGAATTTGGTCAGTCCCCACTTGAACGTTCTGAAATAGGTGAGTCAACCCCACTTCACTGGCATGGGACCTGTAGAGGCATGCGTAGATTCGGGTACGACCCCCATAGTCTACACAAAGCCACAAGATCGACAGGTCCCGATGCTCGAGGCCTCGAAGGCGGCGACAACAGATATCACCCCTAACGAAAACGCACACCCCGGCCTTACGTTGGAATGAATGCTCCAATACGTAGCCGGGGTAGTTTAAGTACGATATATCATCAGGGGTAGATATCTGTGTCTCCGTTAAAAAGAGCAGGGCAGGCCGCGCCGTCTCAAGGTGGTAATGTACGGCGTCGAGGTTGCTGTGTAGACCCCTGACATTGCAGAAGTCCACTCCAAATGTGGATGCAGTTTCCGCCGAGTGATTTTTGCTCTTCTTTTCTTGTGGCGATCCATGGTAGTGGTATCCTACTCACTTTGGTTACCGGCTGTATGTTAAAACAAAATTAACCAGTTAAGTCAAGTCAAGATCGAACCGATCGAACCACTAACAAAATTAAATTGAAACAAAATTATTTAACTGAAGGTGGGTTTTCTGTGTGACAGTAATAACGACCCGATCGAGCCAGCCCATTCAAGCCATATACAAAACTGTCTACAGCGTGGCTCTACTACTCGATATCTTTACTAATGGTACAGTAGTATATTGCTCACCACCACTTGTGTTTTAGGAGGGCAAGCGCACCGCGTACAAGCTCGGCGAGTCGATCCGCGCGCGCTATGGCGACCTCCTCTCCGCGCAGTACAACCGCTCCGAGATGTACATCCGCTCCACGGACTCGACGCGCACCAAGATGACGGTGCTGACCGCGATGTCGGCCGTGTACCCCGCCGGAGACGACAACTGGAGTGACTCCCTGCCCTGGCAGCCCACGCCATACACCACCGTGCCTACAAGATACGACTTTGTGAGTAACTTTAACGATGCTCATGAACAAACATGGTCATGGCCCACAATGACATTCCTGTTATGGCAAATGATTTCAGTACATCAAGCAGCTGTCAACTGACTGTTCATGTTTCAACTATTTAATTTTGTTGTTGTCAAATAGTAATTTACCAAATGCTATCTAATCATAAACCAGCGACGTCTAAATAATAATTCCTCAAAAGAGACTGTTTGTCGTCACAGAACCTGGCCTTGATGAACTGCCCCACGTTCAAGGAGTTCTACTACAGTCAGATGCTGACCTCCTCGACGAGGATGGCGAGTTACTCCGCCGTACTCGAGCGCTGGTCCTCGTTCCTCTCTTTCAACATCACACAGCTGCCGGTGCTTGCGTACGCCGTCTATGATGTGTACACCAGCCAGGTGAGAACGGAGACTGCGATCCGTCCTAATGCCTTGTTATTTACTTCCTTGGAAGGTGTCTGTGGATCATTTTCATCATCAGATTTGAGTTCCAGGGAAAATCTATGTTTGTTTTTTTGTTAAACATGCACAGTACTCAGGATGTATCTGGAGGAAATATTCCATTCCCTACGAATATTTTTGGAAGCTTTATACAAATTCAGGTATTAAGGTATTGATAGGAATAGTATTGCCTTCTCTCTCATATACCTCACTTTCTGCAGTCGTTGTTTAAGTTGTTAGTCGTCACTCCAATCTCATAAACAAACTCCATTACTAACGGCGAGTGTTATACAGATCAGCCTCGGACTGCCGCTCACTGAAGACCTACAGGAACTGTTCCCGGACATCGAACAGATCGCCGGGGAAGCCATCGATGTTATCTTTGGCGATGATGACTACGTGGCGCTGCAGGCTGGTGAGTAATTATCATTTACAGCATGAATGGGCTCGCTCCACTGAATCTTCTAATGTCTTACAGTAACCCAATGTGAAATGGCAGCTTGCTGTTGCGTTTTGAATTTCGTGAGAACAAATACTCCCCTCCGTTTCCTAATCGCTACTCCTGCGTTAAAATCCACAACGGATCCATGATTGAATCTAAGTGAGGCTCTGTACATCACTAAATGGAAGCTTTCGGTGTTGGTTGCAGGTGTGCTGCTGCAAGAGTTCTTCACGTCGGCGAGCTCTGCAGCTACTGGCGACGGCACGCCGGTGAGGATCTACTCGGCGCATGACTATAACGTGTACTCTGTGATGGCGGCAGCGCGCGTGACGCCGCGTCAGGGCGTGCCTCCGTATGGATCCGCATTCGCTCTCGAGGTGCGACGCATCCGAGACTCCGGCGAACTTGTTGTCTTGGTGAGTGTCTCTGTGGGAAGCATTCGAATTGGAACTTTCGCACGTAGGACTCTCGTATGCACGATTTTAATGTTATACCACCGCTTTATATATTTCTGACATTTCGTATTTGCGGAGTACAAAAGCATTTATCTCGATATCTACACGAATCGAACCATGTTAATGCTCGTTCAATGCGCTACACCTAAAAGTCATCAGTGTTAATGTTGTGCATGTTTGTAGCCGGTATACCTCAGCACACCGGGCGCTGAGCCACTCTATCTACAAATCGACGGCTGTAGCGCTCTCCTGTGCCCGCTGGACGAGTTCGCCGAGCTCTCCGCAGACCGTTTGCTGGACGAGGACACCTGGCGCGACCAGTGCGGCTACACAGACGATCTAGTGGTCGACGACTCCGGCATCGCCTAGTACACGACTGATTATTATTTATTGACTATTTAATGCAAACTTTCGTAATCCATACCTAATAAATAAATGCAAAAGTAACTCTGTCTTTCGGTCTGTTCCCTTTACACGGCTAAACTACTGAACCGGTTGTGATGAGATTTAAGGTAAGGTGGGGAGCGCAGCACATCGCTAGATATGTCTAATTACTATCCAAAAGTACAGGCACGTGAGAGATGGTCCATTAATCACGTGAGGCTTGAAAGGGGTAGGAGGAATAGCAAAAATCACGAAATATCACAAGGGGGGAGGGGAGTATAGTTTTGTCATGGTCCTTAATCTTCTATTTATATAAAAATGAATCGCTGTGCGTGTGTCTCGCCAAAACTCGAGACTGGCTGTACCGATTTGGCTAATTCTGATCTTGAAATATTTGTGGAAGTTCAGGGAAGGTTTACCCGGTGAGAAAAAATGAGTAACATAAATAATAAGTAAAGAAAAACACTAAAAACGACAGCTTAATTTTCCAGTACAAACTGTTCCTGGGTATGAAACACTTGAAGTCTTTTTGATGTGAAACATCTATAAGCGCAGGTATAAACCGGATTGTTGGCGTTGCGAAGCTTGCCGTGATGACGGGTCGCCACGCTATACTAGACAGGACAGGGACAGGGACAGGGACAGGGACAGGGACAGGGACAGGGACAGGGACAGGGACAGGGACAGGGACAGGGACAGGGACAGGGACAGGGACAGGGACAGGGACAGGGACAGGGACAGGGACAGGGACAGGGACAGGGACAGGGACAGGGACAGGGACAGGGACAGGGACAGGGACAGGGACAGGGACAGGGACAGGGACAGGGACAGGGACAGGGACAGGGACAGGGACAGGGACAGGGACAGGGACAGGGACAGGGACAGGGACAGGGACAGGGACAGGGACAGGGACAGGGACAGGGACAGGGACAGGGACAGGGACAGGGACAGGGACAGGGACAGGGACAGGGACAGGGACAGGGACAGGGACAGGGACAGGGACAGGGACAGGGACAGGGACAGGGACAGGGACAGGGACAGGGACAGGGACAGGGACAGGGACAGGGACAGGGACAGGGACAGGGACAGGGACAGGGACAGGGACAGGGACAGGGACAGGGACAGGGACAGGGACAGGGACAGGGACAGGGACAGGGACAGGGACAGGGACAGGGACAGGGACAGGGACAGGGACAGGGACAGGGACAGGGACAGGGACAGGGACAGGGACAGGGACAGGGACAGGGACAGGGACAGGGACAGGGACAGGGACAGGGACAGGGACAGGGACAGGGACAGGGACAGGGACAGGGACAGGGACAGGGACAGGGACAGGGACAGGGACAGGGACAGGGACAGGGACAGGGACAGGGACAGGGACAGGGACAGGGACAGGGACAGGGACAGGGACAGGGACAGGGACAGGGACAGGGACAGGGACAGGGACAGGGACAGGGACAGGGACAGGGACAGGGACAGGGACAGGGACAGGGACAGGGACAGGGACAGGGACAGGGACAGGGACAGGGACAGGGACAGGGACAGGGACAGGGACAGGGACAGGGACAGGGACAGGGACAGGGACAGGGACAGGGACAGGGACAGGGACAGGGACAGGGACAGGGACAGGGACAGGGACAGGGACAGGGACAGGGACAGGGACAGGGACAGGGACAGGGACAGGGACAGGGACAGGGACAGGGACAGGGACAGGGACAGGGACAGGGACAGGGACAGGGACAGGGACAGGGACAGGGACAGGGACAGGGACAGGGACAGGGACAGGGACAGGGACAGGGACAGGGACAGGGACAGGGACAGGGACAGGGACAGGGACAGGGACAGGGACAGGGACAGGGACAGGGACAGGGACAGGGACAGGGACAGGGACAGGGACAGGGACAGGGACAGGGACAGGGACAGGGACAGGGACAGGGACAGGGACAGGGACAGGGACAGGGACAGGGACAGGGACAGGGACAGGGACAGGGACAGGGACAGGGACAGGGACAGGGACAGGGACAGGGACAGGGACAGGGACAGGGACAGGGACAGGGACAGGGACAGGGACAGGGACAGGGACAGGGACAGGGACAGGGACAGGGACAGGGACAGGGACAGGGACAGGGACAGGGACAGGGACAGGGACAGGGACAGGGACAGGGACAGGGACAGGGACAGGGACAGGGACAGGGACAGGGACAGGGACAGGGACAGGGACAGGGACAGGGACAGGGACAGGGACAGGGACAGGGACAGGGACAGGGACAGGGACAGGGACAGGGACAGGGACAGGGACAGGGACAGGGACAGGGACAGGGACAGGGACAGGGACAGGGACAGGGACAGGGACAGGGACAGGGACAGGGACAGGGACAGGGACAGGGACAGGGACAGGGACAGGGACAGGGACAGGGACAGGGACAGGGACAGGGACAGGGACAGGGACAGGGACAGGGACAGGGACAGGGACAGGGACAGGGACAGGGACAGGGACAGGGACAGGGACAGGGACAGGGACAGGGACAGGGACAGGGACAGGGACAGGGACAGGGACAGGGACAGGGACAGGGACAGGGACAGGGACAGGGACAGGGACAGGGACAGGGACAGGGACAGGGACAGGGACAGGGACAGGGACAGGGACAGGGACAGGGACAGGGACAGGGACAGGGACAGGGACAGGGACAGGGACAGGGACAGGGACAGGGACAGGGACAGGGACAGGGACAGGGACAGGGACAGGGACAGGGACAGGGACAGGGACAGGGACAGGGACAGGGACAGGGACAGGGACAGGGACAGGGACAGGGACAGGGACAGGGACAGGGACAGGGACAGGGACAGGGACAGGGACAGGGACAGGGACAGGGACAGGGACAGGGACAGGGACAGGGACAGGGACAGGGACAGGGACAGGGACAGGGACAGGGACAGGGACAGGGACAGGGACAGGGACAGGGACAGGGACAGGGACAGGGACAGGGACAGGGACAGGGACAGGGACAGGGACAGGGACAGGGACAGGGACAGGGACAGGGACAGGGACAGGGACAGGGACAGGGACAGGGACAGGGACAGGGACAGGGACAGGGACAGGGACAGGGACAGGGACAGGGACAGGGACAGGGACAGGGACAGGGACAGGGACAGGGACAGGGACAGGGACAGGGACAGGGACAGGGACAGGGACAGGGACAGGGACAGGGACAGGGACAGGGACAGGGACAGGGACAGGGACAGGGACAGGGACAGGGACAGGGACAGGGACAGGGACAGGGACAGGGACAGGGACAGGGACAGGGACAGGGACAGGGACAGGGACAGGGACAGGGACAGGGACAGGGACAGGGACAGGGACAGGGACAGGGACAGGGACAGGGACAGGGACAGGGACAGGGACAGGGACAGGGACAGGGACAGGGACAGGGACAGGGACAGGGACAGGGACAGGGACAGGGACAGGGACAGGGACAGGGACAGGGACAGGGACAGGGACAGGGACAGGGACAGGGACAGGGACAGGGACAGGGACAGGGACAGGGACAGGGACAGGGACAGGGACAGGGACAGGGACAGGGACAGGGACAGGGACAGGGACAGGGACAGGGACAGGGACAGGGACAGGGACAGGGACAGGGACAGGGACAGGGACAGGGACAGGGACAGGGACAGGGACAGGGACAGGGACAGGGACAGGGACAGGGACAGGGACAGGGACAGGGACAGGGACAGGGACAGGGACAGGGACAGGGACAGGGACAGGGACAGGGACAGGGACAGGGACAGGGACAGGGACAGGGACAGGGACAGGGACAGGGACAGGGACAGGGACAGGGACAGGGACAGGGACAGGGACAGGGACAGGGACAGGGACAGGGACAGGGACAGGGACAGGGACAGGGACAGGACAGGGCTAAAACACAAAACAAAACCCAAACAAACCAAAACTTTAACAGTGTTGTTCTGCTGAGACTGCGATAAAAGAAAAAATGTATTACTTATAAAAAAAATTATATAATATTCTAGGCTACATCGCTTAGACAATCATAAATTGTCTTGGAGAACTTTGGAAGAGAGTCGAAATGTAAATCGATTTGATCGCTACAGCTGTTGATCGCTTTGCACATTCTTGCACAGGGGGAATTGGCACCCAGTACTGTTCTTCTCTGAGGTGGACAGAGAGGTGTAATGAGATGTCGCGGAATTCTAGACGGAACACGGAGTTTGAAAAGATTCAACAATGGTGGGCAATTGAATAAGTTGTTAAACAATTTGTACACAAACTTAGCATCGTTTACCTGTCTTCGTTTGGCTAGGGAAGTCATATTAAAATATAACAATCTAGAGGCATATGAGCGTAGTTCTTTATTCTTCCCTAAAGAAGAGGTAAGATGCCAAAGAAAACGTTTTTGCACTCTTTCAAGACGCAGAGTATGTGTAGCATAATGAGGTCGCCATACCACACTGCAGTATTCCAATATGCTTCTGACAAGGCTGTTGTAAAGTATTATTTTTATTTTGTGAACTTTAAACGTTTTGCAATTTCTGATGACAAATCCCATCATCCTGGATGATCTTTTGATAATATTATTCAGATGAGGTATAAAAGTTAATTTGGTGTCATAGAGAACACCTAAATCCCTGACTGTATCCACTTGGCTGATTTTGTCATTGTTAATATAGTAATCAGAACTTATTAAGCGTTGATTTCTTGTAAACTTGACATGATAGCATTTTTTCGGATTTAAGAGCATTTCGTTTACTCTGCACCACCGAACCAGCCTGTCGAGATCACTCTGTAAATGTTTGGAGTCGTCTCCAGATTTTATAATTCTAGCAAATTTTAAGTCATCAGCGTACACAAAGCAATTAGAGAAATGAAAGCAATTCGGTATATCATTTACAAAGTAATTAAACAGGACTGGGCCAAGGTGGGACCCCTGTGGAACTCCAGAAAAAATGCTACGCGGAGTTGATCGAAAGCCGTTAACTACTACATAGAAAGACCTTGCATCAAGATATGAACATATCCACTTCAACATGATACCGTGAATGCCATACGCTTGCAACTTATTTACTAAAATTTTGTGTGATACCTTATCAAAAGCCTTACTGAAATCTGTGTAGATTACATCTGCTTGATGACCAGAATCAATTGCCTTCATTAAACATTCAGTAAATGTGACCAAGTTAGTGCTAGTAGAACGAGATCGAACAAAACCATGCTGGTGTTCACTTAAGAAAAGCTCAAGGTGGGATTGGATGTGAGGGGTAACTAAAGATTCAAAAATCTTGCTAAATATTGATAAAATTGAAATTGGTCTATAATTGGATACGATACCATTGTCATCAGCTTTATGAATGGGTACTACTTTCGCTATTTTCCACCTTGAAGGAAATATGCCCGAATCTAGTGAAGTATTAAATACCGTCACTAGTGGATAAACTAACTCAGGTGCACAATTTGATATAAAAAAAGATGGTATTCCGTCAGGTCCTGCCCCCTTTCTTCGGTCTAGGGTCTTTAGAATCTTAAGTAAATCGTTATGCTCTACAAAGGGAGTTGTTAAGCTTAGACAATGGTTCTCTATACCGTGTAATAACGGTCTAGCATCACAGGGAATGGGATTATCATCTCGACTGTAAACAGAAGAAAAATATGTAGCAAACTGCTCGCATATTTCTGTACCGTCGGTGGCAATAGCGCTCCCATTAGACATTTCTTGAGGATATAAACTAGATCCTCCCCTTTTAGCTTTAACATATGTCCAAAATAATTTAGGGTTTTTTGAAATCTCATCTCCCAGCTGTTTAGTATAATTTTTGTAACACATGTTAGATAGTTTTTCGCAACGTTTACTTACTAACCTCAATTCAATAGCATCCATAGGATTATTGTATTTATTATATCTTACTCTAATTGTATTCCTTTCATATAACATTTTTTTTAGTGTAATAGTAAACCAGGGGGGATATTTACGTCCTTTTGTGTTGTAGAACGGTACATATTTATTAATACAAGCATCAACCACCTCATAAAAAATTTCAAGCATTTCGTTGACGTCATTTCGTTCTTTAAACAATTCTTCCCAATCAATTGTCTTTACATAATTTAGGATTTGATCATAATCAGCCTTGTAAAAATTGGGCTTTTTGTTAGATGGATTGTAAGTTAAATTGGGCTTACTGTGATGACATACGTTGATTACTACTTAATTATTACTTAATTGCACTACTACAATACTTGATTATTACTTAATTGCATTTAATGTAAATGAAACATTTGTATTAAGTTTTGACCACATTTTACACAAATATGATATGTACGTGATACGAAGTTCACCGGGTCATCTAGTTTCAGAATAAAATTATACTTTATACCTGTATTTAAAGATAATATTCTAAAAATATTAAGATTCTTTGTAGGTTCAAAAAATACACATGATTTGTTAGTCTTAAACGTACGTATCACCAAGGGGAAAGTTGGGATTAAAAAATGATAAAAAAACATCACTTGATTAATGGACGGCCCCTGAGGGTACATGATACGTGCATGGTTATGATTAAGATTTTATTATTTTATAAGTACAGGCGTAAATTCTACTACGATATGTTTTATAGTGTTTGGTGTAGAGTAGGGTGGCGATATACATTGTTGATGATTGTTGTTGTGATGGAGGGAGGTAACTAGCGCCGGGTGACTCACGGTGGGTGACTCACGGCGCGGCGCGGCGCGGCGCTGGCTCGCGTGCTCACTACATGCGGAGAGCGTGTGGTGGTCGCGCGTCGTCACGCTCCACACTTGTGACACGCCCACCGACCAAAGGCTCTAAATCAACGGCTCAGCTATACAACTAATCGCATAATCACGGCTTAGATCACACAATCGTCACCTCGCACGTGGAGTTCCGCACTCCACTGCGGTTCAATTCACGCAACCCATGAGACACACCTCCCATCCACTGAAGCACAATTGTGCAAAGCATGTATGGAGAGAGTTTATCGCATGACAAATACGAGAATGCAACAGACAACTGGATGCAAATATCCAATAACATTTCAACCCACATCAAGTAAAAATTGAGATATTAATATTGTTTGGCTAAATCCATTAATTTAAATCAATCGTTTAAAGTTCTATTTTGCCTAATATTTCATGTGGAAAGTTTCATTTATAATTTTTAAAAAGTTTCGGAATTAATCTCTTCCTTTTTTGAAGTCGGTTAATTAATATCCTACCATTTAGATTTTATTTGAATTTATCGTCGCACCGAAATGAAATATTTAATAGACTGTTTTTTCGCCATGGCACATACAATACTATTAGCATCGGAGATTGGCGATTTTGCACCTACAACGATGCTAACCTATCGTGTTTTGGCGATTTTCTACGTTCCATCACTGTATCGAAATCACCTGTCAGTGAATGCTTTAGTTACTGCTCTACTCTATTATTAATTTGGTTTAAGTGCACATTGATAAGCCAAAGGTGTCTTATTTCAATAAAAATAATATAAATACTGCATCGCGTTTCAAGCAAGTAAGTCGCCATTGCTGCGTTTGATCGAGTTTCTCGGATTGCGCGGGGAACGAGATGAAGTGAGAGGGGGAGCGGTAGTAGTGGCACGGGCCCGCGCTGAATGTTCACTTGTCCATAGATCTACTACTACACCACTGAGCCGTATTCCACAGATGCCAAAGCCTCGTCCGGAGTGTACCGCTCAATCGCTGCATTACGCTTTCAAAAATAAGCGACTAGCATTGGTACTTGTGCAGGTAGGGACGTTGCGACGCGACATTGAACTTCCGAAAAGCAATTGTACAGCAGTTGTGTAAATTTCAGAGCTAAGTTGTATGTCGGTAGTTAAGCCGATCATTGAACTTTGTGATGTAATATGTCACATGACGTGGGGTCGGAATACTGAACAAGGTACGTAGGTATTTTAAACTCGATCACTTTTGCCACTAGTTAGTACGCAGTGCAGGCACTACCGGATGGACAAAAATACTCTTCGTGCCTTTGAGACGGATTTTTCTCTGCGGTTCCGCGATATTTTCTATGCTTGCAGCTTCTATTTTCTATGCAGATCACTTTTCCATCCACAGAAACCAGGTATGTTGATTCTCGAAACAAGGATATCCCAAGGAGTCTCCATAAGTTTATTAGCCTACCGTGCTGCTTGATGAGGTAACCATCAAGTCATCTCGCAAGCCCCTCGGAGAACCGGATGTACACTGGCTGATCCTGGAACGAGATCCGCACAAGGCATGTAGATCACTATGGCAGGTTTTTACACCATGTGTATAGTGGTCGCTATCCGGGCGGATATGAATATCCAGAATATCCGACCATCAGCAAAATGGTACATACGTATATATCGTAAATACTCGTGTCCTTGTGCATATTGAAAGTATCGGCCCGCACTTAGCAGACTGCTAGTACGACGGCGAGTGCCGGAGCCAGGCGCGCGGATCTCTAAATTTATCTAATCATAGAATAATCATGATTAAGCTCCCCCATAAAACATGGCCTGGTGTTGATTGGAAGGTATATAACTTGCTTCGGCGCAGCAAAACGTCGCAGTCTGCGGCTTCATTACTTCCACTATAACCATGGTGCTGGTCAGGAGCTTGATACTGTCGCTGGTGACGCTGGCGATGCTGGCGACGGCGAGAGTGCACGCTGATGACGTGCTCGCCGACAACGACCTCGTCATGACGTTCTTGGTGAGCAAGCTAATTCTCACTTACATTAGAGCTTTTGGAGGATACAACTGTACAGGTACTCTTTGCATAGCCAAAGAGTACCTGTACAGTTGTCCATATAAATATAAACGCAAATATTTAGTGTAATAAAAAAGGAATGAAATCGCGATCTCTCATTTGTCAATGCATATTACGCGTTACAACAATTTTAGGAATATGTAACTAAATCCGGGGCATCCAAGCTAGATAAAAGTTACGCGGGAGCGTCAGGAGGTTTTAAATCAAAAATGTAGAGTCCAACTCTTCACGATAAAGACTTATTACAGACTGAATAAAATTTAATAAATATCCTTATTTATACCGTTCATCTGTTGACAATAGGTGCTTAATTCTTAGAATTATGATCATAACAAGAACACCAGCAAAACTCAGTGGTCAGCTAGTATATCGTCAAAATGTTTTGATTTAGATTTTAGCAAAAACTTTAGTCAAGACAAGAATATAATATTTCCAATGGATAGAGTTACATAGAGTCCTTTACTTTAGTATTTAATGTTTATAACCAAGAGCTTAGATAGATGACACGTAAATGAAATAATTCACTCCACAATAGATGTATCATTACCGTGGTCATTACAGGTACACCGGCACGGAGACCGCACGCCCGTAGAAAGCTCGCTGAGTTTTAGTACGGACCCGGACGCGCTGGAGGAACTCTCCGCGCCTTATGGATACGGACAGCTCACCAACGTAAGTACCATCTGACTCGTAGTTACACAGTACGAGCTGCTCAACTAGCATGTCTGCACTGCGGTGGGACTCTCATCGTGTTTCTGCAAATCATTGTCATGTGAGGGTTGATCAGTAATTCACATCTGGGAATACTATAGTCTGCTTCCGGACGGTAATAAAACGGAATGGCGGTATATTAGAAACTCAGGAGAAAGGTAAACGATCTCGGAAACTCGCTCGGAAACTCACCCACGTTGCGTCTGACATTGTGGTGATCCATGGCAGTGGTAACCTACTCACTTTGGTTACCGGCTGTATGTTAAAACAAAATTAACCAGTTAAGTCAAGTCAAGATCGAACCACTAACAAAATTAATTTTTTTTTTTTTTTTTTTATTCTTGTGTTTTAGGGGTATTTATCCTTGATGGATATGTCACCCCCATTATGCCCAGCTCTTAACACCATATACACTACTTAATAATAATATAATACTACATAAATAAATTATTGCTAAAGTACTGCAGCTAAAGAAAATTAAATTGAAACAACATTATTTAATTGAAGGTAGATACTATAACATTAACTTTTCTGGACAATTTACACCTCAGTCCACC
Organism: Amorpha juglandis; assembly: GCA_949126905.1. Classification (NCBI taxonomy): domain Eukaryota; kingdom Metazoa; phylum Arthropoda; class Insecta; order Lepidoptera; family Sphingidae; genus Amorpha; species Amorpha juglandis. Next base: position 14,516,105 of record OX421386.1, on the reverse strand, counting down.
CCGTGACCACGACGGCTGAAGAGTTTTCTAAACGTTGCGTCCATAATTAAACAAAAAATCGCAATAAAATCCTTTAAAATTAGTTTCATTTCAAGGTCAAGATCTCGATAAAACTTATGGTAGTCTGTGAATAGTCACAAGCGACGTAGTTTTTAAGAGACTAAACCGTGACAGGAGGCGTAGAGGGAGAGTGAAGTGACAAACTTCGAATTGGCTACGTACATTGACGACGCGTCTATTTTTTATTGCATAGCCCGGCAAACGAGCAAGTGGGTCACCTGATGCTAAGTAATTTCCACCGCCCATGTACGCCCACAATACCAAAATAATCATGGGCGCGTTGCTGACCTTAAAAGAAAGGGATAGTTAGGGATTAGGAGGGAGAGGGGCTTCGGGCCTCCGGATGTCTCACTCACCGTACAAAACGCAGCAGCTAGCCGCTATTTTACGTCGGTTTTCTGTGAGACAGTAATAACGACCCCGGTCGAGCCAGCCCATTCAAGCTATATACAGAGTTATTTTTAAAACACCAACAACCTCGCAGGACTAGATTCCTAAGGTCATTTGCTACTACTTTTGTTCTACGACTTTTCATAATTTGTTAGATTTTATTCTCATACAAAAATAAGTATGAATTTAATTTCCGTCTTGAATGTTACCTACGCTGCGCGCATCGCAGATTACGTAATACATGCGGGCGCGCGCGTCAGTTCAATGACCCTTAAGTCGTGGCCGGGCTGTATCGATCAATAATACCTACACCCAGCCGTCAGCTGATTTCACTATTGCACGCTGATTCCACTTTTACTTAAATACGCCTCCATTAAACAATAAAAAGTAAAGGAAACCAAACTAACAATATTAAATTGGTTTAATTAAACTTAGGAAAACGACAAAAAAATATTTTGTTACGTAATCGTAACATATTTTAGATGTTTAAATAATGTATTTGTTTTTAATTGTTTAATGTAGCTAGTCCTAAGCCTGGTAAAGTATGAAGGGATTGTGGACTCAGTGTAGGTATGTACATACTGGCTGCAAACCCCGCGAGCAATAGAAATTAACTAGATTATTATTATTAGCAGCGAAAGCGGGCGTGAGCGTCGGGTCGTTCGTTTATGACTGAAACGTAGACGTACGAACAAAAACACTACATAACAAAAACTTGTAAAATCATTTTTTTTCTTATGTATTGAGTTATGTCCAAATTCGTAGAACAAAAGTTGTTCCTTATGGGGTCAGCTATATGGTCCTGCGAGGCTGCTAGTGTTTTAAAATTAACCCTGTATATACAAAACTGTCTACACCGTGGCTCTACTACTCGATATCTTTACTAATGATACAGTAGTATATTGCTCACCACCACTTGTGTTTTAGGAGGGCAAGCGCACCGCGTACAAGCTCGGCGAGTCGATCCGCGCGCGCTATGGCGACCTCCTCTCCGCGCACTACAACCGCTCCGAGATGTACATCCGCTCCACGGACTCGACGCGCGCCAAGATGACGGTGCTGACCGCGATGTCGGCCGTGTACCCCGCCGGGGACGACAACTGGAGTGACTCCCTGCCCTGGCAGCCCACGCCATACACCACCGTGCCTACAAGATACGACTTTGTGAGTAACTTTAACGATGCTCATGAACAAGCTGGTCCACAACGACATTCCTGTTATGGCAAATGATTTCAGTACATCAAGCAGCTGTCAACTGACTGTTCATGTTTCCACTATTTAATGTTGTTTTTGTCAAATAGTAATTTACCAAATGCTATCTAATCAAATCAATCAATCTAACAGCGTCGTCTAAATAATAATTCCTCAAAAGAGACTGTTTGTCGTCACAGAACCTGGCCTTGATGAACTGCCCCACGTTCATGGAGTTCTACTACAGTCAGATGATGACATCACCGTCGAGGATGGCGAGTTACTCCGCCGCACTCGAGCGCTGGTCCTCGTTCCTCTCTTTCAACATCACACAGCTGCCGGTGCTTGCGTACGCCGTCTATGATGTGTACACCAGCCAGGTGAGAACGGAGACTGCCATCTGTCCTAATGCCTTGGATTTACTTCCTTGGAAGGTGTCTGTGGATCATTTTCAAACATGGCAAGCCAAAACCAGATTTTTTTGAGTCCCAGGGAAAATCTATGTTTGTTTTTTTGTTAAACATTCCCTACGAATATTTTTGGAGACTTTATACAGATTCAGGTATTAAGGTATTGGTAGAAATAGTCTCGCTCCATTCTCTCATATACATCACCTTCTACTGTCGTTGTTTATGTTGTTAGTACAACACTCTCGTATAAACACTCCATTACTAAAGGCTGGTGTTATACAGATCAGCCTCGGACTGCCGCTCACTGAAGACCTACAGGAACTGTTTCCGGACATCGAACAGATTGCCGGGGAAGCCATCGATGTTATCTTTGGCGATGATGACTACGTGGCGCTGCAGGCTGGTGAGTAATTATCATTTACAGCACGAATGGGCTCGCTCCACTGAATCTTCTAATGTCTCACAGTAACCCGATGTGAAGTGGCAGCTGGCTGTTGCGTTTTGCATTTCGTGAGAACAAATACTCCCCTCCGCTTCCTAATCGCTACTCCTGCGTTAAAATCCTCACTTAGATTCAATCCATGATTGAATCTAAGTGAGGCTCTGTAGATCACTAAATGGAAGCTTTCGGTGTTGGTTGCAGGTGTGCTACTGCAAGAGTTCTTCACGTCGGCGAACTCTGCAGCTACTGGCGACGGCACGCCGGTGCGGATCTACTCGGCGCATGACTATAACGTGTATTCTGTGATGGCGGCAGCGCGCGTGACGCCGCGTCAGGGTGTGCCTCCGTATGGATCTGCGTTCGCTCTCGAGCTGCGACGCATCCGTGACTCCGGCGAACTTGTTGTCTTGGTGAGTGTCTCTGTGGGAAGCATTCGAATTGGAACTTTCGCGTGTAGGTCTCTCGTATGCACGATTTTCGGTTGTGCCATCGCTTTGTATATTTCTAACATTTCATATTTGAGGAGTACATTAGCATTTGTCTCGATATCTTCATGAATCGAACCATGTTGCTCGCTCAATGCGCTAAAATTCAAAATGCATCAGTGTTAATGTTGTGCATGTTTGTAGCCGGTATACCTCCGCACACGGGTCGCTGAGCCACTCTATCTACAAATCGACGGCTGTAGCGCTCTCCTGTGCCCGCTGGACGAGTTCGCCGAGCTCTCCGCAGACCGTTTGCTGGACGAGGACACCTGGCGCGACCAGTGCGGCTACACAGACGATCTAGTGGTCGACGACTCCGGCATCGCCTAGTACACGACTGATTATTATTTATTGACTATTTAATGCAAACTTTCGTAATCCATACCTAATAAATAAATGCAAAAGTAACTCTGTCTTTCGGTCTGTTCCCTTTTCATGGCTAAACTACTGAACCGGTTGTGATGAGATTTAAGGTAAGGTGGGGAGTGCAGCACATCGCTAGATATGTCTAATTACTATCCAAAAGTACAGGCACGTGAGAGACCGTCCATTAATCACGTAAGGCTTGAAAGGGGTAGGGGGAATAGCAAAAATCACGAAATATCACAATGGGGGAGGGGAGTATAGTTTTGTCATGGTCCTTAATTTCAGAATAAAATTATACTTTATACCTTTATTTAAAGACAATATTCTAAAAATATTAAGATTCTTTGTAGGTTCAAAAAATACACATGATTTGTTAGTCTTAAACGTACGTATCACCAAGGGGAAGGTTGGGATTAAAAAATGCTAAAAAAACATCACTTGACATCAAAACAACATCATCAATGGACGGCCCCTGAAGGTCCGTGAGGACACTAATACGTGCATGGCCATAAGGCAATATAATTTACACAATAAATAAAAATAATTTAGTATTTACGAAGTTTATGATTGACTACGTAAATAAATTGCGCAGCTCTATTGACAATAAAGTATTGTAAAAACTTTATACTTTGAATAATAATTATAACTAACTAAAAGGGTAATATTTTCAACAATATAATAATAATAAGAGTTTCTTACCTGCCTGTCTGTAAGCCTGTTTCGATGGAAAGCAACGTTTCCATCGAAACAGGCTTCCGAATTAGCGATAGAATTATTAAGGAAATCTAAATTAATAATGTATTACATTTTATAGATTCAATAAATATTTTGATTTGATTTGAGTGTCGATATACAGTGTCGCTGTGGCATTTGGCAGGCACCTGTGACGTCACGTCCAGTCGTCAGGAAAAAATATGCACCTACTAATTACTGCTACACACGTGCTCACACTCTGACAATATTTATTTTATTTTGTTCTTAAAACCAGTAGAGTTCTTCCGACGACTATGAATTGTCTGTTTTGTTATAAATAATGTCGATGTCGTTATAGATTTCGATATTATAGCCTTTGTGTCTATGACGTCAAACTTTGTATTTGGTACTAACATAATATAGTTCTAGATGGTAGACACTCAATGCTTCGAGACTGCAAACACGGGCGCGGGGAAGGTGCGGAGAATTACATAATAAACATACTCGACGATTATTTCACTGTGTTTATTAAACGGGTTGATATGTACACAATAATAATATATACATACTTGTAGTAAATGAGAATCAAATTACTTACGTTTATAATTAATTGGAGGTGAACTGTTGAAGACACACAATAGACCCTCGGCTCGCCAATTACTGTGCAAAACAAATCAAAATCAAATTAAAAGTCGCTTCGCTAATATAATTACGTGGCGCATACAGCTTTTGTGGAAAAAAAAACTTTAATTAGTTTACAGAGTGGAGATGTTGTTGTAAATATTGTAAGGGTTCTATACCTGGCGGGGGCGGGGACGGGGGCGGGGGCGGGGGCGACAGAATTTGTCTTTCCACTGTGAAAAGTTGCGCGATCTTTTCTCCCGATAGTTTTATCAGACTCGCTGGTTGGAGTTAGACATGTAAATAATAAAAAACACATAATAATATATATGTATAAATACATACATAATATAATATACATATTCCTTATAGTAAATAGTAATATAATACGAGTAATATAATGCTTTATACGGGATTCTGTCAAGTGCGAGTCGTTCAGTAGATCGCATCTGAGGTACTACAAGGATTTCGTTTAAACTGGCCAATGGTAACTCGCCTTTTCTATGTAGCAGTAAGTAGTAAACTTTAACCCGATATGGACGGGAGCGCGGGTGACAACTCGGTGCTACCGTATAGATGCTAAGGGCCTCCTTCGGTGCCAGCGCACTTTCTGAACGTAAAGCCGATGAGACTAGTTGAGAGTAAAATGGACCTAGTTACGCAAAAAGGAATCAGCCCACAGCAAGTTCTAATGGAGATACTGATTGTTTTACTACATTCAATAATTTAAACTAATTTTATCTCGTAGTTTTTTGGAAAATCGGACATGAAATATATCCTATATACGATTAAAAAAAATCATCAGTATCTCCATTAGAACTTGCTGTGGATAGGTTCCGTTTTGCATAACTACGTCCAAATATAGTTTTTCCTTGCCAATACACAAAAGGCAGTATTTTTCTGAGATTTCTCTTTCGTACACGAGTCGACCTACTGACATGTCATTTACGATGCCAGTAGCTGTCCACGATCAGCTGCAATGCATTCTGCATTGTGTAAGCAAGCCTTGAATTACATTAAACAACTCACTTTACAAATGCAATTACATTTTTTTAATTATCCCAGAGGTGACCGGTACATGTGGCGTAATTCCGCTAATGGATAGCTACCCGAAAAAACGCCGGCTAATTACCGCTCCATACTGGTTAAACGAGTTTTTATGAAATAATTACATGAAGGTTAATGCCTAACTAATTTCATAATAGTATTGCCGCCGTTTATCTACACCATTATAGATACATTAATGAACATGCCTTCACCCGGAATGGTTACAGTACCCTATTATTAAAAACAACAGGAACTTCTCAATCTCACCGCTATTGTTTTAAACCTTTATCGTATGTGACGTTGTTTAGATGGAAACGACTATATTTCATATGATTGAACCCTCTCAGTGCTCGTATTTTCTGATGGCTACGACGTAAAAACAATAAACACAAGTATACATGTAAGTTCAACACAAGTAACACAAGTAAGTTCGCAAATTCATACTTCTGCCGGACCATTAAGCTGTGGAATAGTTTGCCGGCACACGTGTTTACTCTTTCCTATAATATGGGGTCCTTTAAACGGAGTGTGAAGAAGCAGTTAGGCAGGCCGGCATGATCTTGCCGACCAACGATAGACATATTGTTTATCGTTGGTCGACACTATTCCTGGATTGCGCTACACTTACCATCAGGTGTGGCATTTTGCCGAGCCAGGATAAAAAAGTATGTCATACAAAATGCTTACTCTAACCTGAAATCGTTTTCCAGTTTCTGTTTATTTAGTTCCTATTTTGTCCTGAAATTCTACGAAATTGGCGATTAGTTAAATTTTATTGACCCCTGATAAATAAGAGCGGTGTTATAAATTTTACAGCACGTAAACCCATTGAAATCACACTAATTTAAACGGATTTTATCGCGGTTTTTTAATCATTTTGATCCCAACGTTTCGAAAGCTTTTCAGCCTTCGAGGTGGACACGTGGTGGACTCAATGAGTAATATTCGCGTAAACATAAGAAATCATCACGTAAAGCCAGTTTTCGTGTATTCAGCTAGCGTCTTAAGCTACATTCGCACATGGCATAGTATACGTAGCAGACACTTACTATCACTTAAATAAAATGTTATATCATATTATCTATGAAGGTAATCACATGCTGTATATCTAGCGTATGTCTATCAGACGCAGGCCCGCACCGGCTAACAATCCTCGGGCTGAAGATTTTGTTTATGCCGGTGCGTGCTGTAAATACCAATGGTACTTTATAGGCAACCTTTATAGAACAGACTCAATAATTACGCGTACTTAAGACCTCATACTTCGTCTTGACATGAAATGTACATTTGTGATGTCTATTCAGATCTATGTCTGTGGCTAGTGACCGATTGACCTTTCTAAGTATTAAGTTACCAAGTATTGTGTTAATTCACCGACGTCTCCGATTATTTCTTGCGGCTTATAATTATTATATTTACTTTTACGCACCATGCAGTTTAGATAACACTAGAATATAGTTTCGATGAATACATCGAAAAGTGAGTACATTTACAACTGAAGCCCGGATGTTCAACAAGAACGAAGCTGATTTATATTATTTTGCCTCAATTGGTTTTTGATTTAACTAATTTATTAATGTTATTGAACTCCAAATATTTAAGCAAAGTTTGTAGTGGCAGCGGTAGTACATTTAGTGATGATTATTTATTTATTTATTGAAATAAGATACCTTATACCTTTGGCTTATTACTATACACTTAACTACATATGATCCACGTAGTAACACAGTTTTACCTAGTTTCGAATCTAAGGGTAGTTCGACCACCAGCCCCGCTGTCTCTCAGAGAGCCGTCGTACATTTCACCGATCCGATATAGAAAATTCCGATTGAAGACGTTATAGTAATTTAATCGGAAGGTAATCGGAAATGGAAGGAGCGTGTCGGCCGGCAGCGGCTCCGGGTGGAATAAGAAAAAAACGCTACGAGATGAGGCGTGGCGCTGCGTGAAAGGGCAAACCAAATGAACGACTCGCAGGTACTGTAACTACATTAGCTCGCCTCGAAAGGCAGGCTTCCGATGGACGCGTCACGGACGTCAATAACGCCTTCATCTCAGTGCCAGTACTGCGCAGTATCCTATAAATGTGAATGTTTTATTTAGATGTCTGTTAATTAATCACGCCTTAATGGGTGGACGGATTTGAATGAAATTTGGCACTCAGGTTGATTACAAACTACACTATGCCCTACGTAGGCTACTCTTTGTCTGAGAAGAATATATTCACACGGGCTGACGATCTGATCAACTGAAGTCGAAGTCGCAGCCCTGACTTCAATGCAATAGAGCACATCTGTATCGTTCTGAAGCGACGAGTAGGCTCAGCGCAACTCGCTTTACACCTCATCAGGGAGGTAGATTATTATCATAAGTTTTCACAAGAAACCATTAAGAATATCATAGATAGCATTAGCAGATTAATTCAAGCCGTCGCGTCGTTTTGATTTTCACACACGCACGCAGGCTCCCACACACACATATCACGCACGCGAGCACTTAGGTATAACGCATACACGCAGCCACACACGCGCACGCACACATATACATGTACGCACACACACAAACGTGCGCGCACGCACGTACTCACGCACGCATTTTTAATTACATTTAACTACAAAATCGATGTGTAAGAAGCACCGTGGTCACATCACATATCAGTATATTACGTTATTCAAGCATACTTCAAATTTTTCTATTTGTGAATACATAATATTTTATTAATATCGATATTTATTATGTACATTATGGTTATTTTACTACATTACGTATGGGACGTATAGAGACATAAAAACACCGTCAATAGAAATAAACATTTATTATTGTAATCAGTATTATATAATCTAATAGTCTAGCGCGCAGAAGAGCGCGACCCCTCGTCTGATCCAGTGCGCGTGCGGCTTGTTTGTGGGCAGCTCGATGGTCATCACGTAGTTGGTGGAGTGTCCGGTGGTGGACAGCGTGCCGGCGCGGACCAGCGTCTTGTATGTCGGACACAGGTACACGCCCTGCGCCACCTGCAACCATTACTCTATCAGTGTATCAGTGTTTCCCAACCTTTTTAGGCCTTAACATTTATTTGTTAAATTTATCACCGATATCTAGCATTGCATTTAAATAACCCAAAGCGAAAGGGTTGAAGTCGTGTAGAGTCCATTTTTAAATTGCCCCCCTTAACTATCAAATTGCCCCCTGTGGGGCGTGGGTCCCACGTTGGGAAACACTGCTCTATATACTGCCCTGGGTCACCTGATTATAAGTGACTCCCACCGCCCATGAACACTCATAATACCAGAAAAAACATTGACAAGTACTTAAGTTTAAAGGAAGGGAAATAGACTGGAAAGGCTGGGAGGAAAAAGAGATTTCATTATTTGGGCCTTCAGAAACGCTACCAATTTACATTTTGTGTCTTACGCTATAGCTGTGGGTGAGGTATGGTGAGAGAATAGGTTATCGACACGACATTTATACAGGGTTAATTTTAAAACACCAGCAACCTCGCAGGACCAGATAGCTGACCCCATACGGAACAACTTTTGTTCTACGAGTTTGTACATAACTCAATATATTTAAAAAAAAATGATTTTACAAGTTTTTGTTGTGTCGTATTTTTCTTCGTAGCGTTCGGCGTGCGCGCGCGACTCAAAGGCGCCGCTCAGCTGGCTCGGGCGATGACCTTCAACGCTAGCCCGGTTCCCCACGCTTCGCGTGTTTGCTTACGTAATCTGCGATGCGTGTAGGTAACATTCAAGACGGAAATTAAATGAATACTTATTTTTGTATGAAAATAAAATCTAACAAATTATCAAAAGTCGTAGAACAAAAGTAGTAGGTTATAACCTTAGGTATCTACCCCTGCGAGGTTGCTGGTGTTTTAAAAATAACCCTGTATAGCATAGCTCCCCTTCCTGCTATCGACCTGGCTACCTGCTTCCTACTATGTGGTTGTCGGTGTAACGTAGTAATGTTGACAGCCTCCGTGGCGCAGTGGGCGAGTAGCTGACTGTGAAACGTGAGGCCGTGGGTTCGGTTCCCGCACCGAGCAAATATTTGTCTGATCCACAAATATTTGTTTCGGGTCTGGGTATTGTTTGACCAAAAAGTCTTTCGTAGTTCCTGATACCCATGACACCAGACTCGTATCTTACTGTAGGGTCCGGGTTATGTGGGACTGTTTAAAAAAAATGTACCTTGTGCCCCTGCTCCGGCTTCATGTATATGATGGGCATGTCGGTGTGCAGCTCCTTGGGCCGGCTCTCCTCCAGCGCCATGTCGCCCATGTTCCACCGCGCGCCCTCCAGGTACAGCCCGCGCACGCAGCATCCGTCTTCAGGCTTCCTGGCTGGTGCGGTGGCTAGCGGCTACACATATTGTAACGAAAGCCTTAACTACGCACCGAGCAGAGTGATCATTATTAAACCAACGACCCTGGAGTTCATGGTCTAAGAGTTGAGAGCGTCTAAGGTCCCCTAAAGCGTCTAGAGTCACCCAAAAGTCCGGTCTAACTGAAAACAGTCGACTTGAAATGGTATGTCAGCATAAGCGTCCACATAGGTAGCGTTTTTCCGCTTTCGCCGCTTAGGGACTGGGGACATGGAGTTTTATGATTCATTTTAATAGCATAGGCCGGCAAACGAGCAAGTAGGTCACTTGATGGTAAGTGATCTCCACCGTCAATGTACGCCCACAATACGAGAAGAATTAATATTAAAGGGAAGGGTTAATAAGGGATTGGGAAAAGGAGAATTTGGGCTTCCAGATATCTCACTCCACTTACAAAACGCAAAAGCAAGCCGCTACTTTACGTCGGTTTTCTGTGAGACAGTGGTAATGACCCGGTCGAGCCAGCCGATTCATGCTGTCGACAAAACTGTCTACAGCGTGCCTATATCACTCAAAAAAAAAATGTTAGATCTATCCGGAAATACAAACTAAAACTGTTAATTGAAACTGGGTATTGATAAAATGTTACTAGGGACATACCCTCAGTGAGATGATACTTGTAGTATTGAGTGTGGAGAGCGTACCTCAAACGCGTAAGAGATGGTGTCGATGGCGACGACGTGTTTCCTGGCGTAGTTCTGCAGCGCGCCGGTGAGGAACGCCTGCGGGAAGTAGAAGCCGGAGATCCAGAACACGTTGGGGATGCCGCCCTCCGCCCACTCCTGCATGAACTGCACGCGCAGCCGCAGGTCCTTCACCCACGCCGCTTCACACACACCCACAATATACAATCACCAATATTCAAAATACATTAGCTACTAACAGTGACTACTAGCACCCACTCGCTAAGCAACTACATTTAGTACGCCAATGGTATTATTTTTTTAAGTGATAACTTCTTATGGGAGGGTGAACCGAAACGTTCCGTAACGCGAGCGCTCCATCGACCAGCCAGCGTTAGCCGACCTCCCTGGAACATCGATAATTTCGAAGTCCCAGGTGGCGTCACACAGTGACCAGTCAGCTTGGACCGAACTTTAACCGGACTTCAACCGGACCTTGACCGGACTCCAACCGGACTTTGACCGGGCTATGACCGGACTTTGACAAATCTTTGGCTGGACCTAGACCGGACTTTGACCGGACTTCGACCGGTATTTGACCGGACTTCGACCGGACTTTGACCGGACTTTAACCGGACTTTGACCGGACTTTGATAGGGCTTTGACCGGATTATGACAAACTTCGACAGGACTTCAACCGGACTTTGACAGGACTTCGACCGGGGTTTGACTGGGCTTAGACCGGATTTTGACAAAACTTTAACTGGTCTTTGACCGGACTTTGACCGGATTTTGCCAGGACTTTGACCGGTATTTGACCAGACTTCGACCAGATTTTGACCGGACTTTAACCGGACTTCGACTGGACTTTGATAGAGCTTTGACCGGATTTTGACAAACTTTGACAGGACTTTGACCGGATTTTGACAGGACTTTGTCCGGTATTTGACCGGACTTCGACTGGACATTAACCGGACTTTGATAGGGCTTTGACCGGATTATGACAAACTTCGACAGGACTTTAACCGGAGTTTGACAGGACTTCGACCGGGGTTTGACTGGGCTTTGACCGGATTTTGACAAGACTTTGACTGGACTTTGACAGGGCTATGAGCGGACTTTGACCGGATTTTGACAGGACTTTGATCGGCATTTGACCAGACTTCGACCGGACTTTAACCGGACTTCGAATGGACTTTGATAGAGCTTTGACCGGATTTTGACAAACTTTGACAGGACTTTGACCGGATTTTGACGGGATTTTGTCCGGTATTTGACCGAACTTCGAATGGACATTAACCGGACTTTGATAGGGCTTTGACCGGATTTTGAAAAGACTGACAGGACTTTGACTGGACTTTAACCGGATTTTGGCAGGACTTTGACCGGGCTTTGACCGGATTTTGACAGGGCTTTGACTGGACTTTGACCGGATTTTGACAGGACTTTGACTGGTATTTGACCGGACTTCGACCGGACTTTGACCGGACTTTAAACGGACTTCGACCGGACTTTGACAGGACTTTATAGGGCTTTGACCGGATTTTGAGAGGACTTTGACTGGACTTTGACCGGATTTTGACAGGACTTTGACCGGTATTTGACCGGACTTCGACTGGACTTTAACCGGATTTTGGCAGGACTATGACTGGATTTTGACAGGGGTTTGACTGGACTTTGACCGGATTTTGACAGGACTTTGACTGGTATTTGACCGGACTTCGACCGGACTTTGATCGGACTTTAAACGGACTTCGACCGGACTTTGACAGGACTTTGATAGGGCTTTGACCGGATTTTGACAAACTTTGACAGGACTTTGACTGGACTTTGACCGGGCTTTGACCGGATTTTGAGAGGTCTTTGACTGGGCTTTGACCGGATTTTGACAGGACTTTGACCGGTATTTGACCGGACTCCAACCGGACTTTGACCGGACTTTAACCGGACATTGACAGGACTTTGATAGGGCTTTGACTGGATATTGACAAACTTTGACAGGACCTTGACCGGACTTTGACAGGACTTTGACTGCACTTTGATCGGACTTTTACAGGACTTTGACCGGACTTCGACCGGACTTTGACCGGATTTTGACCGAACTTTGACATGACTGACCGGACTTCGTAACGTAACGCGTTACGGCGCCACTCTGGGTTCCCTTTTTGTCACGCATACGGCAGCGGTAGGCAGGCTCCTCCGCTCTCACTTTAACCCACATTAGTTTAAGTTATCACTTCTGTCGAGCGTCCCGAGACGCCCACTTTTTTTATTAATTGAATGACGAGACGAGCAGTTCGCTCTACTAATCATAAGCACCACGCCTGCCCATAAACAGAAGCAACACCACACAGAACTTTGAATTACAAACACCTCATGGTACTGAACTGCGCTCGCCACCCCCAGACACAAGTTGGTAAGTCTCATAATACCCAGTAATTTAATTGGTTTCAATGTACTTCAAACCAAAATACAACAATGCTTACACACTGTTGCATGGCGGCAGAAGATATCAACTCAGGTGGCTTCTCGCATACGAAGGACCTACCACCTTGTGACCTACCTCCGTATTCATGTCAACGCTTAACATAAATATTTAAGCGGCATTGAATAACGTTACGAGAGAGTGATTTAAAGTTAAAATATTTAGAAAAAGAAAAATTTAATTAAGTAAAATTAATTAGATTGCAACGTCATTTACCCCTGATGGGACTCGAACCCACAATCCCCGGCTTAGGAGGCCGATGCCTTATCCATTAGGCCACAGGGGCTACGGGGACACTGGTGTAAATATAATACCAGATTCAACACTTGGCAGACTAGAAAGAATTTCCGTGCTTTGCGGCGTTTCGGCCATACCTATTATTGGAATCAAGTTTAACAGCTCGCGTGATAGGACCCACTTAATGACATCCGTGGTGCTTTAAATCTGGCTTTTCCAGTTGTAAATGTCCCTACACTTGAGGTTAATACCTCCTCAATTCATTATTTTGTCTCCCGCTTTGCTATAGAGGGAAGTGGACAATTAATATTTCCAACTCCTCCCTAACCTTCTACGTGATTAATATCGTTGCGGGGCAAAGACATTTAGGCATTCCCAGAGACTCGCCGAGCTTCACTGCTCGGTGTCGACAAAAATGCGTGCCACTGTTGATCCTGGTGCACAGGAGGTACAGTGGCGGGTGTGTGGGCGGGATAGTCTCTATTCAACACTTCTGAGGCACTCGAAATTAATATTCAGTATGCGAAACATTAAATCCATTAAGACGAGGGTTTATACACAAGCCCAACTAGATTACCAAGTTCCTCACAACTTACACTACACAATATCTTATTGTAATTACCATATTCGAAGCATGATTATGTATATCTGTGGAAGTGACAGAGCCACGCTGTAGACACTTTTGTCTACAGCATTAATGAGCCGGTTCGACCGGGTTGTTACCAATGTCGTATAAAATCGGCTGCTACTGCTGCTGTTACTACGGTGGTTTAATATATTCGGAGACCCCTCCAAATCCCGTTTCTTTAAAGTCGGCAACGCGCCTATGACTCTTCTGGTATTGTGGGTTTAATAATTGTAATTGTAATATAATTGGTGGCCACCACTTACCATCAGGTGACCCAGATATGCAATAAAAAAATAAACTTGTGTCCAGTATTACTATTGACCGGGTTATTACTACTGTATGGCTGGCTGATTGTAAGGACTGGTCTTTTGTTTCATTACCTACAAGTTATTTCAATGTATAATACATATATCTAGCTGTCCCTCGCGGTTTCACCTGCATTTTACTGCCCTGTTCCGATAGGTCATAGCGAGATATACATACAAACCTTCCTCATGAATCACTCTATCTATTGCTGAAAACTGCATTAAAATCCGTTGAGTAGTTTAAAAAATCTAAGCGAACAGACAGCGGAAGCGACTTCATTTTATGTACTTAATCAAATCAAATCAAAATCTTTATTCGTCATGTAGGCTAAGAAAGCGCCTATGACAGGTCAAGTACAGAACATCTGTCATTAATCAGATTAACTTAAAATTAGGGGAACTTTGGAATGACCGTCGCGCTATAGGTTGGCAGGAAAAGGCACACCAACAAGTAGGGGAAGAGGGAGGGGATCTTTAAATGTTGGGATTCACGGACTAGGAGGATATGGAAATTAGGACAAGGGCAATGTAACAAATCGGGACAATGTAAAGATGAAGATGTAATGTGTGTGTGTGTACTGACCGAGCGGTTTGAGCGAGGGGTACGCCTTGCAGGCCCACTGGTGGGGCACGGCGCCGCGCGACAAGCTCTCCGCCGCGCCCTCCAGCGACGCACTCATCACCACCAGGCCCTTCAGCGCCTTCAGCAGCTCCCTGCGTGATGTAATGTGTGTGTGTACTGACCGAGCGGTTTGAGCGAGGGGTACGCCTTGCAGGCCCACTGGTGGGGCACGGCGCCGCGCGACAAGCTCTCCGCCGCGCGTTCCAGCGACGCACTCATCACCACCAGGCCCTTCAGCGCCTTCAGCAGCTCCCTGCATCACACTACTTCATACCACCACACACACGACCACCGTGCCCTACCACACTCGACACTCACCACCGTCACGGTGATAAACCAACCATAGTGGTGCACTGACATGTCACAAATATTGTTTTGCTGGTGGGAGGATACTTATATCCGACCGGATAGCGTCCACCGTACATTGGTGCTAAAACCTGCCATAGTAGCCCACCTTGTGTGGGTCGCGTCAGCCAGTATATATCCGGTTCTCCCCAGGGGGCTTGCCCCCTGATCCTAACCCTTCTCCCATCCCTTTTCCTTCCCCTCCCCCTTGGCCCTTTGGCAGACCGGCATGATCTTGCCGACCTACGAGGGACACATCGTTGGTCGACACTATTTTTGGATTGCGCTACACTTACCATCAGGTGTAGCGTAGTCACTTTGCCGAGCCAGGATAAAAAAAAAATGCAAAAATGTATTTTTTATATCTTGACACGGCAAAGTGTCATTTTTTTTGTTATTTTTTTGTTATGATTGTAAATACATAATCAATAGTAGTGTTTCGATTATGCGACCAGGGTTTTGAACCCTAGACCTTATCGGTACCTCAGAATGATTAAATAAGTAAGTTGCTTCTAGATCTGTACACATTGTAATGATTACTGATCACAATAAACATTATGTCAAGTCATTGAAGTTAAACTCCGTTATACAAAGTGGTAGGCGAATACTTTTTTTTTTTTAAAGACATTAACGTAAATATTTCCCTTGTTTTCTCCATATTGTTTTTTTTTCTAAATTTACCCTTTGTTATTACATCCTCAGTCGGTTTTCCTCAAGATTATATTTAGCGTAACATTGAAATCTTCTCCTGTGTCACATCTGTACTCCTCACGAATAATATTTCCATATTCAACGAAACCCACACAAAGTTAAATCTGTTATGTAAAAGTTTTATTTAAAAACAAATTAAAAATCGTTTGACAAATTACTTAAACATTTGTTTGATCTAATTTCGGAAGTATTATTATATTTTCCGTGAGCAATTTCAGTTGTATTTTCTCTTTTTTAGTCTAGCAGCAACTTATTAATGAATAAATCTCGAACGCGATATCAATACTAGGGTTCAAAAGACGGTAAATATTTTGCGTGAGTTTTTATGACACATTGAAGCGGTAGAGCCGTGATGTAGACAGTTTTGCCAGCCAAAAACCGACGTGAAGTAACAGCTGACTGTTCTATTTCAAACGTCAGAACACGTTTGTAAGCTTTCTCTACACCAGTGTTTCCCAACTTTCTTAGGCCCTCCCCACCTTAAAATTTGTCACCGATATCTAGCATTGCATTTAAATAACCTAAAGCGTAAGGGTTAAAGTGGTGTAGAGTCCATTTTTAAATTGTCCCCCTTAACTATTAAATTGCCCCCCTGCGGGGCGTGGGCCCCACGTTGGGAAACACTGCTCTATACCATCGTGTAGAGGGTGTTTAGGCTCTACTTGATACATTGTTATGTCTTCGCATATCAATGGTCCATTAAATGGTGTCTATAAGCCAATAGATGCCATTACGCCCTCTACATGATGGTCCATCATAGTGGACCCAGCGGCATGGGCCATGGTATAGAGAAGCTATAAAGCCCAACCCAGATTGTAATGGGGGACGATGGTAAAACGTGGTGGTCACCGTAGCGAGTTGTTGATGACGGCGAGCAGCTTGTTGTAGCGGGTCGCCTCCTGTAGCAGCACAGTGTTCAGGGACTCTTTGTACGACACCGGGTACCTGCACACAACGGTTCACATATTCACTGATAAAGCTGTTATACAAATGAATTGGTTTAAAATACTTGTTTTTATGAATTACACTACTGATAATTCTACTTGATATATTTGATAAATGAAATCGATTCATATCACTCGCACTCACGGACTCACCCACGCCTGTAATCCACGAAGGGTTAGGCAGAGGTGTAACCCGTACACCCACATTTCGCCGACCTTGTTTCCGTCCCATAAAGTGATAGAGGCCAGGCTATCGCCACGCCAGGCACAAATTCTAGCCAAGGAATAGCGTTGTTAGGTGTCGGGAGGCGGTTCCCTTGCAGCCGGTATGAGTGGATCAGTGGCTAGTTGCATATAGTTACGTGTGTGCGATGTGTGCGAGGTCTAGCGCGGCGGGCAGGTGCGCGAGCACGTCGCGTGCTGCCTCCTCGATGCTGTGCTCTACACCACCAGCACTACCAGCACTACCAGCACTAGCAGCGCCGCCGCCTGTCGACTCGCGAGGCTGCAGCGAGCGCAGTGTGTCTGCACGACCGCAACACAACACAACACATATTACCGCTGGCCTATATATAACACACCGGGGCCTTTTGCACGGTATATTATTGTTACATCTTCACGGTCGCCCTTACTAACTACTACAAGTACGAAATATGAACTTTACTGGTTAAACATTTGTTTGATTTTAATCGAAATCATCTCAAGCTAGAATTTTATATAGAAAGCCAAAAAGCGATTGTCTATTAAGTTGATAATAATATTACAAGGGTAGCTGATACAGGTAGTTATGGTTAGTTATCATCCCTCCTGCACCGATCCACTGCGGCAGAAGCCAACTCAGTTATTCACTACCCCTATAAATATATCGATATTTTTGTCCCGACATATCGAACTCAACATCGATATTTTTTGCATCGTAAGGTTGAATTTCCTAGTTTAATTATAGAAGAAAATAATACAGAAATTATTATTCTATACCTTAAAAATATCATTACAAAAGTTAATTAAAATTATAGTGTTTACATTCCTCGACATCGACTCTTAAAATAAAAATAATATACTAAAAAAACGATATGAAAGAGACATGACAACCACTCACATAAGCAGTGGTTGGTGTCGGCCATGGCGTAGCTGGTGTTGGCGTTGGTGTGCAGTCCGAACAGCGAGGGGTCGTCGTTGAGCGGCAACGTAAGGATGTACTGCGTGTAATCATCTATCGACGATGTTGATGGTTGCTGCAAGTGCATATGACCAGGTGAGAGCCGTCACAATGGGGTAGCATGGGCTTATTCACATAAACACCAGTGGTGCAATTTTTTGAAACAGTCATCTAATGTAGTGTATTGTTTTTGAAGTGATAACTTCTTATAGGAAGTAACCCGATTCGTTCCGTAATGCGAGCGGTCCATCGATCAACGGAAGGTTCGGAAATATTCGAGAACCGGATCGGACTTCGACCGGACATTGACAGTATTTTGACCGGACTGGAGTGCAGTGCAGTGCAGAGCATTCCAATGAAGTGATAACTTCTTATGGGAGGGTAAACCGCTTCGTAACGTAACGCACTATGGTGCAACTCTGTCTGGCTTCCCTTTCTCTCACGCATACGGCAGCAGTAAGCAGACTCCTCTGCTCTCAATTTAACCCACATTAGTTTAAGTTATCACTTCTGTCAAGCGTCCCGTGACGCATACTTTTTTTTTGTTAACTTTTCTGTAATGTAGTGTCGTATATATGTAGTATACTATACTTTTGTATATGTGTTACATGCCAAAGAACAGTATAGTGCAGTGTAGTTTAGTGTAGTGTGTTGTACCTGCTTGTAGGCTCCGGTTTCGTCGAAGACATGTTTGTCCGTGAGCACGGCGTGCGTGTAGTAGTCGTTGAGCAGACACAGCAGACAGCGTCGGTCCCAGTCGTCGGTCACGCGCCCGCCGTAGTTGATGTGGCCCGCCGTGTACGTCAGCATCTGAACCGAAACACAACTGTCATACTTGTAACCTTCTATTAAATCTACTAATAACCAGCATGACAATTTCATTTAGACTAAGTTGCTTTTGCGATTTAATGAAAGCTATTAAACACTTATTTGTCTAAATGACGAGATGAACAGGTAACTCGCATGTTGGTAACTCCAACGCCAATCTATTAACAATACACCACTCGGAACTATGAATTATCAAACTAATACATTGCACTGCAATACGCATGTCAAGCCTGACCTAATGTTAAGCTACAATGACCATATTGGAAGATCCATATCCCCCGCCCCTTTTCAATCATTTAATTATTAATTTCAAGTCGGCAGCGTGTCCATGTTTCTGTAATTATTGTGGATGTTTATCGGCGGTTCAGATCACTTACCATCAGTTGAATCTAGTGCTCTGTTGCCAGCCTATACTATAAATAATAACACTGGCTTCAATGTTCTTCAAACCGACACACACACGCACGCGCACGCAAACGCACACGCTCACGCACACGCTCACGCACACGCTCACGCGCACATATGCACCCACGTATCCACACCATACTCATAATATAACCACGGGTGAGGAGACCGATGTGTTATTAGTTATTGGTGTGTATCGTGATGTAATACGAGTCGTTGTTACAGACCTTGAGCGGCACCTCGGCGTACTCGTTAAGGAACATGTGCAGCTGTGAGATGCAGATGCGCAGGTCGCCGTCGGTGAACTCGTACGGTATGTTGAACCCGAGCGGACCGAACTTGCGCCGCTCCAACACCACGCCGTGGAACAAGCACAGCGAGAACAACAACCACTGCACACACATACACGAGTGTTGGGATTATACCTACCATGTACCAGTACAGCCTCCATGGCGCAGCGGCCGAGTAGCCGGCTGCGAAGTGAAAGGCCGTAGGTGCAGTTCCCGCAACAAAAAAACAAATATTGGTCTGATCCACAAATATTGGTTTCGGGTACGAGTGTTGTGGGACCGCAAATCCCCCGTAGTTCCTGATAGCCAAATCGATCGATAGTTTAAAAATGCTCACCTAATATCATACATTACATCTATCCATAAACTCTAAGCAAAACTATTCGAGAAGTTTGAATTAAAACGTACAGTGCATTGCGCTCATCATTCCAATGTTACATTTTAAGTCACATAATGCCCAAAAATTAGCTTCAATGTTTGCAGTATGGTATCGCAGCAAATATAGACAAGCTACATTGTCTCTCTCATGAAGCGGTACGGATCCAACAGGTGCTTGGTCGATCGTCATTACTTCTATCTGCACTAGAAGAAATATTTGTATTTTTGTATGTAACGAATAAACTTAAAAACTACTGAACCGATTTCAAAAATTCTTTTGCCGTTAGAAAGCTACATTATCACTGAGTATCATAGGCTACTTTTTATCCCGGAAAAAGCAGATCACGCGGGCGGAGCCGGGAGGAAAAGCTACTAAAAAATAACTTCATATTAGTAATGTTATTATTACCTTGAAGTTGGGCACCTTGCCGTCAGTGGAGTTGAAGTAGTCGAGGAAGTCAGGCACCTGGTTCATGTAGGCCTTCAGCAGGTTCGCCTTGATACCGCGCGGCGGCTCCACGGTCATCTTGTACCCTGCGGCACCACGTCACACGTCACCACGTCACCACATATACATCAAACATATCACTCTCTGGTCTCGCTCCAGTATTGTATTGTTTATGGGCAGGCATTTAGACGTGACGCTTACCACCATGTCTCGGCATTCAGGCATTAAACAAATATAATCACTTTTGGACTCAGAGATATTCACTATTTCGAACCATAAATAATAGTACAATGTAGTCTACAACTATTTTTGTTCTAAATAAGGATTGTTTAAAATATTATTACCTTCTAAAATTCTATCTAAGAGTATACGCTTGCTAATAGTATACTGGTACCGTTTTGCAGCAGCGAGACGGGGAAGTGTGGCGAGGGCGTGGAGGTGAGCCACAGACGGAAGTCCTTGTGCACATGCTCGGGAGATATGTGTTCCACGTTCAGCTCCAGCACCGGCATCCACGACGGAGACAGGTGACAGTTCTGCATATTATATCACACCATGCGATATTACAGGGGAACAAAGTCGTTTTTTATTATTTGATTGGATGACGAGACGAGCAAGCCGCTCGCCTGATGGTAAGCGCCACGCCTGCCCATAAACAGAAGCAGCACCACACAGAACTTTGAATTACAAAGCACTGCATGGCACTGAACTGCGCTCGTCACCCCGAGACATAAGATGTAAACAAAATTAAGTTCCAACAAAACGGACATACCGTACATTTTTTTTAAAGAAGTAGAAAAAAGAGCAAGCGGTCATACTTATAATGTCAAATATCAAATAACCACCTGATACTTCATACTTCCTGATACTTTCATAACGGTCATGAACTAGGGTGATCATGAATCCACAATACTAGATGAATTGGGTGTCAGTTACCAGGGAGATAGTTAAAGATTTTCCTCTTTATGTCAACTCGAAGAAAACGGAGGTTGCATGGGATATGAGATATATCGGTATCTACGAAACTCATGTCTTTCACTTAAATTTTGTTAAGCGCGACTATATACGAAATGTTGATTGATGCAGCGTGTATAGAAGGGCGTGCCTCAGGTTGAGACTGTGTTTTAAGCTGACTCGAGTAAAGATATCTCGACGCGAGGCAGTCTCTAGAGGATATTATACTGTAAAAGGGTGGAGCAGTATTATATTTGTGTAATAACGTTAGAAGTAACTTTCCTTAGATGATATTCAGCGGATTTTAATACGCGATATAAAATGTATTATCCAAGTTAGAGGTACCTGAAAGAACACCCAGTTGCCGAATTCGCAGCCGACCTTCATCATAGCCTCAGCGAGCGGCCCTTGACCTTGACCCAGCGATATACTCTCGAAACGCTTGTTCATCTTCATCTTTTCCGCAAACTTCATTAAATCTAAAGGATATTTTACTTGAACAACTTACTTTAATCACATGAAACGAAATTTAAAAATAAATTATTGGTACAACATAAAAATTGACTACTTTAGCGCATGCAATTTCAATGTCCGTGGTAGCTCCGCGTATCAGTGTAGACGTGGGTTTATGTACAGTTAACTCACGACTAGCAGAGTGTGCCTCGGTGCTGACTATTGCGTGGTCGTTAATAGCGCCAAACCCAATGATGCTTAAGCGAGCGCTGTTGGATGGGCGTGGAAGGTAAAATTTTCCTCATGAGGACATTTTTGATTGTCAGAATGAACGAACATTCATTTTTTTGAATGAACATTCTGTTCATTCAAAAAAATATTCTACATTCTCAATCCCTTCTAATAACGGTAATACTATAGCGTGCCAAAACCTTAAGGCTAGGATGACATGGCTATGACAAGTCCGTATCCCGAGTTTGTTTAGAGCAGGGATTACCAAAGTGGTCCCCAAGGGGTCGATATCGGTTTCTCAGTGGTTGATATAAACAAAAACAGCAAAGTTTTTAAATTGGTAAGTATTTTGTTTCAGTACGGAACAACCTTGATATAAGATTTTTAAAGAAATTTGGCTATGGGGGTCTAAGGTATCAGTTTATTTTCGACAAGGGTTCTCTTGCCGTATATAGTTTCGTGGTTAATGTTGGTGGTGATGTACCTGCGGCGGGGTCGGTGCCGGCGGAGAGCACGAAGATGAGCGGCGCGAGCGCCTCCGACTCCGCGAACAGCGCGCCCAGCGACGCCGGCTGCGGCTCCACGAACCGACCGCCCAGCCCGTACGAGACGTACTCCTGCACACAACACACACCACGCACGGACTTTAACACACCTCTCTTCTCTTAAATACTGATGGGCTGGATATCCGCACGGAAAAAAGATCCGTATCCGATTCTTTTTTACGAATCCAGACACTAATAATCGGTATCCGTATCAACGGACATAAATTTTTAACAATCCGTCACACACTTTATGCGAAAAACGCCTGACAAAAGCGAACGTGCTGCACGCCAAAAACCAGGCCCGTCACGGCCCGGTGAATGTGGGTATTGCAATATATTTGTATAGCATTTTAAGTTGCGTCTAATACACAACACAAATCGTTTAATCACAAAAATAGGATAAGACACATTCAATGACTTCAATGTATACTACTAAACCGGGTGAGCGGTAAATTGCAATTACGCCACAACGTTACGGTAAATTGACTTTAACTCAATATTACCATATCGCTCACTTTTAACTAGGACCCCTTTCCCGCTCTCTGTCCGCCAGCTGTCAAGCTCCAGCGTTATGTGACACAAGCCCGCCTACAAGAATATATGAAGTCTTTGGACAAATTAAGAAAAAAACTGACTTGTAAACCAGGCACCAGCTTATCAGGGCGGGTACATTTTAACACCAATAACTTTTGAAATAGGTCCAGTTGTGTGTCCAGTGGCTTCGGGTACGGCAGCCTGTAAGGATTCACTTGCTAAAATATTACAAAATACATGTTAAACCTACCACAACATGCTAAATACTTTTAGTAAATGAGGAAATGGGTCACCTGGTGGTAAGTTATCACTAACCAACTGACACTGATTATACCAGAAAAACCGTGGGTGCATTGCTAACCTTTCAGGAAAGAAATGGGAATACGGAGGGATTTAGTATTCCGGCATTTCCACCTCGAGTTGAGGCAAAATAATGCTCATATGGCTCTTAGGAACTCAAAAGGTTTGTCTGTCTCTAGTAAACGCACGTCACGGACTGAAGCTTTTATGAGTTTAATAAAAACTCGCTCCTCTCAAGGCAGCAAAATTCGCCTCATAACTCGGTGTGCCTCAGATTGAGGCAGCGTTCCCTCTCGAAATAATTCTCAAATTGAGACTGTGTCTAAGATATACGTAGCTATAATCGTACTTGTGCGGATTCCACGCCTCGTAGAATGTCTTGAAGAACTTGATATGCTGAATAAAGTCAACAGTGACAAATTGCTTCATTGTAGGGAGTGATGCTAGCTGCTGCATCTCGAGCCACATGCGCTCCGATATCCATTTCGGGTCAGGGTTCTCTAGTTCCTGATGAGGTAACATGTTGTGTGTAAATAATTAAAAAATCTATCTACTTTTAGATAGTAGTAGAAAGGACCATGTACGGCATAAAGGTTTTCGGATTGTGCTCTCAAAAATGGGTATTTGGGTAACGTGACGTACGGGTTTGATTGCGATCACACTTATACACCAGAGGGCACAGAATTCAAGATCCTTTTCGAAGTTTAATGTTCGGCTTTAGGCATATCTGCAAGGCATGGTGCCTCAGATAGAGCTCCTTTGAAATGCTATAATATTTTCAGTTCACTCTGGAGTGATCAGTCCGCAGATGGGTGACGAAGGACAACTTCAGCACGGCTGTGACGACGCAATAGGCGGGTGGGGGATTTGCCATTAGGAGTGCAATGAGAATAAGATGTCCATATTAATAAGTATAACTGACCTGTTCGATCTTGCCGCCATTGAGTAGGAAGTTGAACTCGTGCGCGCGTATGGTCCCCTTGTCGAGTAACACGCGAGCGCACACGAGGAACGCGAACAACAGCTTGTGTCGCTCGAACAGGCTGCGGCACACGTTCACGTACACCAGGAACGTCATGTGCGATGTTATCGTCTCAACACGCTCCACTATGTCCTCTGCATGCACAAATATGATGGTAGCGTTTACCAGTCTGAGATTATAGGCGTAAGTAATTTCAAGCATTCTATACACAATGCACTTGTGGGTCCAGTAAGGCCAGCAAACAACAAAAGATTTTTACTTTTTTATTTGTGAAACATAAGTACACACACAAAGCATGCAATTCTTAAAATATAATGTAACTTAACGATCGATCATGTTTGGACTTTATGACGTACAAATAACGCATCATATTTTCACTGGATTCAATTTCTTTCAAGTCGGAACACAATATTAGTGCTTACAGTACTTTATGTCAGTAATGGTGGTAGTACCCGCCTATAGGGAGTTCCCATATTGGAGGAGCCTATGATTCATAGCTCGCGATCAAGTCATTATCATCTAGTCAACGGCAGTATAGGAATAGACATGGCATGACGATAGTGGAAGGGCATAACCTTCTGGCAATAACGTACTGCGTCTGTTGTAGGAGGTGACGAACACTTGCGCGTGGACAAGAGTAAACAATGATTGCATACACCCACTACACCTTGAAGTGGTGATGGTACAAGATGGTACTGACCGTTGGGCTCAGTCTCGGCCATGCTGCGTATGAAGAGTTTGACGAACCACTCGAGCGAGTACTGGTACATGGGGTCGACGCCGGCCATGCCAGACAGACAGAAGAACAGTATTTGTCCGCGGTTAGCGACGGGCACGTATCCGCCGCGCGCCTCATCGATCTCCGACGTCGTCCGCTCAATATCCTCCACTTTTGTCTACAAG
Organism: Amorpha juglandis; assembly: GCA_949126905.1. Classification (NCBI taxonomy): domain Eukaryota; kingdom Metazoa; phylum Arthropoda; class Insecta; order Lepidoptera; family Sphingidae; genus Amorpha; species Amorpha juglandis. Next base: position 14,490,707 of record OX421386.1, on the reverse strand, counting down.
TACATACTACTGGTGGGAAAGTATCACACTGGCTCGCACAAATGTATACATGGTTAAAAAAAAACTCAGCGCTACCCCAAAATTAAATGAGCCAATCAGAATAAAGTTCAATTATGACGTCTGTAAAGGCGTAGTTTTATGGGTTTAAAATTGGGATTTATCTATAGTAACAAATAGTCATTATAACGGCATAACTCCAATAATTAAAATGTTCTTAATAAACATAATATTCGCCATTATTTGAACTACATTGTGCTTACTATTAAGTACAGCGTAATCACTTTGCCATGTTGGGGTAAATAAGTCACGCCATTACAACAGAAAAAAACAAACAAAAGAATTCAATACAATAATATAGTAAGAACACTAAACTTAAACGCTTTTTATTTTAATTTTGGTCCCGACGTTTCGAAAGCTTTTCAGCCTCCGTGGTCATGGGGTAAACTGTGGAGTCGAAGGTTGAAAAGCTTTCGAAACGTCGAGATGAAAAATGGTTTAAATTAGTTTTATATCAATGTGTAACATTTGCGTCAAAGAATCTTATGATACTAATGTATATAATATGTAATATGTTGGTGTAACAGACAAGTATCTCAGCGCTCTTGATCTTGATCGCCTCGAGCGTGAGTATGAGCGGCAGGTCGTCGACGGGCGAGCCCTCCGAGTGGGAGAGGGAGCGCAGTATGTCGGCCTGCATGCGCGCGAGCTGCGCGGCCAGCTGTGCGCGCGACACGATCAGCGCGCCGCGCGCCTCCTCCAGCTCGGGACGCTCCTGCGCCACCACCAGCGACAGCAGCTGTTCCGCCAGACCACTGCACCGTCACATACGGTGTTACTCACTCGCACACACTCTTTTTGCGGTTTGACGTTACGCTGTTAGCCTGATGGTCCAGTCATTTTAGCTTAAATTAGGTAAGAATCTCGGAATTCGAGATACCCAGCTGTAAGTCTGTAAATACTTGTATATTGACACCCTAAAAGTTGTCTCAAAACCTACATATGGTAGGGTGTGCGCAACTATTAAATTTCAAGGTCAAAGGTCACAAAAATCGCTTTTTTTGTAAATATCTCATTTCCTATGGGTTTTTTGCTATTTGTATCTATCATCAATATTGTAGAATACAAAATTCTCTACAAATTTTGTTTAAAACTTTTTTTCATACGGTGAACCGTTTTCGAGATAGAGGGCGGAGAGCGCGCGGTGACAGGATCACTTCAGATCAAACGGTGCCTCCGGTCGAAAACGCGCCATATATAGTTGATGAACTATCGATAAATCAATGATTATAAATATTTGTCAATTTTTATTAACTATTATGTTATACTAGCTTTTGCTCGCGGCTTCGCCCGCGTGAACAGCATTTTCCGGGATAAAAGTAGCCTGTAACCGTCTGCAGGGCTCCATCTGCCTCTGAAGATAAATTCATCAAAATCGGTTCAGTGATTTAGGCGTGAAAGCGTAACAAACAAACTCAGTTTCGCATTTACTTTCACCTCCTTTTTCATCCCTTATTAAATAAAATTTCCAAAATTTCTGAAACACGTATTTATTTATTTTACGTCAATAACCGAAATACAAAATTTCGTTCATGTAACTTTCAAAATGATGGACTTGTGACCGCGCGCTCTCCGCCCTCTATCTCGAAAACGGTTCACCGTATGAAAAAAAGTTTTAAACAAAATTTGTAGAGAATTTTGTATTCTACAATATTGATAATGGATACGAATACCAAAAAACCCATAGGAAATGAGATATTTACAAAAAAAAGCGATTTTTGTGACCTTTGACCTTGAAATTTAATAGTTGCGCACACCCTACCATATGTAGGTTTTGAGACAACTTTTAGGGTGTCAATATACAAGTATTTACAGACTTAACAGCTGGGTATCTCGGATTCCGAGGTGAACTTACTAAAATGACTGGACCATGACGCGAGTCGGCTTTCTACAGCTTCACCGGACTTTCGGGCGAGCGCTATAGGCGCTCTCAACCCTCGCACACACTCGCATACATTATCAGTCTGGCTGGTTTTTACTTACTTTAAGAGGTTCTAGCTATGGAGTCGTAACAGATAACCAACTTAAATTTTCACAGAAAATGTGTTATTGTAGCGGATTTACTAACAAATAATAACAATCAAAGTGATAAAATAAATTTGTGGATACGGAACACTAGGTGCGCACCTGACTAATTTGACTTACCATTAGCTCTTAGCCCTGAAAAAGACAGTACGGATGTCAAGTCTATTGACCAGTTTGAACCCAGCGTTAAAACCCCCAAGTATATCATCATCCGGACGAGAACCGAAGATCGAACAAAATCATTGTCATGAGGCGAAAAGTGCTCAACTTACTATGCAACAATCCCGGTACATAAATATTACACTACATAAAGGAAAAGGGTGTCTAGAAGTCACGAAATTTTATGGTATCCGGGAATACAATGTATAGATGGAATATCATAGTTTACGTACTGACCTGGGCACGAGTGCGAAGTTGACAATCTGAACCTTGACAGATGTCTCTGGGGTGTACTTAGGGTTGGGTAGCTTGGTGGTGATGTACAGCTTGAAGCCCGGCATGTAAGGGATCAGAGAGTCACCCAGCTTCAGCACCAGCTGACCAGCTTGACGGAAGTATTGACGCTACACACACAGATACTATAATAATCTGTGCACACAAGCGGTAAAGCCACGTTGTAGACAGTTTTGTCTACAGCACCAGCAGCAACCAGAAAATCGATAAAGGGAAGGAGTAGCTTACTGTGGGGTTTCGTACTGTGAGTGTGATATCCGAAAATCCAAAGACCCACCCCCTTCTCAACCCCATAATTATCCTTTCCCTTAAAGTCGGCAACGTGACCATGATTCTTCGGGTGTTGTTGATGTTCATGTGCGGTGGAGATCACTAACCATCAGGTGACTCACTTGCTCGATTGACGGCCTCTGCTATAAAAAAGCAATTACAAAGGATTTACTCTTTGGAGCGAACTAGTTCGTCAAATTCGAGTGTGAATTCAGTCCCTGTTCTACTACTTTACTTCGAATCTCTGTGAGACAGTAGTAACAACCCGATAGAACCGACTCATTCATGCTGTAGCCGAAATTTTCAGCAGCGTGGTTTTACCAGTAGTATAACTTCTCTGAAGCAAAACCGTGAGATATACTATCCTGAAGTAAACGGGTCCTGACAAGATTTGTAGTACATTAAAACAGTACTGACCTTGAGCACAGGGTCCAGCGCAGGGTCAAGTTCCTGCCCCACGTTCTCGAGTAGTATGGGTTTGCCGAACCGGAGCGCCGACTCGAAATTACGCAGAAGGTCACGATCGTTCGGCTTACACACCACTAGACCCTCAAGCTTGTTCTAAGTAGCGAAATAAGTTTCAGGTAACATTCTCTCTAACGTTTAATATGATAAAGCTAAGTAAGAACAACGTTCGATTTCTTAAAATTTCTATCGACTACCATTGATACGTGAGCACGTCACTTCATTGGTAATATCAGAGAAAGTTATTTACTAGTCTCTGGTAATATCAACTTCCTGGTCTGTAATTGAATGAACGGGCTATGACCTGGATTACCTATTATTTAAAACCAGATAGACGGCCGGTTGTGAAAAATGTATATGATTTTTTTTGCAACACGTATAAAATGTGCGTCCATGCTAGCGTAGGTAAGCGGGAAGAGAAGTCGACACCCGATTCTGAACGTTAGACTGTATTTAGACGTTTTTAGTAATAGGTACATTTTAAATAAAGAGAAACTATCTTCCACCTCTATCCACCATTCGCCAATGATGGTGGAAGGGGCAGCACTAATACTAGTCGTACAGTAAGAGCGGTGATGTGGGTACCATAGCGCGTATCCACTTGTTGGCCTGCGTCTGCGGGTCGATGATGAGCGGCCAGCGCCGAGAGTGGCTCATCAACACCGCCGACTCCACGGACAGCGGGTCGCGCGGCAGACCGAACATCTGCCACGTCCTGACACACAACCATTCACATTGCAATACAGACACGATGTATTCACATAGAGATAAATAGAGAAGTACAACTGTATTAAAACACGCCAATTTTATATGGGTTCACAAGGTTCAATTACTCCTAAATCACATGCGATTTTCTTCATCTGAATAGATTGTGTTGATTCGAATCACTCGTTCAAGTAAACTCGTCTAAATGTATCTTGAAGATATGATAGAGGTGAGTAGGAGTTTTGGCGGGAATTCTGACAGCAGTTCACCGCTTATTTTAATTTATTTCATAAACTAGTTTAGAATTGTGTTTGTTGTATAAAAGTGGTGTAGATTTTTTTAATAAACATTGACGGTGATGAACAGTGTATGGAAACATTGAAATAAGTGAATTAAGCATCGTACTGCAAGAAAATAACACCAAAACCTTGAAATCGACCGCACCCGTGTTTCATCGTTCTTGTAAAAATAACTTGAGAATAAATCATACTTGACTCTGGCAAAATGCATAATAACGTGAAAGCCATAAATAAAAAAAGGTGAGTAGTAAAAAAATATTTTACAAATCTAAAACCTTAAGCTTATATGTACATGGGTTGTACACCTTGTGTACTCTATCTACTGTTTTTATCATATATAGAAATTGTACGATAAATGACTAATCGTGTGGAACATCTTGGTGAATCAAGTCAATGATACTGCCGTTTTGAAATCCCTTAATCCGTCTTTAGTCGTAACAAGGATTACGAGGGAGATATTGATTATTTTATCGCGATTAACACGTCGATATAAACTTTAAATAATAGATTATTCATTTACAACCTTACATAATTAAATTATTGCTGTGTCGATTGGATCATAACATGGTTATTTAAAGTCTATATTACAGTAATTATATATTTATCTAGGGGAGCATAAATTTTACATCGACGCATGACTGATAACTAGCTGTCAATTATTAGATAGTGCTTGTTTGAACATCTTGTATATTTAAAAAACCAATAAATCGATATATTTTTACAGCTCAAAGATAAGACGAACAGGCAGTACACTTGATGGTATGATTCACACCTTGCTATAAACGACTTGTCTTCTAATCCATAACATTGATGAATAGTAGCACAGCAACATGATGTGCTCGCCATTACTGAGTTAAAACGATGGTAAATGATTAGCACCGCCCGTGAATATCTATAATAGCTGAATAATCATGGACGTCGTTACGTTGTGAATGGGATTTGGACCTCCGGATATTTCACTCAGTAGAGCCGGCACATGCATGCTGTAGACAAAACCGGGTGACTATACCACTTACGAGGAGTCGAATTCAGATATATGATTATTTATATACATTTAGATGAACAAAAAGAAGCTAGTGATAAGGAAGAAGGAACGAAAAAACGACCATGGGCAACCACAAACAATTATACTTATTTTCCCGGATTGGAATTTATGCCCGGTATGGCGGTAGGCTCGCGCCGTATCACAACGTAAGACGAAGATAAGCGAAGCAAACCGTGGTGTCTTACTTGCAGCTGTACCTACCACTTCCGGGATACAAGCGTGAGTTTGTGTTAAAAATACACCAAAGGTGGTTAGGTAAGTGTACGTTATGTATAGAGGTGTAGTGTTGCTGACCTGATCTGTACAGCGTCGCCGAGTATAGAGAGCGGCGTGGCGCCCGGAGTGTGCGGGACCGCCACCTCCTGCACCGCAACGGTACTTATTAGTTAGTACATACATCGAGCAGCATTAAAGCGAGCATTCTCAAACTGAGGCAGCTCAAATGAAGGAACTGCCTCAATCTGAGCCACATGTCGACTTTTATAGCAGAGACCGGTAAACGACTAAATGGGTCAACTGATGGTAAGTAATCTCTACAGCCCATGAACATTCAAAGTAAGTACCAAAAGTATCATGAGTACGTATTTCATAATTTTAATAAGCAATATTTCAGCTCAATTTTTCAATCGTATTGTCAAATAAAAAAATCATACAAAGTTTCAACCCCTTCAATGTGAAGGGGATTTTTTACTCATTCAAAATGCAAATATTCGAAAATCCTTTATTAGTAAGTACCTACATTACACAAACTACCATATCAGTAAATCTCATGATCCTAGTTTATGTAGTTTTTGAGATTTCGTCATTAATCAGTCAGTCAGTGAGCGAGTGGTACTAGTGTTCGTGTTTATATACACGTGGATAGATTAAATATATCATGTGCATCGTCATCCAATATGAGTAATTGTAATAATTTATAATGTTCTTTCTAAGCCTATCTCTAAAGTACTACGATAAAAAATATGCGCCTCGGCAATGTACAGATATACCGAAAATAGCGACATCTCACTAGTGACGACCTCGTTCAAATTGTTGCAGTATTATGTAGTTTAGTTCATTTCTTTACTTAATTTACTTAAGATGTAGTACACTTGGGAGGGGAAGGCCTCGCCGAACTTTCTCAGATCAAGTCGGAGATATTTTCGAGAGAGGCGAGGTCAGAAGTATCCTAAACCGACGTGCATGCATGAAGAATTTAATGTGAGTGAAGGAGGCCAAAGAGGTGTGTAAGGTCACAAGGTACCGGTTTTTACTCCCAACTGTTCAGAATGTTCAGACATATTATATGGACAGAGATGATAACTGACGTAGTGAACGGCACGGATGTTTCAAGCTTTATTCTAATCTGATCTATAAACATAAAAGAGCTAACTTACACTATGGATTTTTTTTATAGATAAGTTTATTTATTTATTTAAACTTTATATACATAACATGTATAAAGGCGGATTTAATGCCAAAGACATTATCTACCAGTCTACCCTTGGGTGATGCAGAAACGAGATAATGTTAATAATAAGTTATTGAATAATTTTATAAAACTACAGTTGTCCATGAAGGTAGAATGGTCTAGGTCAAAGATACGATATACGTATAACGAAAACTGCAGAGTTTATAAAAAGGTAAATATTTTGTATCAACAGGAAAAACACCTAAAGATAAGATTTTTAAAGTAATTTAGCTATGGGAATCCCTGGTCTAGGTAAAAGACTAGGTTTGATGTGTGCGACTGAAATGGAAGATAGCGACGTCGCCCACACACCGACAATATGTTCGCTTGACTGTGTCGCAACTCTATTGTTTTTGCAAAGATTAAAGGCTAATTGGAGGCTAGGAGGGGAGAGGGGGGGGGGGAGATCGAGTGAAACAACTCACTTCAGCACGTCCAAGTTTATTTATTTATATGAAAAGATCATCAACGTAACGTACAATATTTAAAACAAATTTTAAGGCATTTCACAGTTCTAAGGCTAAATGTCGTCATGCTTACTTAGTAACTAATTAAAAATGCACTATAATATTTTTAATAATAAATATGACTAATAATATCTAATTAAATTTCTAATTTACCAATTTTATATAATAAAAAGCACAATAGGCACAAAAAAGTAAAAGTAATGATAACTAATGACAAATAATGACAGTCAGTTAATAAAGTTAGAATATATGTACAGGGTTATTTTTAAAACACCAGCAACCTCGCACGGGTAGATACCTAAGGTTATAAGCTACTACTTTTGTTCTACGACTTTTGATAATTTGTTAGATTTTATTTTCATACAAAAATAAGTATTCATTTAATTTCCGTCTTGAATGTTACCTACACGCATCGCAGATTACGTAAGCAAACACGCGAAGCGTGGGGAACGGGGCTAGCGTTGAAGGTCATCGCCCGACCCAGCTGAGCGGCTTCTTTGAGTCGCGCGCGCACGCCGAACGCTACGAAGAAAAATACGACACAACAAAAACTTGTAAAATCATTTTTTTTTAAATATATTGAGTTATATACAAACTCGTAGAACAAAAGTTGTTCCGTATGGGGTCAGCTATCTGGTCCTGCGAGGTTGCTGGTGTTTTAAAATTAACCCTGTATATACACATTTATGCGTGCGATAGAGACAGCAGACACGTGTCGCGGACGCGTGACAATTTCACAATACGCACACCACAAACTGTACTTTTAGAATAGATTAGTATAGTCGATAGTGATGTTAATAATTGTTACTAACATACTAAAATCACTATGGACTCTGTGTCTGAAATAAAATTTATATTATTATTATTTAATAGTGAGAGAGACCTGCATGTGTTGGGTCCACTCGGCGATCAGGTGGCGGCGATACTCGTCTGTGAACGGAGTTATATACCCGACCGCGCCTGTCAACACATACAACCACTTACAGTGAAGTTGAGTAGGAGACTACCGACTATATGGCTCTAGGATCTTCCGAGCATTTGGCCTTCTGGGCATCACACTCTATGTACGAAACTCAACAACAAGTTGTACTTCACGGTCGGTTTACATAAAGTAGTAACGACTCGGTCGAACCAGCTCATTCACGCTGTGTACAGCGTGGTTTTAATTTTTTTTAAACTATTTTGGGAATGTGTTTTTGTTGAATCCATTTGCACTGTCACTAGATAAAGAGATAAAGAGACGACTATAATCATTGTTTTAGGTAATAATATACATGAAAAAAATCAATAACTAAAAAAACTGACTGAATTGAGAACCTCATCCTTTTTTGAAGTCGGTTAAAAATATGACACACTTGATTTTTATAGACTGAAGCAGTTGTAATAGGTATGGAACAGTAAATAATGTGGATGCGGTATACTGACAGGCACTGAGCAGTACATCTCCGATGAGGTTGAGGCTGGCGCGCTCGAGCTCTCTGATCGTGTTGATCCAACGCACGCGCTCGCTCGACAGACCGTTCAACAACCTAAACAAACACACACACACACATACACTCATAAGTGACGAACAAATCAAATGATTTATTCTATAAATTGGATCATAAATATCACTTTTACATGTCAAAATTGTTTATACTAGATTATATTTTTATTTTTATCGTGGCTAGCCATGAGAAAAAATGCTGAAACAAACTCATGGTTTGGTCTTTCTTTAATAGCCTTCCTTGGCAGACAAGTTGTCGGCCCACCTAGTAGTAAATGGTTACCGTCGCCCATAGACATTAGCAACGCCAGAAACACAGCCAAGCTGCCTGCCGTTGATATACTTTTTGAAACCTCGTTTCAAAATCAAAAGTTTGATGTAGGACATGTCCGAACGCTGAGGAAACATCGAACGCTCATATAACACGATTCGTTACTTACACTTATACATTAAGTTCGGCGAAATGTGAGTGCACTTATTACAACTCTACCTACCCCTTCGGAAATTATAAACGTCAGTGTGTATGTACTAGTTCAAAACAATATTAATTTTTTGCAGTATGAGTAATAAAGACAATATGTATTTTCGTCACGGCAGATACCAGCAGAGTGGCGCAGTGGAAGCGTGCTGGGCCCATAATGGACAGGGAGCCCTCGAGTAGCTGATCCACTTGACTACTATCAAGCTCATTTTCCGTGAGTAGCTTCGTTTCGATGAGACGCCCAACAATTCCCTATGCGAAAATTCTCTACTGTGGTAGCTAACAGAGGTAGCAAGGATTAAATATGTCGATTTGATGAGTCCCAAAAATTTATTACTAACAGGTTATTTTTTTGTTAAATCTGATGATAATTATCTAAATTATTCGAAAAGATATTTGTCCTACAAAATGTATGGTTTGATCAAAGAGTCCCCCCCTTCCAACATGTATCGATAACGAGGTCATCAAAAATGATTACTAACCAGCTGCTTTTTTTTTTGTTACTTACTTAATATGTATATAATTCAACAGTCATATTGTCCTACAAATTGCGTGGTACGTTATCCCGGTCCTACGCTGAGAAATTGTTAATACCACAAGACCATTTTTCTCATTACTAACTGTAGGACAAAAGTATTACATAATAGGTTAGTGTGTTCTCTACCCAAATGAAACAATGTCCTACAAGAAAACAGGTATGTATCACTAGTCCGACAAGAATTGTAATTTTTTCGTTTTCCTATTGGGGTATTTGACTATGTTTAATTTTATACATTATTTTGTATTTATTGGATAATAATACCAATTATAAACTATTTTACGAAAACAGAATTGAAATTGGTTAAAAAATGAGGTTGTTGTTCATGTTTTAAATATTGGTATGAGCAAAAGTGGGCGTGTAGTGGGAAAATCTCACTATCTCCCTCGCACGCGTGCATCGTAATGGCGAGACCTTGCTTGTGACGTTACATGCCATGTCGTGTATCCTTTTTCCGTCATGCGATAACTAACCCTTCCAGCAAATTGAAATGGATTGTAACTTATTTATTTTTTACTTAATTTATATAATTCTTTCATTAATAGATTTCGGGAAACGTAACTTATTGGTTAAAATAATAAAAAAAAATCTGGTCAAATACCCTTTTGTAACATAAGAGACAGTGAAAACACCTTTTTTTAAATAACTTATTTTTTTTTTGTAAACTAGTACAACAATTAAGTAAATAAATACAGTAGCTACAAAAATGTATTATTTATTTAAAATTTATTATGTATTTACATATAAAAAAAAACAATGGGTTGCACTCCGGGAGTGCCGGCAGAAGTGAAAACTTAAACATTAACGTTGTGCATTTTTGAATATTTTGGAATGAAGAGGGAATAATTTCACACGAATTGCTTTATTTATCAGCATAAAAGTACTATCATTTACATATGTGATTAAACACAATATTCATTTATTGCGCTATCGTACACAAAAATATCAATTTATATTACATAACAAAGTCCGGTCAAAGTCCTGTCAAAGTCCGGTTAAAGTCCGGTCATAGTCCGGTCAAAGTCCAATCAAAGTCCGGTCAAAGTACACACTATCGTAGACAAAAATGACAATTTAAATTACAGTACCTGGGCGACCGAGCCCTGCTCGGGTGAAAAAAAAAAGTAGTATTATTATTCGCCAATAGATGTCAGGAATTAAGTCTAACCTCAAAGCAAACACTCATTGACTTCGTGTTACTTAACAACGCCATCTGCTGTTGTGCTCACAAAAAAGTAGTATTATTATTTGCCAATAGATGTCAGGAAGAGTCATATTTTTCTTCCAAGTTTATGTTTAAGTTGATAAAACACGAATAAAATGACTTTTTCTAAAAATGATTCCTAGCTAGATCGATTTATCGCCCCCGAAACCCGCTATATACTAAATTTCATGAAAATCGTTAGAGCCGATTCCGACATTTCAATTATATATACAGTGTTATTTTGACACCCTGTTACTAAATGAAACCACATATTCGGCATCGCCTCTGCTTACCTTGTACCAAACATGAGGCTTGAGCTTGTAGTAGTTTTGCCAAAAAACGTGATTTAAGTTTTGAGCCTTTTAAATCATGCTGTACGGTTTTTGCACTTAACTGTATTGAATAAAATGTCACAGCTGACGATGTTATTATAAAACACAAACGCTTAAGAAGGGCAACTCCATACATATGAAAATACGTTTCAGACTCACAAAGACGCTCTCGACACATTCACTGAAAAAGTTGCGACAGTATATGAACAAAGTAATGTTCATTGATAATGACAAAACGTAAAAAAAATGTATTTGGGAAATGCACATACCTATAAATAGGTAACACAAATTTGACTAAAAACAAATAATCATTACAAAAGTTACAAGATTCGATTTTACTTGGGATTATATTACATTTCATAGGGTAATCTAATGTTTATTTCAATTCCTAAATTACTATTTTGAGCCGTTTGCCTTCTGTACGCTTGGCGTTTTTATAAAACGGTTACATTGACCTTGACGTTATAAAGCCCGCAATACATGTTGCCGAGTGATGACTAATACTAACGTATAGATAGTATATTTGGGTATCAGGATAGTATCGTGGGTATCAGCAACTACGAGAGACTTTTGGTCTCACAACACCCAGACCGGGGTGTGGGTTTGTTTCGGGAAACAAATATTTGTGGTTCACATAAACATTTGTCTCGGTGCGGGGATCGAACCCGCGGCCTCTCGCTTCACAGCCGGCTACTCGATTGGTTTTCGATAAACTTGCCGAACGTCTAGGCACTAGCGCTTGCCTTGTATTAATTTACCTACACTCGTGTTAGCCTAAGCTCGTCCAACATGTAATCCATGCTTAATGGTAATGTATGTGTGTGTGTCTCATTCATTCGATGATGGGTGTGTATGTTGATTTGTATATGTGTGTGCGCGCGTATACAGACTGTTTAAAATTAATCTAATGTTAACGGCATTTAATTTGTTAGGAAATATAATTTTTTTATTTTGACTTTAATAAGAAAGTGTCTTAGCTCAAAGTACTTGTATTAACGAACACTACACATGGTTTCATTTAAGTATAGGGTGTCAAAATGACACTGTATATATATATATATATATATATATATATATATATATATACAGGACAATATGACTGTTAAATTATATGAATATTAACTAAGTAAAAACAAAAAAATCCGCTGGTTAGTAATCATACTATTGGAAGGAGGGGCTTCCAATAGGTATCGATAACGAGGTCATAAAAAATGATTTGAATATTGTCCTACAAATAAAATAATAAATTTTTGAGTATCATCAAATCGAAATATTCTATCCTTGCTACCTCTGTTAGCTACCATAATAGAGAATTTTCGCATAGGGAATTGTTCGGCGTCTCATCGAAACGAAGCTATTCACGGAAAATTAGCTTGATAGTAATCAAGTGGATCAGCTGGCCCAGGGACTCCGGACCAGTACCTTGTATGCCAGAAGATAATTCTTCAAAAGATGGACTTTGGGGACCATCAAACCAGTAATATTCATATTTATCATCAATTATTGCCCATCCGAAATAATTACATACATGTTGGAAGGGGGGGACTCTATGATCAAACCATACATTTTGTAGGACAAATATTTTTTCCAATAATTTAGATAATTATCTTAAGATTTAACAAAATAATAACCAGTTAGTAATCATTTTTTTAGCATCGTCAAATCGACATATTTTATCTTTGCTACCACTGTTAGCTACCACAATCGAGAATTTTCGCATAGGAAATTGTTGGGCGTCTCATCGAAACGAAGCTATTTACGAAGATTCAGCTTGATAGTAATTATTTTTACATCAAGGATCTGTACTACTACTTTTGAGCGTAGGACCGGGATAACGTACCACGCAATTTGTAGGACAATATGACTGTTGAATTATATACATATTAAGTAAGTAACCAAAAAAAAATCAGCTGGTTAGTAATCATTTTTGATGACCTCGTTATCGATACATGTTGGAAGGGGGGGACTCTGATCAAACCATACATTTTGTAGGACAAATATCTTTTCGAATAATTTAGATAATTATCATCAGATTTAACAAAAAAATAACCTGTTAGTAATAAATTTTTGGGACTCATCAAATCGACATATTTAATCCTTGCTACCTCTGTTAGCTACCACAGTAGAGAATTTTCGCATAGGGAATTGTTGGGCGTCTCATCGAAACGAAGCTACTCACGGAAAATAAGCTTGATAGTAGTCAAGTGGATCAGCTACTCGAGGGCTCCCTGTCTATAACCCAGAGGTCCGTGGATCGAAACCACGCTCTGCTAACTATCCCAGATTTTTGAAGTGATAACTTCTTATGGGAGGGTGAACCGAAACGTTCCGTAACGCGAGCGGTCCATCGACCAGCCAGCATTAGCTGACCTCCCTGGAACATCGATAATTTCGAAGTCCCAGGTGGCGACGCAGTGACCATTCGGACTGGACCGGACTTTCACAGGACTTTGACCGGACTGTGTCCGTTTTTTATGGTGAAAGACATGTTATCGTAATTTTGTTTTTGATATTGATAATAAGATGATGACGATATTTTGCATATTTTATAATTTGGAACATGGTGCCGTAAAAAAAGTACCAGGTTCTCATAAACGCGAAGAAAGTAGAATGTCCATTTTTCATGGCGAGTAGCCGTTATTAATAAACAAATGACGATTTGGACAAAGAAAATCTTTTTAAGTTTTTTCTTATTTGGAACATGTTGCCGTAAAAAGTACCAGGCTCGCATAAACGCGAAGAGAGTAGAAAGTACTTTTATCATGTCGAGTGGACATGTTGCCGTCATTTTGTATCGCATCTTGTTTGGTAAGTTTTCACTTCTGTCGGCACTCCCGGAGTGCAACCCGTAATTTTTTATTCGGTGGAATTATGACAGGTATCATTTATAGACATTTCAGATATCATAAACCTTTTTGTGATCTATTTTGAAGTTGTGAGTACATATTTCATTAAATAATAAAATAAACGAAGATGAATTTTGTACAAAATACAGTAATAAAGTTTTGTATAAAATACTTTATAAACAAAGTGTGAAGAAGCAATTAGGCAGGCGTAATCACAGACCATGTGTCTGATGTAACGTTAGTAAGAAAGTTGTAATGTTATCTTTATATATAAAAAAAATCGTGTCACGTTGTTTGTCCGTGATGAACTCCTAAACTACTGAATCAATTTCAATCAAATTTTGTAAACTGTGTGCAGTTTGATACAACTCGAAAGATAGTATAGTTTATATCTCAATTTATAGTCGCAATATTTTTTTATTGCAAATTACTTGGCGCATAGTGTATTGAATAGTTTACTACAATATAATTTAACATATACCTTAGCCACAGCAACGCGTGCCCTAGTCTGCTAGTAATATATAATATGGTATACCTGTTGGCGCGGTCCATGCGCGCGAGACACTGGTTGATGTCCTCCTCCATGTTGCGTTTCTCCTCCTCCTTCTCCTGCAGGTACGCGTTCAACTTCGCAATACCCTCTAGTAGTGCTTGCATCTTAGCCTATAAATACATATTACATTTATTGCACTCAATAATTATTGTTGACAAGGATACGACATTAATAACAATTCAGAACCAATAAGCATTTAATTTGTATCAATATGGTAAAAACTAGAGATAGGATTTTTAAAGTAATTTGGCTATGGGGGTCTGGGGTATCAGTTCATTTTGGAAAAGGGATCTCTTGCTTATAATTGTTTAGGAATCCCGGCTGTTATAGAGTGTGGATTACCCCTACTAAAGGGATACTGGCGACCACTGCCATCATCCTGCCCTTGCTCACGGCGGGGCCAAAGAGGAGGAGAAGGATAACATGATGGGAAAGGTCTAGCAAGACGGGGTAAGCCCCTTCGTGAGAACTGGATATACACTGGCTGACGCCGGAACGCTCCCCTCATAATATGAGTCACTATGGCATGTGTTAACTACTAGGTGTACGATGGTCGCTATCCGGTCGGATACGAATATCCTTCCACCAGGTTAGGTTATCTGTTACGGTTACCTTAGCGCTGGCGAGTACCGCCTCCACGGCCTGCAGGTCCCTGGTGGCGTGGTCCAGCGCCGCCTGCTTGGGCGCCACGGCCTTGTTCACGTGGTAGAACTTGTACATGGCGTGCACCCACATGCACAGCGACATGCACGCCTTCGACACCTGCACATGCACTACTAGGTTTACACTTGTCTACTAAGTATGTGCATAATAAATATATTCTATACAACACATATCCAGAAACAATCAAATACCTCACCTAATGGTGACTGATCTCTACCATCTATAAAAATCTACAATACAAAACGATTTATGATTACATAACCGGCATTAATCGAGAATTGGGCATAGGGGGAGGGAATTTATTGGATCTTATACAAGTTCTCATAGCACATTGTAAATACATGAACATAGCAACAAAGGGGCTATTATGAACCTGTCCTATCCTAGTACATGTTGACTTACTGTAGAATAAGACAGCCTCCGTGACGCAGAGGGAAAGTAGCGGGCTGTAAAGCGAAAGGCCGTGGGATCCATCCCCACACTGAGACAAATGTTTGTGTGATCCACAAATATTTGTTTCGGAGTCTGGATGTTGTGAGACCGAAAGTCTCTCGAAGTTCCTGATAACCACGCCACAAGACTCGTATCTTACTGTGGGGTCAGGACTATGTATGTGACTGTCGCCAACCATTTCTCATATGCTTTTTTAAAATATGACTTGACCAAAATACGTTACTCGCACGCGTCTAATGAGTTGTTTTGTAAAGTGACCTTGGCGATCTTGGCGGGCTGGTAGTCCGGGTTGGTGACGTATTTCTTGAGTTTCTTGATCATGCCCTCAGTGATGGACTGCTTGTCGTACTTGATGAGCGAGTCGAGGAAGGCGGTCGGGTCGGCCAGCATCAGCGAGCCTGGCTTCCAGTAGTTCAGCACCTTCTCACCGAACGACGCGCCAGGCTCCTAGGGATATTATACTACTGGTGATGATCACTAACTCGATGGCATAGTACCACAATTGTGTTAAGGTCTCGGGTTCGATTCCCGGATCGGGTAATAATGATATGGAATGTCACTATTGTCTTCACGTATTACAGGAAGATAAAAGAACGAACGGTCTTATTAAAAGGGTGCAAGATAGAGCAAAGTGGAAGCATTTAAGTAGAAAAGCGCACACTGGAATTAAGCAGAGATGACGTGACACAGATAAAACTAAAATAACTAGGGGATGCTAATTTCCCGAGTGTAGTAGTGACCTTAAGAGGTTTGATGTCGAACACGACGCAGAGCGTCTCGACGACGAGCAGCACGCCCGCGGGCGGCTTCTTCAGCGCCTTCACCTCCACGATGTCGTTCCTGTTCAGCTCCAGCAGCGCTTGCTCGGCCGCGCGCAGGGCAGGCAGCGCCTCGTCTGTTACCAAATAATTTATCATCACCCTGGATTGTACTGTCCCACCGCTGGCCACAGCCTGACCTAACGGGGATTGTCACACTATACAGTTCTCAGGTGTGCAGGTTTTCTCACGATGTTGCCTTCCCAGTTAAAGCAAGCGATAATTGACAATGAATTCAAATTTAACTTAAAAAAATAGAGGTGCATCCTTTTAGGCTGTTTCCGAACATACGATTTTGCCTCGGCAATCCGAATCCCTCCCCACTAAATTATCGTTGCTCAAAGCACGTCCCTACTAATGTAGTGTGCACGTTGTATTAGAATACATTGCACTTCTTAATACTCCCATTTTCTATCTATTATATCGTGATAATATTACCTAAATCCCTCTGAGCGTCTTCAGCCATAGCTGTTGTTTCGGCGGCCATTTTTTCAGCTACAGCTTGTTCTTTCTCCACTTTTATACGAGCTTCTTCTGCTATTGCCTGTCGAATTCTCAATGTTATGAAAAAGTTATTAATGTTAGTGAAATTTTCTCATTAAATTTATTCGTATCATCTGTGACCCATTTAGTGTTGTCCAAAGTTGCGAGTCGAATATCGACATGTTACACAATCGATAAAAAAATCTTTAATTTATGTCCTAGCAATACAATGTGATTTGGTACTGCTGGAGGTATTGGTGTACCATCCATTTTAGAAAAACCTGCTACGCGTTCTACATGAGATACAGAAACACAATTTTCTGCTGCTAAAACCCTTTGGCGCTAAATAGGCGTGATGTTTTAGGATGTCTAGATTTTGACAAGACACGCAAATATATTAACAATAAACGTACATAAACTGTCAAGTGTACCATATACAGGGTTAATTTTAAAACACCAGCAACCTCGCAGGACCAGATAGCTGACCCCATACGGAACAACTTTTGTTCTACGAGTTTGTATATAACTCAATATATTAAAAAAAAAATGTGCGTCCCGGGACGCTCGACAGAAGTGATAACTTAAACTAATGTGGGTTAAAGTGAGAGCGGAGGAGCCTGCCTACTGCTACCGTATGCGTGAGAGAAAGGGAAGCCAGACAGAGTGGCGCCGTAAAGCGTTACGTTACGGTGCCACTCTGTCTGGCTTCCCTTAACGCGTTACGTTACTAAGTCCGGTCAAAGTTGTGTCAAAGTCCGGTCCAAGCTGACTGGTCACTGTGTGGCGCCACCTGGGACTTCGAAATTATCGATGTTCCAGGGAGGTCGGCTAACGCTGGCTGGTCGATGGAGCGCTCGCGTTACGGAACGTTTCGGTTCACCCTCCCATAAGAAGTTATCACTTCAAAAATGATTTTACAAGTTTTTGTTGTGTCGTATTTTTCTTCGTAGCGTTCGGCGTGCGCGCGCGACTCAAAGGCGCCGCTCAGCTGGGTCGGGCGATGACCTTCAACGCTAGCCCCGTTCCCCACGCTTCGCGTGTTTGCTTACGTAATCTGCGATGCGTGTAGGTAACATTTAAGACGGAAATTAAATGAATACTTATTTTTGTATGAAAATAAAATCTAACAAATTATCAAAAGTCGTAGAACAAAAGTAGTAGCTTATAACCTTAGGTATCTACCCCTGCGAGGTTGCTGGTGTTTTAAAAATAACCCTGTATAGCAATTAACAACCATTTAATACAGTGTTTCCCAACCTTTTTAGGTCATGCCCCACCTTAACATTTTTTTTGTTAAATTTGTCACCCATATAGTAGTACTAGAGAGAGTATTACAATTTCCGAGTGAGGACGCGCGTACGGTAGCGGTGAGCCATCTGCCACAAGCTATGCGGCAAAGATAGCTCGCGACTGATTCGTGGCTCGCACTAACGCGAGGGGTGAGGCGCGAGTCTCACCACCGGTGTGGAGGCCTACGATAACATTATAAAAACGGGCGGTGCGGCTGTGCACAATATCACGAACTTTGTGGCAATTTGACGTCAATGAAAACACTAAGTAGCCTACACAGGTATGCTTGTTACAATTACACTAATGCATGTGTAGTGAGTACTGACCGTGTCTACAGCGATCTGCTCGATGACCTGTCGCGTCTCCTCAGCGGCGCGCTCCATCAACGGTTTCAACTCCGCCAGGTCGATCTGGAGCTGCTTTACTTCCACCTTTTAACACACACACACATTATTTTCTTCATTACATTCATGTTCTTTTCTTTGTATTATTCGCATCCCACTGGTAGGCACGGAACTCCGTGGTATAATACAGATTAGCTGACTACAAATACTCTCAAAATTTTTATGCAGATTTTCCTTCGCCGTTAAAACGAATGATAGTTAATAATGAGAATACACGTAACTTAGAAAAGTCTAAAATGAGTGCATAATAATACTCATTCAATGGTAGGTTGTCCCGAATGTGAAAGTCTGTTTGTCGCACTACTAAACATCGTATCGTCCATTTATAGCTTTTTATCGCCTAACAACAGTGTATAAACACTGCTGTGTTCTGGTTTAAATCACTTAGACAATGAAATTACATTTCATTTACCATTATCGTTCATCAATAAAGCAATACCTCAGTCTGGTTAAGTTTGTCGAGTCCAATCTTGAGCGCGTTGGCCTCGTCCAGTATGTCTCGCTGCTTCTTCTTGAACATGTGTGAGTAGGCAGCCAGCATCTCCATGTAGGACGTGGGCGTGACGTAGTTGAGCCGGTTGAGTTGCGCCACGAACCGCTCGCTCGCTTCCACCACGCTCTGGTGAGCGAAACAGCACACCGACTGCAACACAACATCGTGCATTACATTCGGCTCACTCACGACATATTCCTCGGAGTGGACACATGCGTGGACACGGCTTGCACTCTCCCACTTTGTATATAATCGGATATACTAATTGTTTCATTTATATAATGGTGTGTTATTATATGTCTCATTATAAAATACTATTTTTACCACTTCAATGACAGTCCGCGGCGTAATGGGCGAGTAGCCGACTATTAAGTGATGGCGTAAGTCCGATGCCCGCACCGCGATAAAGTCAAATTCAAATACAAAGTACTTTATTACATAAAAAAAAATGTTCGTGTGACCCACAAATATTTGTTAAACACCCAGAAGGTGCTTCTGCCCGGAAGGTTGACGTCAAGGAGCTGACCGGCCGCAAAAACTACAAACCTAATATGTCTGTAACATGTTTTAAAAAGCATGTTGCACCGCTTCCACTGTAAGTGGGATAATAGCAGGCGGAAACAAGAAAGGATTACGACTTCACGTACCCTAACCCCCTCTTAAGAATGTACACAACAATGCAGTCACGTCAGTGCATTGTCGTTCTGAGAAATGGAAAATAGAGTGTATTATTCGCTTACGTCACTCGATAAATCAGTGAATGTTATGTAGTACACGGTACATACCACCATCGAGTCGTACACGTCCTCCGTAGTGTTGAGATGCGGCATGTTGTGGAAGAAGTAGTCTGCGACGGAGTGGAGCGCTGTCCGGGGCCACTCGCTGAACCAGTCGATGGTGCAGCAGTTCACCAGCGACGGGAACTGACGCAGGCGCGCGCGGAATATCTGCAATTAATAGGCGACATACATTTTAACTGGCATACCACCGGCCATTAGTAAAAATAAAGCTGTTCATTTAAATATGGCCTTCAATCGCTTCATAAAACAAGTAATATTCCTGGGCCCGTTTTCGTTACGTTGTATTTTCTTCACTCTTCATTTCTCACGCTCCAAAGAGGGAAGAAGCAAATCGAGGTGCCTGCGACAGGACAAGCGGATGATCGATACAGGCACAAGGATATAAGGATGTGCCCCAATACCCGCCTCAAACAAACACCAACTCTGTTGGTGGTCGTGATCCACACAAGGTGTGTGAATCACTATGGCAAGTTTTAAAACCATGTGTACGGTGGTCGCTATCCGGGCGGATAACAATATCCTACCATCAGCCAATGTCAAGCAGTCAGGACTAGATGCTAAGGCAGTATGATAATGATATAATAATCGACCTCTCCGATGGGGCTCATGACGATGACGATGTGCAGGTTACTCTTGACTCGTCGCTGGTAGCAGGCGAACAGGTTCGTCTTGGTGGCGGGCAGGTTCGTCTCCATGACGGCGTGACGCACCGACATGTACACCCGGTCGAGGTCCTCCGCCTCGTAGATGTTCGGCACGTCGCCGGAGCTCAGGATGTTGTTTAGATCCTCCAGGAACGACTCCATTTTTATCTATAACATTACCAATAGTTAGCCAAAGGAATCAAGGATTTAATATTTACTATCTCTACGGAATGGGTTTTGAGGGTAGGAATCCTCTCTTCACCTTATAGTTCTAGGGTTTCCAGAAATTTCACTGATACCTCCCATAACAAGTTGTCATTTCATTGCATTGCTCTGCACTGAACTGCACTCCAGTCCAGTAGACAAAATCCGGTGAAGGTTTTTTTTTTATGACATAGGCCGGCAAACGAGCAAATGGGTCACCTGATGGTAAGTGATCTCCACCGCCCATGGACGCCCACCACTAGAAGAATCATAGGCGCGTTGCCGACTATATAAGGACCCTGCGGTATCTCATCCCAGAGCCAAGGGAAAGGGGAAGGAAAAAGGGATGGGAAAAGGGTTAGGATCAGGGGCAAGCCCCCTGGGGAGAACCGGATATACACTGGCTGACCCTGGAACGCGATCCACACAAGGTGGGCCACTATGGCAGGTTTTAGCACCAGTGTCCGTGTCAAGGTCCGGTCAAAGTACTCACTATCGTACACAAAAATGACAATTTATATTACATAATAACTTAAACTAATGTAGGTTAAAGTGAGAGAGGAAGAGCCTGCCTACTACTCGCGTTCCTTTACGAATCGGTTTACCCTCCCATAAGAAGTTATCACTTCAAAAACAATACCTGTGCATCAGAGAACAAGAAGACGACCCCTCTGTTCTCAGCGCCTGCCTTCAGCATGGTCTGCTTGAGATCCTCGCGCCACTCCGCGTTGCCGTACGACTTGGTGATCTCGATCTGTACGCACGCCAACTCCGCCATGGACGCGGCCAGACGGGACAGTGACTGTCGACCTGCACATACCACCACATGCTGACACACTGTCACATCTGTGTGAACTTCATTATTTTATATATAAAAAATATATAATACATTAGCAGACCCGGCCAAGCGTTGTTATGGCTAAGGTATGTGTTAAATTATATTGTATTAAACTATTCAATACAGTATGCGCCATCTATTGGATACTTACTCAATCCAGCCGATAAATTACCTTTCACCGCCATCTGTTAGAATCTTATGGAACTCATCGATAATACTTTCTACCTATAATTGGATACATATACCTTAAGTTGGATAAAACTACAAAATTAGATTAAAAACGGTTCAGTAGTTTACGAGTTCATCGCGGACAAACAACGTACATGCAATGTTTATATATAAAGATATTATAAAATATATATAATAAAATAGCTATTATTTTTTTTTTATTAATAATTATATTAATGAAAACTAATTAAATGAGAGTGAGACATAGTGTGTGCGAGTATGTGTGAGCTTTTTTTTGTTGTTGTATGGCATTATTACCTTGCTTATTGTCATAACCGTTGTCGCACTCTTACCACCTACGAATCGAGATTAAAATACTATAAATTGACCCCTCTGTCAGTAAGACGAAAAGTAGCGGACATAGTATTTCTTCAGAAAATTGCCAACGGAAAAATTGATAGCCCCGACCTCCTGCGCAGGCTGCAATTGGCAATCCCTCGCCCTAGTAGCCGTCTCCATAACCGCTATTGTTTTGATCTGCCGTTTTGCCGTACTAAATACGCCCGTCATTCGCCGCTATATAGGATGTGTTCTCAATATAATAATATCTGTCACGAGCTCGACATTTTCAATGCATCTGTCTCCCAGATTAAACGCCATTTTAGCTTGTAATTCTGCCCTGCCCTTTAGTATTTTTTTTTATTAGTAGAAAATTATCACCTTATATATTGCATCCCTTTTGTATATGTACTATAACATTATTGTAAAGTAAATTTTCATGCATGTCGTGTCTACATCCAGCAGGTCGTTCATATACCTAAGGCTTTGTGTTTTTAATTTTGTCTGGAAAGTCAATTGAACAGACCAGTTTTGTAGACCATTTAATAAAAAAAAATAAAAAAAAATATGCTGTTAGCCTGACGCGAGTCGGCTTTTTACAGCTTTACCGGACTTTCGGGCAGAGCGCTTTAGGCGCTCTCAACCCTTACATTTAGGCGACCTCGCTGAGAGCACCGCCTGTGGGGTGCGAACCTCGACTCAGGACGGTCGCTGGGGGAGAGCAGACACATCTGCTATTATTGATTTGAGGGATTACTTTTAAAACACCAACAACCTCGCAGGACTAGATAGTTAGCCCCATAAGGAACAACTTTTGTTCTACGAGTTCGAACATAACTCAACACATGAAAAAAAAAATTGTATGATAGACGACTGGCGGCTAGACAAATGCGCTAGCGCTGCACCCCTTTCCTCAAACTTCGTGGGGGTTTGTTTACGTAATCTTTACGACACGCGTAGAGTTATAAACATTCAAGCCGGAAATTAAATTAATACTTATTTTTGTATGAAAATAAAATCTAACAAAATATCAAAAATCGTAGAACAAAAGTTGTTCCTTATGGGGTCAGCTATCTAGTCCTGCAAGGTTGTTGGTGTTTCAAAAGTACCCCTGTATACTACTGGTCATCATCGGCTCGCGGGCCGGTACTAGGACCGGGGTTGCGGGGAACGCGGCGAGGTCCTCGGCGGCGGTCTTGTAGAGTGTAAGTGTTTCTGGCTTCCTCCTTCCCTCGGATGGCCAGAGTGGTCACATCATCTGGATCGGTGGGTGAGTGAGTGGTAGATGGTGGGCGAGTGACTGACCGGAGCCGCCCATGCCGAGCAGCAGCGCGTTGGCCATGGGTTGTCGCATGATGCGCGCCACACGACACAGATGCGAGACGGCGTCAGGGAACAGCACCAGCTCCAGCGGCGCCGTCGTCGACATGTTGTACTCCGACAGGTAGTGCTCCAACATGTCTTGCAGCTGGGAACATCACACGCAACACTGGTGCGAGCGTACACACGCAACAACACGACACATCATAACGCACCAACCATTATTTTTATTGATAAAAATACTCGAGATATTTTATTCCAGATTATGTTAAGTATTCTGTTTTGAAAAAACCTACAGTCTATTGACACATTAAAGAATCGTTATTTAATACAATTCATTTTTATTTTATCCATGGCACACAAACACCTGTGGCCGTATTCAAACGCTCACAAATCAAGAGAAACCACGAATACATGCTAATAATGCGAATCCAAAATGATGAAACGTTGGTCGGATAGTTCAAATTCAATTGACGAGTTGTTGAGTTCTTGAGGAGGGGAAAGCTCCCCCACTCCGCAAACTTCTAAAATAAAGTCACGATTCAATTCATAAAAATGTAAACGTCTATTCGTGTTAACGTTTTGTTATTAGTTTTTTTTTATTAGCCAACGAAATCCGACGAGCTGACATCCCATCAGATGATAATTGGTTACCGTCGCCCAGAGATATTAGCCAAGCCGCTGCCTACCGTGAAAGTACCTTTTTAAGTCTCGTTTGAAGGAGGAAATACCTAAAATACCAGAAATACCTGAGGAAATACCGCGAAGGGAAGCTCATTCCAGACTCTGATAGTGAGTGGAAGAAATTACTTCTGAAAACGCACTGTACTGGAGGAAGGCGGTTTCAGGTATAATGAATGAACTTTCCTCCAGTGACGAGTGGTGCGGTGGTAAATAAGAAATTATGGGACCATCTCAAACAGTTCCTCAGAGCACTCCCCATGGAATATATGATAGAGCACATAGAGATCCGATGTTCGTCCGTATGCCCAGGGATTCCAGACCATCCGTGAGTCCAGGGTTATATACTATCCGAATGACCCGTCTTTATATAGTCAGATGGAAGGACCTGGTATTTGGATGCCCTAGCCCAGAGGTGTGAGCAGTACTCCACGTGAGGCCGGACTTGAGCTTTGTAAAGCGTACGTCTTTGACCTGTTGTGAAGTACCGCTTGGCTCTGTTGACGACACCCAGTTCTTTCGATGCCAGTTGGGCTATGCCTTCTAAATGACTCTCAAACATTACTCGAGACTTCGACATTGAGGATCCCAAGGCTTTCAGATGTCTGCAGGGGGTACTCCTTGGAACTGTGGCGCCATGCCAAACGGGTCTTTCTTCACGGTGAGCGCGCGTATGTGTGAACAGACCGTAACACTTCATCCGCTTGCGAGCCCCCTCCCCCCCATATCCCATCGTATTTGTTATATTGATAACCACCACGATTCATGAACACAGAACAATATGTTGGGGGAATCTTAACTGAGTAACGAACCTTTAAGGCATGAGGATTTTATTTTTGAACCTCATCAGTTTCGGTTATTTGTGGTCTCAGTTAAGATAACTTAATTACACGTACCTCCTCTCTGTCAACGATCTCGACGTACTTCCTGTCCTCGGCGCCGAGGTCCATGAAATCTCCGAACAGCATTAGTCTTCCACCGATTACATCTGAAGATTTCTTGCCGAACTCTGTGCGGATCTTCTTATCGAGCAAACTGTTACATGAAAGACACTACTCATACACATTGAAATAAAGGCACGACCAAAACACATAATAACGTGAATAAAGCAAGCAGTCTAAATAAACCATAACCATCAACCAACGACCAAATCCAGACTAAAACCAAATAAGAGACTTTTGAGGAAAGTAATAAGCGGAAAGAGGAGCCCATTGTAGAACTACAGCAAATTGTCTGTCCACATGATATGCAACAGCACACTGGTTACTTAAAGACAGTAATACCACTCGGTTCCTCCCAGATTTCCGATTCTATTTCGATGGGTTTTCAATTATATCTATCAGTTATCGAGCACATCTTACTTGACAAACCACTCGCGATCCTCGTTATTGACGAGCCGATCTTGATACACTCTCTGATGCTCGTGATACCACAGTCTGATGACGTCATCCTCGTGTGTGATAAACTTCGGCTCCACCATCAATATGCCCTGGAACACCTTGCTGAGGTCCCGCAGGTTGAAGGTGTAGTGCGACTTGGTCGGTGTGGGCAGCAGCTCGTCGACCAGCGCGGTGAAGATCTCTATGGATGCCTTGAGGAACGGAGCTTCACGGACCTGCACCTTCTCCAGGTTGCGCGTCCACGAGCTCAGGATCACGCTGAAGATTGCGTACTGTAATCATGACACCTCAAAGTTATACATCCAGGGACCCGGGAATTGGCTGTGACACGGGGAAATATTTGTGCTATTAAAGGAAGTGGAGTCATTATTAACCCCAAATTCTACAACTAGTTCTCTAGTCCATGACTACCACGTGTGTAGCAGCATGTTGAAGTGGTGCTACCTTGCTTGAGTACTCCATCTCAGTGAAGGAGATGTAGTGGAAGTGCCTCATGAGTCGCATGGTGACAGGGTTGCGTCCTCCTCCCGGTGGTCCCATGGCCGCCACGATGCCCACATCCACCAGCGTTTTGAAATCGCCGATGTTCTGACGGTCGTACCATCCTGCCACCATTATACATAGAACATTAATATATACAAACGCGCACGCACGCCAATGTACACATTTCACTTCGCAGTTTCGCATACGTGCGAGGCTACGAAGTTCATCTTAAGCAAATGAGAGACAAATGAAATTATTGTTAATTTAATATTGGTAAATTTTGATTGGTAGAGCCACTATGTACAGTTTTGTCCACAGCATGAACGGGTTGGCTCGACCGGGTCGTTACCACTTTCTCACAGAAAACCGACGTAAAGTAGCTGCTAGCTGCTGCGTTTAGTACGGTGAGTGAGATATCCGGAAGTCCTAATCCCTTCCCCTTCTCAATCCCTAATTATCTCTTTCCATAAAGGTCGATAACGCGCCCATGATTCTTCTGGTGGTGGGCGTACATGGACGGTGGAGATCATTTACCATCAGGTAACCCACTTGCTCGTTAGCCGGCGTATGCTGTAAAAAAAACTATTTCTACATTTAAATCAAAATTATTTTGTAGTCCCGGCCGCCTTAGGTGGTGGTATGTTCCGGGTGTGGTGGTACCTGAAAAGTCCATGAACTGTCGGAGCAGTTCGATGGGCGGCTGCGCGCCGTAGAGGTCGAGCGCGGGCATGTTGAGGTCGTCGATGAACAGCACCAGCCGCTTGGTGGGCGCGGGACCGAACACGCCGCGACCACGACGCTCCAGCTTGCTCTCGATCACGTCCTGTACACACACACACACACACACACACACACACATGAACAGCACCAGCCGCTTGGTGGGCGCGGGACCGAACACGCCGCGACCACGACGCTCCAGCTTGCTCTCGATCACGTCCTGTACACACACACACACACACACACACACACATGAACAGCACCAGCCGCTTGGTGGGCGCGGGACCGAACACGCCGCGACCACGACGCTCCAGCTTGCTCTCGATCACGTCCTGTACACACACACACACACACACACACACACACATGAACAGCACCAGCCGCTTGGTGGGCGCGGGACCGAACACGCCGCGACCACGACGCTCCAGCTTGCTCTCGATCACGTCCTGTACACACACACACACACACACACACACACATGAACAGCACCAGCCGCTTGGTGGGCGCGGGACCGAACACGCCGCGACCACGACGCTCCAGCTTGCTCTCGATCACGTCCTGTACACACACACACACACACACACACACACACATGAACAGCACCAGCCGCTTGGTGGGCGCGGGACCGAACACGCCGCGACCACGACGCTCCAGCTTGCTCTCGATCACGTCCTGTACACACACACACACACACACACACACACATGAACAGCACCAGCCGCTTGGTGGGCGCGGGACCGAACACGCCGCGACCACGACGCTCCAGCTTGCTCTCGATCACGTCCTGTACACACACACACACACACACACACACACACATGAACAGCACCAGCCGCTTGGTGGGCGCGGGACCGAACACGCCGCGACCACGACGCTCCAGCTTGCTCTCGATCACGTCCTGTACACACACACACACACACACACACATGAACAGCACCAGCCGCTTGGTGGGCGCGGGACCGAACACGCCGCGACCGCGACGCTCCAGCTTGCTCTCGATCACGTCCTGTACGCGTACACACACACACATACATACACATACACAACATTACACCCTTCTTAGTTCTTCTTCGTAAATGCTGGAGGAAGCGCCACCCACACACCAATGCCCAACCTCATTAGCTCCAAAAGTAGTGAGTACTCCACTAACACCTCGAGCGCGGACATTTACGGAGTCGACCGTGACGGTGGATAGTGGGGCCGATGCTGACTCTGAATCTGGTATTACTGGAGACAAACGTGAATTTCGCAAGGCCAAACGAAAACAGCGCGCGTCACCAGAAGCTGGAGACAAAGACGCGAAGAAAAGAAAGGGAGCAGGATCCGTCCCACCTGTAGAAGATACAAGACAGACACCCGAGAAGAAGGAAACAGATTGGCAGGTAGTTAAATCCAAGAAAAAGAAGAAAAAGCAACGGACAGAGCAGCCATTAAAGCAGTCTCAACAGAAGAAGCCGAGAAAATCGGTACTGAGACCCAATGCACTGATCGTCCGGCCAAAAGAAAAAGAAAAGTATGCAGACATACTCGGGCGCGTTAAAAAAGACGTCCCCGACGACCAGGTCCGTTCGACGGTAGACAAGATCCGCAGAACAGCTACTGGAGACCTGTTAATCATTCTTACCAAGGAGAATACAGATAGAGGACAGAATCTCCAGAAAACCATTTCTAAGCTCCTTGGAGATGACGCTGAAGTAATTAGCAAGGGACCTCAAGAAGAAATTGAAATCTTAGATCTTGACGACACGACAACTAAGCAAGATATTCTGGAAGCCCTACAAAAAGCGGTTGGAGAAGAAGCCGAAGTAACATTGGACGCTATTAGGTCGCTACGTAAGTCCTATGGCGGTACCCAAATTGCTTCCATAACACTGGCAGCATCAGTTGTGAAGCAGGTACTGGGAGGCAACGGCAAGATTAGAATTGGCTGGGTCAATTGCCGTATAAGAATAGTGGAAAGACCAACCAAATGCTTCAAGTGCTGGCACTATGGACATCTCGCCACTAAGTGCAAAAGCGTTGTGGACAGGTCCAATCTTTGCACCAAATGTGGAGAATGCGGACACAAAGCCGCCATATGTAAAAAAGACGCTCGATGTGCCTTATGTGTCGAAAAAGGCAATGCGAAGAGCTGTGCCCACATTGCGGGTAGCAGCAGATGTCCAGTCTTCAAAGAAGCACTCCTGAAGGTTAAAAAGAAAAGAATATGAAGATATTACAACTAAATCTAAATCACTGTGAAGCAGCGCACGATTTGTTATTGCAAACCGTGCGTGAGATAAAACCAGACCTTGTAGTGCTATCGGAGCCATACAGACACCTGGTTACACAATCATGGGTAACAGATAACACATCAAAAGCGGTAATATGGGCTAGCGGCAAATGCCCACTGCAGACCGTCGCTAATAGCGCAGAAGCCGGTTTTGTGGTCGCAAAAGTAGAAGGAATTCACTTTTACAGCTGTTATGCTCCACCAAGTCTTTCATTGCATGCGTTTGAGGACCTATTGGATCGACTGACCGAGGACGCGAAGCAGCACTCACTAGTGGCAATCGCTGGAGACTTTAACTCTTGGGCAGTTGACTGGGGCAGTAAAGAGACTAATGCTCGAGGGGAGGCACTACTACAAGCGATGCTCAGCCTAGATATAGTACTGCTCAACAGCGGAAATAAGCCTACGTTCGTCCGAGGAGAAGCGAGCTCCATCGTTGACCTAACATTCGTAAGCAGCAGGCTCGTTAAGGGAAAATACTCCTGGGAGGTGATGAATACCTACACAGCCAGTGATCACTGCGCGCTACTCTGGGAGATACCTACTGGGCAAAATGCTAGTAGAGTGCATAAAACTAACGCAGTTGGTTGGAAGGTAGGCGCATTTGACTCGCACATCTTCACGGTAGCCCTCGATACCCGGGAAATCGGTGGTGAAAATGCCGACGAGCAGGCACAATGTTTGATGAAAAGAGTTACAGAAGCATGTGACGCTACCATGCCCCGGAAGCGCGCTGTGAACCAGCCGCCGGCGATGTACTGGTGGAATGAGGACATCTGCAACCTTCGTAAAAAATGTCATAGGACTAGAAGGGCATCACAACGTGGCAGGAAAGGACCGAACTATGAAGAACTAGTGGCAGAGTACAAAAGCGCTCGCCAAAAATTGAAAAAGGCCATTAAAAACAGCAAAAGACAATGTTGGAATGAGTTACTTAATGAGGTAGAAAACGATCCGTGGGGCAGGCCATATAAGGTAGTTATGACTCACCTCAAAAACCAGCCAATGCCATCGCCTACATGCCCTATACTTCTCGACAAAATTGTTACTGCTCTGTTTCCTAGCCAACTCGAAATGTCCCATCTGACGGAACAGTACGAAGAAGATGAAATTCCACTCGTTACAGAGGAACAACTGCTCGAAGCATGTGACAGAGTAGGGAATGCGAAAGCTCCGGGCCTAGATGGAATTCCAAACATAGCATTAAAAGCCGCCATCAGAGCCGCACCTTCATTATTCCTGGATGTCTATAACAAATGCCTTATAGAGGGCTTGTTCCCTTCGAAGTGGAAGCAACAAAGGTTAGTTCTCCTCCCCAAAGGAAAGAAACCCCCAGAAGAACCATCTTCCTATCGTCCGCTCTGCATGCTGGACACAGCTGGCAAAGTACTAGAACGTATCCTACATAGGAGAATCGAAAAAGCGGTCGAACCACTTCTTTCCAGCAGCCAATATGGCTTCCGGAAAGGTCGGTCAACCTTGGACGCAATCGACCTCGTCGTTAGTACTGCCAAAGAAGCCATTGCAGGAACCAGGTGGAAGGGAGGTACGAAGAAGTACTGCTTAGTTGCAACGCTAGACATTAAGAATGCCTTCAATTCTGCTAAATGGGATTGCATCATGAAAGCTCTTTCTGTAATGAAGGTACCAGGGTACCTACGAAGGATGGTAGCGAGCTACTTCACTGATAGGGTCCTGAAATATGACACAAAGACTGGTCCAAAAGAATATAAGGTCACCGGAGGGGTGCCCCAGGGCTCCGTTCTGGGCCCCCTCCTCTGGAACATTATGTACGATGGACTATTAAAACTTAACCTACCAGCAGAAGTTAAACTCGTGGCATATGCGGATGACGTAGCAGTAGTGATCGTCGCCAAACACCTCGAAGAGGTAATTTTTGCCTTTGATACTACCATTGAAAAGATCAGGCACTCGATGGACACAGTCGGACTGCAGCTTGCAGAACATAAAACCGAGGCAGTACTGATTACCAGTAGAAAGCAGGTTGAAACCATCACGTTACAAGTTGGAGCACATCAAATGAAATCTCAGCCGTCACTTCGGTATTTGGGAGTAATGATCGATGCCCGACTAAATTTCAAGCATCACGTACAACACGTCGGTACCAAAGCGTCGGTGGTAAGAGCGACCCTATCGCGATTGATGCCCAACATAGGTGGGCCGAAACAAAAAAGGAGGGAATTACTAGCGTCCGTAGTAACATCCGTTCTCACCTATGGGATACCTGTTTGGGCTGATGCGCTAAATATACAGGAAGCGAGACGGAAGATTGCACCGGTCTATCGGCTAAGTGCTTTGAGAGTCGCAAGCGCTTTCCGTACCGTGTCAGACGACGCAGTGTGCGTTATTGCTGGAATGCTGCCAATTAGAGTATTAGCCGAAGAACGAAAAGTCCTTTATCGTAGAAAAGGAACAACTACGACCAGCCCTGAAGAACTCAAGAAAAAAGAACGACGAAATAGTATACGACGTTGGCAAGCAAGTTGGGATGCGTCCGCAAATGGCAGGTGGACGCACCGACTTATTCCACAAGTGGATGTCTGGCTGAATCGTAGTCACGGCGAGGTGAACTACTACCTGACGCAGATGATCTCAGGACATGGGTGCTTCCGGGCTTACCTATATCGATATAAGCATGACGTCTCCCCAGAATGCCCGTCCTGCCCGGGAGTTAATGAAGACGCAGAGCATGTGTTTTTCACGTGCCCTCGTTTCAATATGACACGCAAGGATCTGGAAGATGCCCTCACGCAGAAAATACAGCCAGAGACTTTAATAGAAGCCATGCTTTCCTCGGAGACAGCCTGGCTAGCGATAAGTGGTTTTGCGACGGAAGTGCTCCAGGAACTACGGAGAATAGAAAGGAAGCGGACTGAAATAAGACAGCTAGAACGAAGCTAGTAAAGCCAAGAGGGAAGAGCAGTAGCTAGAGCCTCCCCCCGTGAAGTAATGCCTACCAGCCGTCCCGCGGGGGAAGTAGAGGTTGAGTCCAGAGGAGGTTTTAGTCGGTAGTGATATCTATCGAGTCCGACATACCCAGGCGAAGCCTGATGATACGTAAATGTATTTTCTCCAAACCTCTGAAGAAAAAAAAAAAAAAAAAAAAAAACACCCTTCTTAGTGCGCAACAAATACAAATTCAATGCCGCAGTGTTTATATTATACAAAATGAAATCAAGCATTTTAGACCACATATTTTGTTCATCGTGACTAAATATACAGCCTTATTTTTCGGAATATTATTTGCTTCATAAGTACATATCGTAACCTGACGTTTATATCCTCAATGGGGTAGGCACAGTTGTAAGTAATGCTGCACCTACGATACCCCAAACCATCCCATAATATAAAATGGGCCGAGTCTAACCCCATACTGCGCATAAATTCCATTCCAAGGTTAATCGTGTTTTTGAAGTGATAACTTCTTATGGGTGGGTGAACTGAAACGTTCCGTAACGCGAGCGGTCCATCGACCAGCCAGCGTTAGCCGACCTCCCTGGAACATCGATAATTTCGAAGTCTCAGGTGGCGTCACACAGTGACCAGTCGGTTTGGAACGGACTTTAACCGGACTTTCACAGGACTTTGACAGGACTTGACCGGACTTTGACAGGACTTTGGCAGGACTTTGACCGGACTTTGTCAGGACTTTGACCGGACTTTGACAGGACTTTGACCGGGCTTAGACAGGACTTTGACCGGGCTTAGACAGAACTTTGCCCGGACTTTGACCTTATTACCTTGTGATACCAAATAAATGTATAGTACCTGCGTCTGATTGGCGGAAGTCCGTGCGGAGAACACGATAAACTCGCAGATGAACTTCTTGTGCAGTCCACGGGACAGCTTGGACGTGATGGTGATGGTCTTACCGGTGCCGGTGGGTCCGACACATACCACGTGGTTGTAGTTCGCCACTTTGTACCCGAGGATTGCTGCGCTGCGCACGTTGTCCAGGGTCGGCACTTCGATATCTGCGGTATATATATAATCAACAAGGTATATCATTTACTTAGCCATATTCCTTGGTCAATCAAAGGCCAATCATATGTCGAACAAAGTGAACACTTCTGACGGGAGATGTTTAAATAATGTCCCATTGGTCAACACTATATTTACCGTACACATACAATCATATCGTCGATGAAGTACCAATACCTCCTAACTGATAATTTAGTCCAAAATTACTTTTTTATTACAATAGACGTAAACATAAACCACATCCCTTAGTAACTAATAAAAAGGTAATGTATTGGAAACTATTTACTATCAATAGTTGATCAAAATAAATAAAACCTTATCTTAAACAGTTTTTGTCAAATAAAACCTTATTTTAAACAGTTTTTGTCAAATAAAACCTTATTTTAAACAGTTTGGTGTAAAATTAGATTCTCAACACTTAGGAGGTATTGGTACTTCATCGACGATATGCAAAATAACCATTTTACCATACTCGGGTTACAAAAATAAACACTAAAAACTACTATCAAGCTTATAAATATACCCAAAACGGTAGTTCATTTACACTTTCATACCAATAGGCTAGCAAGTGAATTTAAAATGTAAAGTGGAGACGAACCTGCGTACTGCCACTCGGGGTCCACCTCGTAAGGTTCCAGGTTGGCCATCCAGTTGTACCAGTACGGGTTGGCAGGCTCGCCGTCCTCCGTGGGGTCCGTAAATCCACCATCGTGTAATCTTAAATAATACCATCGTTTGGAGTTTTGGCGGGAATTCTGACAGTGCAGTTCATCGTTTATTTTAATTTATTTCATAAACTAGTAGTGGATTTGTTCAATAAACATTGATGGTGATGATTTTGCTGGTGGGAGGATACTTGTATCCGACCGGATAGCGACCACCGTACACTGGTGCTAAAACCTGCCATAGTGGCCCACCTTGTGTGGATCGAGTTCCAGGGTCAGCCAGTGTATATCCGGTTTTCCCCAGGGAGCTTGCCCCCTGATCCTAACCCTTTTTCCTCCCCCTCCCCATTGGTCCTTTGGCAGGCCGGCATGATATTGCCGACCTACGATGGACACATTGTTTATCGTTGATCGACACTATTCTTGGATTGCGCTATACTTACCACCAGGTGTTGCGTAGTCACTTTGCCGAGCCAGGATAAAAAAAAAAACAATGTATGGAAACATTGAAATAAATGAATTATGCATCGTATTGGAAGGAGTTAACACCAAAACTCCGGCAAGACCTTGAAATCGACCGCACCTGTGTTTCATACTTCTTGTAAAAATAACTTGAGAATAAATTATACTTGACACTGGCAAAATGCATAATAATGCGAAAGCCATAAATAAAAAAGAAGCACCATTTTTATTCAATCCCGGGACTGAATAAACGCCAGCTGACAGTTTTTAATGAGTCGACTCACCCGGGTTAGTACTCCCATAGAAAACAAATTTATAGAGACAACTAGCAGTCGCATGTTATATATTGTGGTGACGAGCATAGTCCATTGCCATATTCTTTTATTCAAAGTGTAGTGTTGCTTCTGTTTATGAGCAGACGTGGCGCTTATTACCAGACGAGATACTTATTCGTCTTTTTTTTTGTTTTTTTTTATAGCATAGGCCGGCAAACGAGCAAGTGGGTCACCTGATGATAAGTGATCTCCACCACTCATATAAGCCCACCACCACAAGAATCATGGGCGCGTTGCCGACCTTAAAGGAAAGGGATAATTAGGGATTGGGAAGGGGAGGGGATTTGGGCTTCCGGATATCTCACTCACCGTACGAAACGCAGCAGCAAGCCGCTACTTTACGTCGGTTTTCTGTGAGACAGTGGTAACGACCCGGTCGAGCCAGCCCATTCATGCTGTAGACAAAACTGTCTGCAGCGTGGCTCTACCACTGGTCCCGATATAAAAGCAAATAAAAACTGTATATTGAGGCGGATTGAAAAAGCTGTATCATACGTGTAGTCATAGACTCGTCCCTCCTTGGGGAGCGGTGGCGTGAGCTCGTTGTCAGTGGTGAGGTCCCGCATGAACTGCGAGAAGAGGGCGCGCGAGTTGTGGTCGCAGGTGCCGCCCACCGACCAGATCACCGCCCACACCACCCAACACGCACACAGGCGAGCTGACATGCAACCATATACAACAACACTATATACTCTAATGTAGTGTTTCCCAACGTGGGGCCGACGCCCCACAGCGGGGCAATTTGACAGTTAAGGGGGGCAATTTAATAATGGACTCGACACGACTTTAACCCTTTCGTTTTGGGTTATTTAAATGCAATGCTAGATATCGGTGACAAATTTAATAAAAAATATTAAGGTGGGGCTTGGCCTAAAAAGATTGGGAAACACTGCTCTAATGTATTATGATTTGTTCTAACGGAGCCTCGACCATAAAATTAATTTAAACTAAAAAGTATTATTTATTTGAAGCCAGCTTTTACATAATATATGAAGTTCGTGATAATACCATATTTGGATTATACACTTTCCATTGCTACTCATCAAACTCTTATATCGGTGGGATGGGTTACCTATAGGACCTAATTCACCACGCAGGTTGGTAGACTTCGTTCATATCCGAAATTCTGATATGGTTAATTGCACGCATTTGGGTTTTCCTAAATCCAGGTTCGTTCGGCGCTTGATGCGTGGATCGGATATTTATGTTTAAAGTATAAATATACAATAAGGTATATACGCATGAGCGCGATGAAGGTCGGTCCCGGCGGCGGTCGGTCGTCCTTGCCGGTGAGGGGCCGGAGCCGGAAGTCCAGCAGCTCCAGGAACTTGAGCACCAGCGCCGAGTCGATGGACGGCACCAGCTCGGTGAGGCGCGAGCGGACGAGCGACAGACTCGGGTACAGGTACGTCGAGATCACGCCCGGGAGGATCTTGCGGATGTTGTCTGCCAACTGGATATACGTCGACATTTAAGGATTTATATATACAAACATCAGAAATGAGGAGATCCGTAGAAAGACGAAAGTCACCGACATAGCCCAGCGGATTAGCAAGCTGAAGTGGCAGTGGGCAGGCCACAAAGCTCGCAGAACTGATAACCGATGGGGCAGAATGGTTCTGGAATGGAGGCCACGTACTGGCAAGCGCAGCGTTGGACGTCCACCTACAAGGTGGACAGATGGCCTGATAAAGGTCGCAGGAAGTCGCTGGATGCAGGCCGCTTCCAACAGGTCGGTCTGGAAATCTTTGGGGGAGGCCTATGTTCAGCAGTGGACCTATGTCCTGTGGCTGCTGATGATAATGATGATGATACAAACATCATCGGTTAATATTTTATGTATTTATTATATTAGGTTATAAAGTATGGTTCTATGGGCCAATAGTTGCTTAAAAAAAAAAATTTGGGTGCGTGTACTTATGTACGCGCGTGAGAAGTTATACTTCTTTGGCATCATTAAATAACCAATAATAAGTATTTAACATTAATAATTTAATAATATTTAGTGTTAATTATATTAAATAAAAGTATTTTAATTTATATCAACATATCCACTCGACATGATAGAAGTACATGCTACTCTCTTCGCGTTTATGCGAGCCTGGTACTTTTTACGGCAACATGTTCCGAATAAGAAAAAACCTAAAGAGTTTTTCTTTGTCCAAATCGTCATTTGTTTATTAATTACGGCTACTCGCCATGAAAAATGGACATTCTACTCTCTTCGCGTTTATGCGAACCTGGTACTTTTTTTACGGCACCATGTTCCAAATTATAAAATAAAAACCGCATCTATATATAATCTTTTTTTTACTATATAAAAATAAGTCGGGTTTTCCTTCCTGACGATATAACTCCAGAACGCACGAACCGATTTCCACGGTTTTGCATTCGTTGGAAAGGTCTTGGGCTCCGTGAGGTTTATAGCAACGAAAATCTAGGAAAAATTTCAATAGAAAAGCGGGAAAATAGGGAAAATCATTTTTTAAATACAGCGCCATCTCTGATACATAGCATGTACTACAAACCAATATTTTAAGAGGGACAGGGACAGGGACAGGGACAGGGACAGGGACAGGGACAGGGACAGGGACAGGGACAGTGACAGGACAGTGACAGGACAGTGACAGGACAGTGACAGGACAGTGACAGGACAGTGACAGGACAGTGACAGGACAGTGACAGGACAGTGACAGGACAGTGACAGGACAGTGACAGGACAGTGACAGGACAGTGACAGGACAGTGACAGGACAGTGACAGGACAGTGACAGGACAGTGACAGGACAGTGACCGGACAGGACAGGACAGTGACAGGACAGTGACAGGACAGTGACAGGACAGTGACAGGACAGTGACAGGACAGTGACAGGACAGTGACAGGACAGTGACAGGACAGTGACAGGACAGTGACAGGACAGTGACAGGACAGTGACAGGACAGTGACAGGACAGTGACAGGACAGTGACAGGACAGTGACCGGACAGGACAGGACAGTGACAGGACAGTAACAGGACAGTGACAGGACAGTGACAGGATAGGGACAAGACAGAAATTTTACACAAATATATGTAGGTGATACGAAGTTCACCGGGTCATCTAGTTATATATATATATATATATATATATATATATATTTATTTATTTATATTTATTTATTTATTTTTTTATTTCACTCTCATCATTTTTTCATAACGCGCCTAACTTCATACTGCTCTCATCATTTTTTCATAACGCGCCTAACTTCATACTGTTAATTTTTTGTGTCACAGGTGCGCGCGCATCTTAAAATTTCACTCTCATCATTTTTTCATAACGCGCCTAAAGAAGTATAACTTCAATAAATGGTATATTATATTTACGCGAGAACCAAATTTCTCCCCCACTTCCAAATCCTCATTCTATATCTTTAAGACCGGTAACCATCAATTTATTCATATTTTGGGTATTTAGTTACCATCAAGTGACCTGTTGGCTCGGCGAGTCTTTGCTATAAAAGCCCGAATATTGTTATGACACACTATAATTTGTACACAGTATAATTTCAGTAGTACATCACTATTACACTTCCGACAACAAAGTACAACTGTTGCGTATTCAAACATCATCCGTGACCCTAGTACAGAGTCGTACTAGTGTGTGTGTAGTATAGAGTGTACCGGCGGCAGCGCGTTCCGGAGCCAGGCGTTGACGAGCGGCTCGAGTCCCAGCACGGCGGTGTGGAGGTACACCATGCCGCAGCGCGACACGGTGGCGGGGGACGCCACCACCAGGTCCGCCACCTCGAACAGCATGCGCTGCCGGGCCGACAGCTTCATTATCTCGCCGCTCGACAGGCACAGCTTCTTGTTGTCGTCCAACACCTGCACACACACATATCTTATTTCAGAGTGTTCAACGAGAGATGAGAGTCAGCTACGATGGCAGCATTTCACATGCACCTCATTCGCAATCCTTTAGGAGTTCCATTCCCAAAGGGCACCAACGTAGGACTATTACAGAGCTTACATTATCTGTTTGTCTGTAAAGTCGGTGAAGTGCAGTCACTTTGCCGTGCCCAAATAAAATAAAAAGTAATTCGACCGCCTCTGTGAGCAAATAGCCGACTATATAACTAAAGACCATGGGTTCGATTCCCGCAAGGTCTGTGTGTTATGGAACCACAAATTCCTTGTATCTATTAATACCCACGATACAAGTTTAACCCAGTGTGGGGTCAAATATTTTTAGAGAATTTCATTTCAGGTGTATAACATTGTGTACTGACCGTGTTCATGTTCTCTATCCAGACGGCGTCGACCGGTCCGTCGAACACGTACCAGCGCTGGTCGAGGTCCTCCACCGCCACTCCCGCACGCACCAGGCACGACAGGATGCCGTCCGTCCTATACACACACACACACACACATATACATACACACGTCCCCGCACCTCACTATATCAACACTCTCACTAATGTAATAATATGTGAGAACTGCGCGCCGTCAGTATGTAGTATGTACCACTCGTGCGTGTTGAGGTCGAACTGTCCGTAGAGTTGTCCCATGGTGATGGCCTTGGGGTTGAGCACGTACGTGTGCACCGCCGAGAACGTGGCGCCGTCCGGGGACGTGCGCGTGCGCACGCTCGTCAGTATGTAGTATGTAGTGTAGTGTAGTGTGTACCACTCGTGCGTGTTAAGGTCGAACTGTCCGTAGAGTTGTCCCATGGTGATGGCCTTGGGGTTGAGCACGTACGTGTGCACCGCCGAGAACGTGGCGCCGTCCGGGGACGTGCGCGTGCGCACGCTCGTCAGTATGTAGTATGTAGTGTAGTGTAGTGTGTACCACTCGTGCGTGTTAAGGTCGAACTGTCCGTAGAGTTGTCCCATGGTGATGGCCTTGGGGTTGAGCACGTACGTGTG
Source organism: Amorpha juglandis (assembly GCA_949126905.1). Classification (NCBI taxonomy): domain Eukaryota; kingdom Metazoa; phylum Arthropoda; class Insecta; order Lepidoptera; family Sphingidae; genus Amorpha; species Amorpha juglandis. The sequence continues at coordinate 14,451,195 of OX421386.1, read as the reverse complement.
CACCGCCGAGAACGTGGCGCCGTCCGGGGACGTGCGCGTGCGCACGCTCGTCAGTATGTAGTATGTAGTGTAGTGTAGTGTGTACCACTCGTGCGTGTTAAGGTCGAACTGTCCGTAGAGTTGTCCCATGGTGATGGCCTTGGGGTTGAGCACGTACGTGTGCACCGCCGAGAACGTGGCGCCGTCCGGGGACGTGCGCGTGCGCACGCTCGTCAGTATGTAGTATGTAGTGTAGTGTAGTGTGTACCACTCGTGCGTGTTAAGGTCGAACTGTCCGTAGAGTTGTCCCATGGTGATGGCCTTGGGGTTGAGCACGTACGTGTGCACCGCCGAGAACGTGGCGCCGTCCGGGGACGTGCGCGTGCGCACGCTCGTCAGTATGTAGTATGTAGTGTAGTGTAGTGTGTACCACTCGTGCGTGTTAAGGTCGAACTGTCCGTAGAGTTGTCCCATGGTGATGGCCTTGGGGTTGAGCACGTACGTGTGCACCGCCGAGAACGTGGCGCCGTCCGGGGACGTGCGCGTGCGCACGCTCGTCAGTATGTAGTATGTAGTGTAGTGTAGTGTGTACCACTCGTGCGTGTTAAGGTCGAACTGTCCGTAGAGTTGTCCCATGGTGATGGCCTTGGGGTTGAGCACGTACGTGTGCACCGCCGAGAACGTGGCGCCGTCCGGGGACGTGCGCGTGCGCACGCTCGTCAGTATGTAGTATGTAGTGTAGTGTAGTGTGTACCACTCGTGCGTGTTAAGGTCGAACTGTCCGTAGAGTTGTCCCATGGTGATGGCCTTGGGGTTGAGCACGTACGTGTGCACCGCCGAGAACGTGGCGCCGTCCGGGGACGTGCGCGTGCGCACGCTCGTCAGTATGTAGTATGTAGTGTAGTGTAGTGTGTACCACTCGTGCGTGTTAAGGTCGAACTGTCCGTAGAGTTGTCCCATGGTGATGGCCTTGGGGTTGAGCACGTACGTGTGCACCGCCGAGAACGTGGCGCCGTCCGGGGACGTGCGCGTGCGCACGCTCGTCAGTATGTAGTATGTAGTGTAGTGTAGTGTGTACCACTCGTGCGTGTTAAGGTCGAACTGTCCGTAGAGTTGTCCCATGGTGATGGCCTTGGGGTTGAGCACGTACGTGTGCACCGCCGAGAACGTGGCGCCGTCCGGGGACGTGCGCGTGCGCACGCTCGTCAGTATGTAGTATGTAGTGTAGTGTAGTGTGTACCACTCGTGCGTGTTAAGGTCGAACTGTCCGTAGAGTTGTCCCATGGTGATGGCCTTGGGGTTGAGCACGTACGTGTGCACCGCCGAGAACGTGGCGCCGTCCGGGGACGTGCGCGTGCGCACGCTCGTCAGTATGTAGTATGTAGTGTAGTGTAGTGTGTACCACTCGTGCGTGTTAAGGTCGAACTGTCCGTAGAGTTGTCCCATGGTGATGGCCTTGGGGTTGAGCACGTACGTGTGCACCGCCGAGAACGTGGCGCCGTCCGGGGACGTGCGCGTGCGCACGCTCGTCAGTATGTAGTATGTAGTGTAGTGTAGTGTGTACCACTCGTGCGTGTTAAGGTCGAACTGTCCGTAGAGTTGTCCCATGGTGATGGCCTTGGGGTTGAGCACGTACGTGTGCACCGCCGAGAACGTGGCGCCGTCCGGGGACGTGCGCGTGCGCACGCTCGTCAGTATGTAGTATGTAGTGTAGTGTAGTGTGTACCACTCGTGCGTGTTAAGGTCGAACTGTCCGTAGAGTTGTCCCATGGTGATGGCCTTGGGGTTGAGCACGTACGTGTGCACCGCCGAGAACGTGGCGCCGTCCGGGGACGTGCGCGTGCGCACGCTCGTCAGTATGTAGTATGTAGTGTAGTGTAGTGTGTACCACTCGTGCGTGTTAAGGTCGAACTGTCCGTAGAGTTGTCCCATGGTGATGGCCTTGGGGTTGAGCACGTACGTGTGCACCGCCGAGAACGTGGCGCCGTCCGGGGACGTGCGCGTGCGCACGCTCGTCAGTATGTAGTATGTAGTGTAGTGTAGTGTGTACCACTCGTGCGTGTTAAGGTCGAACTGTCCGTAGAGTTGTCCCATGGTGATGGCCTTGGGGTTGAGCACGTACGTGTGCACCGCCGAGAACGTGGCGCCGTCCGGGGACGTGCGCGTGCGCACGCTCGTCAGCGCGTCGCGCAGGATCTCGTAGCACTGCAACCACAGTACACAACATACACTACACACGACACGACGAGACAAAAACTTCACTCTCAATGCCTACGAATTTTGATGCTTCATGGATACTGATACTTAACGTAAAAATCTCCAAAAATTAACTATACAGCCACACCTCGAATTATAAAAGGTAGGCAGTGGCTTGAATATGGTGTGGCTGAAATCCATACGCTACGGTGACCGCCTAGGCTGCGGACTCTGCGTCAGCGGGCAGATCGCGCGGGGCGACGAGCGGCGTAGTGTTGTACATAGAGAAATTACTGTCTGTTCGCGAACCAAATTCATGTCAATATGATGTTCCATATAAAAAAAATCATTGAAATAATTTGCTCCACCACGTCGGCGGGCATTTTTGGAAATACACAACACTACGTCAATGCAGACGCGCAGTTGCCGCTCGACTGACGCGCGCCGCTCGTACGTCGCTCCTCGCGCCCGCGCCGCGCTGCTGCCTACGAGGCCAGCTCCATTATCTATGCATTGAAACGCACCCCTCCTGAGCCGCCGCCACTTGCCGCTGACTTCGAGTCCGCAGCCTTATGATCAGACGAGCCACATGTTCGTCTATAGACAGACTACTCATGTGTCGGAAACTTCACAAGCTCGGTAAACCATAGGGGTACTAGTTACAACTTTGTCTACCCCTTCGGGCCTACAAAGGTGAGCCTATATGTATTTACCTTGGTCTTCCCGACGCCGGCCGGTCCCACCAGCATGAGTCCGTGCCGCACCACTGTCGTCTCATACAACTGTATTATCTTGAATATAAACGCTAAAACAATACAAGTCACTTTACCCAACTGACACTTTATAAAAACAGTCATTAAAAGCAAAATAGCAACCGCTATTTTTTATAAAGCTTTGCACTCGGTAAGCGCAGACCTACAAATATCGATTTAAGGCATTTTTAAAAACACCCAATAATAGTCACACACAATCTTGTCTCCACTATGATCACCTGTATCGTGGAAAATGTGCCACAGAGACTATCAAACTTAAAAAATCGGTTGTCTGTTAATTTGGTTTACTGACGATAGTTCAACGTGATAACGTCTTAAGAAAATACTGATGGAATGGTAGCATTTTTCAAAAGAAAATTTTAATTTAATTTGTTTAATATTTGATAGTATTTATTGGCCTAATTATAACCTCAAAATCCTAAAGTATTTTATTTATTTTTCGGAATTCTCAAGTGTCCGTAGTTTTAATATAGTTTCAATCAAATATATACATTATCTAAAACCCAAAAAGTAAATTCACCTACCTTTTGGTTCTTAGGCCAACTATGTATGGACGACGAACAATGTCCTTTTCGTAAATCTAGTTTTTAAAAAGCCCGCCTCAATGTGTTTGATATAGGAGAAAATGTTCCCTTTGACGGATGGCTGGTCTAACCTGTCATTTCAGACACGTTGTTGTGATATGTGGAAGATTTAATATTTATGTTTTAATTTTTTAAAATCTCGAACGCTGCCGAACGCAAAGGCCGATTGTGCTTCTTTGTCGCTCGTTCCGCGCTCTCGCTTGCACTTGAAGCCTTAAATGGAACGTGACATCTAGCGAGGTAACGACGCATGAGTCATGTTTTTTCGTGCGTGCAGACAGCTCTATCGAATTATAAGACGTTATCACGTCAAAAAATCTGCACTAGTTACCCTAAAACTAAAAACTCAGAGGTAATTTAATAAATAATTCGTACTTAACGTTTAGTGACCTCAGAGATCCGCAGATATAATGTTGGTAAGCAGCAATAATACTCACTGTAAAGGTCGTCATATCCTCTCTTGACGAGCATGTTCCTGATGGCGGTCTCCATGATGCCGTAGTCTACCACCGGGATCTCGACACGCGGGAACAGATCAGATATTATACCTGTATCAATAAATAATCTATCTGTTTGTTTGTCATTTGTATACACAATAGGTGCGATATTAACTGAGTCGGCGTGCTGTTGGTCAGTTCTTCCATCTTCCACGACTTCACTTATGTTTCTAACCTCATCATGGGTGAGAGTATAATAGAAAATTATCATTGATAAGATCACGTCATAAGATTTTCTTTTCAAATTGTTTGGCGCGGCCTTGTAAAAAAGTTTTCTATCATATTCTTGTATAGGGCTTTAGACACCGAAAAAATTATCAAATTAAGAAGAGAATTAAATGTCAAATTAGAGAGAATTAAGAATTGAATACATAGTTAATTAATTGATTGATTAATTTAATTACAATGTCACCTTATGTACTTCGCCAAAGACTTAGTCAGGGCAACTAAATGATTCAAAAGCGGACACGTTCCACCCTCAACAATCACTTTCACAACGCTGTTAGTGCTGTTAATAAAACGGTGGAGTAGAGATGCTGCTTTTTTGCGTAAAATTGCAGTAAAGCTCTCCACGCCTGCTGTCGCAAACATCTCAGAAGCACTACAATAACGTGGCAAACCAAACAGCGCCCTGAAAGCGTTGTTGTATTGAACCAACGCGTTGTATGACTGTTGCTTGTAGTTCATCCACAGGCTACTCGAGCAGTAAGACGAGGTGTAATAAGCTCTAAAAAGGGTTATTTTAACTGGAACTGTCAATGAGTTACAATATACCAAAAAATAATGAATTAAAATCATTAATTTAAGCCGAGACGCAGCGAGAGAGTAACTTCGAGTTGGCGGAATGAAATATTATGTGTATGTATGTATATGCATACCGTTGAAGAGCAGCAGGTCGTCGGCGAGGAACTTGGGCACGTTGACGTCCCGTAACGCGCGCAGCACGATCTGTCGTTCGTCCGCGTCAGGTTGCTGGCGGATCAGGTTGCCCGCCACCAGGATCACTGTCTTCACTGCTCGCATGCCGAAGTCGTAGTGGTCCTGTCACACGACCACGCACAAAACTGATTTACCAATTTATTTAATGTCCTACTATTGGACAGACACTGGGGGTAGGGTTTCTGCTATGACTGCCATATAACTTTGTGACTCAGTTCGACGGAGAGAGATTATCGTATCGTGTTTAACACTTGAGAGGATATAATAGGAAACTAAAATTTTTGAGCCCACGTCATGCGCACATTTGTCTCAGCGCGGGGATTGAACCCGCTACCTCGCACTTTACAGCCGGCTACTCGCCCATTGCACCACGGATGCTATCATTTATTTTATTGTAATTTATCGCCTGTACATCGAACAAACACTTATCGTATCAGTATCGACCACAAATCACGAATAATTAATACAGTAAACAAATGACATACGCGTTGAATTAAACAGAAGTCAATCGTGACAAATTTTATTACGCATGCCGCCATTGTCATCGCAGTAAGCATAAATGACATAATGTACGTTAGCGAGTTGCACTGAATGTTGCGCTTGATCTCGACAAGCGAACATACACATGCCAAGTGTTTCATCCGTGATCCGTGGTACCGACATACTGCTACGGACCTGTAGCTCGGAAGCCGTCGCCGATCTCCATTTTTTTTTTATGCAATTAAAAATGGACCATCGATGATGGCTGATACATTTCAGTTTCGTGCTATACCTGCGAGGAGAGCTGCTCGGAGCTGAGCCTGAAGGTGGTGGTGATCTTGCCGGCGAGGACCTTGGCTTCGTAGAACCCGTACGAGAACAGCGAGATCTCGGCGATGAGCGCGTAGTCCGGCACCATCATGGCGATGGGACGGAACAGTGCCTTCAGATTGTCCGGCAACTCCGTACGACCTGTTCAACATGAGGGGGTTATGAGTGGCAGAGAGGGAGAGAGAGAGACAGAGACAGAGAGAGACAGAGACAGAGACAGAGAGAGAGAGCAGAGCCGCGCTGTAGACGGAGACAGTTTTATTTATAGCACAGGCCGGCAAAGGAGCACCGAGTGAGTCCGTCACCTGATGGTAAGTGATCTCCAGCGCCACATGAAAATTTACCTATAGAATTATGGGTGCGTAGGAGACCTTAAAGAAAAGGGATCATTTAAAGATTGGGAAAGAGAGAAGGGATTTGGACCTCCGCACATCTCACTTACCGTGTAAAACACAACAGCACTCTGCTGCTTCACAAAGGTTTTGAGTAAGACTCACAAGACCGTCTATAACGTATTATAGAGGGTCTAACGATAAATAAGATTTCCGGAGACCTAAATCGCTTCTCCCTTTCTCAATCCCCAATCCTGTTATTTAATACGAACAACTGGCTGACCTGCGTATCCCGGATTCATGGTGATGAAGACCGAGCAGGACATCTTGAGCGGCAACTCGCATCCCTCGAACATGAATCGCTCCTGCTTCGCGATCTGAGCCTTCTGGATGGTCACCACCTGATACGAATTAATGGAAAATTAAATCATTCATTTGTCGTGTACGCAATGTCAGTACAAAAATAAATGAAATACCAGAAATCATATGACTTGCAACACTAGGCGTTTGTAACAACACTAATACTATTATTATTACACATGTACATTTTTAGATATTCGTATTTGGAATCATTAAGCGCAACGAATTTCGATGAAATTCGGACAAGTAGATCACGTCCTAGATTACAAAATATTACTAGTTATGATGTTTTCAACGGTAATATCTCAATAATATTAAATAGATATGACGACAGACAAGCCACAATTACATTGGTAAATGGGTAATATGGTTTTTCTACAACAATCGTTGGGTCGGGCGCTGCAGAGTTCCAGCACAACAATAAAAATTGTCAACCATCGTTTATGTACAAAAACCAATCGTATTTCTAACAACGCATGATCCGATGCCAATACGAATGAGTATGAGACAGTGATATTGATGAAGAAATAAATAACAAGTAACCTGTTGCGCCACCACCGACAACACTTCTATATCGATTCTGTTAAACTCGTCGAAACACGCCCACGCACCGGAACTGAACATATTTTATACCATTAAACACTCACTAGGATTATGTGAAATATTAGAAAAAATACGTATATGAGGCGTATATAAAACAGGGCTGATATTATTATTTTTAAACAAAGTAATAAGTCGACTCACGCGGCCAGCCCTTTGAAAAACTTGCCCATCGCCATGTAATCGAGTTGATCGGAACAGTTGAATACGACGCACTGGACGGCCAACGCTTTAGCCAAATCCTACAACAAAAATCGTACATTAATAATTAATTAACACGTAATAATCACACACAGAGTTCTGACCGCTAGTAGAGTATCAGGAGCTACGAGAACTTCGAAAGAAATTGTCGCGTAACGAACAAACATTAGTATTAATTTGGAAATCGATTTATCGCGCCTTCTCGTTTTACAAGCGTGCTCGCTAGTAATGGTTGGGAATTTTTCTGTTGACACGATACAAAGTGGAAATGGAAACGGGCCGGTCATGACAATGACATGGTCCGCAAATGTACTGATGATCGATGCCCAGCAGAGCAGATACGTGCTTAACAGAAGACGACAGATCAACTTCAAAGGTTGGCGGGCTGTCGGTCAGTAGGCTGACATTATAGAAATAAATACACCCAACAGTCACAAGCATAGTCCTGACCCAACACTATGTTAATCCTGTAGCATGGGTACCAGGAACTACAAGGGACTTACGGTCCCACATGATATGAGTATACATGGTAGTGCGTGGTGGTGGTACCTTGGTAGTCTCTGTCTTGCCGGTGCCCGCTGGTCCCGCGGGTGCTCCGCCGAACTTGAGGTGCATCGCACACATCAGCGTCACGTAGCACCGGTCTGTCAGCGGGGTGATCACCAGCCGACCGCTGCACATACACACACACATACTTGAGGTGCATCGCACACATCAGCGTCACGTAGCACCGGTCTGTCAGCGGGGTGATCACCAGCCGACCGCTGCACATACACACACACATACTTGAGGTGCATCGCACACATCAGCGTCACGTAGCACCGGTCTGTCAGCGGGGTGATCACCAGCCGACCGCTGCACATACACACACACATACTTGAGGTGCATCGCACACATCAGCGTCACGTAGCACCGGTCTGTCAGCGGGGTGATCACCAGCCGACCGCTGCACATACACACACACATACTTGAGGTGCATCGCACACATCAGCGTCACGTAGCACCGGTCTGTCAGCGGGGTGATCACCAGCCGACCGCTGCACATACACACACACATACTTGAGGTGCATCGCACACATCAGCGTCACGTAGCACCGGTCTGTCAGCGGGGTGATCACCAGCCGACCGCTGCACATACACACACACATACTTGAGGTGCATCGCACACATCAGCGTCACGTAGCACCGGTCTGTCAGCGGGGTGATCACCAGCCGACCGCTGCACATACACACACACATACTTGAGGTGCATCGCACACATCAGCGTCACGTAGCACCGGTCTGTCAGCGGGGTGATCACCAGCCGACCGCTGCACATACACACACACATACTTGAGGTGCATCGCACACATCAGCGTCACGTAGCACCGGTCTGTCAGCGGGGTGATCACCAGCCGACCGCTGCACATACACACACACATACTTGAGGTGCATCGCACACATCAGCGTCACGTAGCACCGGTCTGTCAGCGGGGTGATCACCAGCCGACCGCTGCACATACACACACACATACTTGAGGTGCATCGCACACATCAGCGTCACGTAGCACCGGTCTGTCAGCGGGGTGATCACCAGCCGACCGCTGCACATACACACACACATACTTGAGGTGCATCGCACACATCAGCGTCACGTAGCACCGGTCTGTCAGCGGGGTGATCACCAGCCGACCGCTGCACATACACACACACATACTTGAGGTGCATCGCACACATCAGCGTCACGTAGCACCGGTCTGTCAGCGGGGTGATCACCAGCCGACCGCTGCACATACACACACACATACTTGAGGTGCATCGCACACATCAGCGTCACGTAGCACCGGTCTGTCAGCGGGGTGATCACCAGCCGACCGCTGCACATACACACACACATACTTGAGGTGCATCGCACACATCAGCGTCACGTAGCACCGGTCTGTCAGCGGGGTGATCACCAGCCGACCGCTGCACATACACACACACATACTTGAGGTGCATCGCACACATCAGCGTCACGTAGCACCGGTCTGTCAGCGGGGTGATCACCAGCCGACCGCTGCACATACACACACACATACTTGAGGTGCATCGCACACATCAGCGTCACGTAGCACCGGTCTGTCAGCGGGGTGATCACCAGCCGACCGCTGCACATACACACACACATACTTGAGGTGCATCGCACACATCAGCGTCACGTAGCACCGGTCTGTCAGCGGGGTGATCACCAGCCGACCGCTGCACATACACACACACATACTTGAGGTGCATCGCACACATCAGCGTCACGTAGCACCGGTCTGTCAGCGGGGTGATCACCAGCCGACCGCTGCACATACACACACACATACTTGAGGTGCATCGCACACATCAGCGTCACGTAGCACCGGTCTGTCAGCGGGGTGATCACCAGCCGACCGCTGCACATACACACACACATACTTGAGGTGCATCGCACACATCAGCGTCACGTAGCACCGGTCTGTCAGCGGGGTGATCACCAGCCGACCGCTGCACATACACACACACATACTTGAGGTGCATCGCACACATCAGCGTCACGTAGCACCGGTCTGTCAGCGGGGTGATCACCAGCCGACCGCTGCACATACACACACACATACTTGAGGTGCATCGCACACATCAGCGTCACGTAGCACCGGTCTGTCAGCGGGGTGATCACCAGCCGACCGCTGCACATACACACACACATACTTGAGGTGCATCGCACACATCAGCGTCACGTAGCACCGGTCTGTCAGCGGGGTGATCACCAGCCGACCGCTGCACATACACACACACATACTTGAGGTGCATCGCACACATCAGCGTCACGTAGCACCGGTCTGTCAGCGGGGTGATCACCAGCCGACCGCTGCACATACACACACACATACTTGAGGTGCATCGCACACATCAGCGTCACGTAGCACCGGTCTGTCAGCGGGGTGATCACCAGCCGACCGCTGCACATACACACACACATACTTGAGGTGCATCGCACACATCAGCGTCACGTAGCACCGGTCTGTCAGCGGGGTGATCACCAGCCGACCGCTGCACATACACACACACATACTTGAGGTGCATCGCACACATCAGCGTCACGTAGCACCGGTCTGTCAGCGGGGTGATCACCAGCCGACCGCTGCACATACACACACACATACTTGAGGTGCATCGCACACATCAGCGTCACGTAGCACCGGTCTGTCAGCGGGGTGATCACCAGCCGACCGCTGCACATACACACACACATACTTGAGGTGCATCGCACACATCAGCGTCACGTAGCACCGGTCTGTCAGCGGGGTGATCACCAGCCGACCGCTGCACATACACACACACATACTTGAGGTGCATCGCACACATCAGCGTCACGTAGCACCGGTCTGTCAGCGGGGTGATCACCAGCCGACCGCTGCACATACACACACACATACTTGAGGTGCATCGCACACATCAGCGTCACGTAGCACCGGTCTGTCAGCGGGGTGATCACCAGCCGACCGCTGCACATACACACACACATACTTGAGGTGCATCGCACACATCAGCGTCACGTAGCACCGGTCTGTCAGCGGGGTGATCACCAGCCGACCGCTGCACATACACACACACATACACACATACTGGAATTATACTTGATATTTTATGGAACACACGAACAAGAAGGTGACCTGATGGTAAAAAATCACCGCCGCCCTCACTGCGTTTCCGGCTTATGTGATGAGAATAGCTTCTTTTCTTGAAGATCTTTAAGTCCCTATTTGTACCCACCCAACTGGGTGTTAACAACCGCAGATATGGTAAAACAAAACAGTTCATTGTAACGCGTTCCGAGATTAACCGATGTGTACCTAGTTACATAAATCGGCATTATTCCGGCGACTGACTAAAATTCCATTATGTTTAGCTTACAATTTTAGCAATGGATGAATCCGAAACGATCCATTATAACAAATGTTAATGTAGTACACTTCACCTGTTGCCCAAATGTACATGTAGTATTATTACTGCACCTGTTGCCCAAATACTCGTTCTGGTATACGAAGACGCTATTGAGCGCGCGCACGTCACAGTGGTCCTGGCTGAACTGGCGGTAGTACCGTGAGGTGTCGAGCCGCTCCTCGTCCTGGTAGATCTCGCACGACTCGCCAGCCTCCAGCGGGTGCATCTCCTTCACCATCGAGTAGTACCTGTGAACATGTCATGTAGATATACAAGGCTACTTTTAAAACACCAACAACCACGCAGGACTAGATAGATAACCCCATAAGAAACAACTTTTGTTCTAGGACTTTTTATAATTTGTTAGATTTTATTTTCATATAAATATTATAATACACCCCTTTCCTCACGCTTCGCAGGGGTTTGTTTACATAGTCTTTGTGATGCGCGTCGAGTTATAAGCATTCAAGTCGGAAATTTAATTAATACTTATTTTTATATGAAAATATAATATACCAATTTATCAAAAGTCGTAGAACAAAAGTTGTTCCTTATGGAATTCACTATCTAGTCCTGCGAAGTTATTGGTGTTTTAAAAGTAACCCTGTAGAACAGTTTGTGTATGTTGTTCCTGTTGTATCGGCATATGCATTGTGTACTGTACTGTATGTTATGTATCACCTGAGCTGCACGATCCAGAGGAAGTCTGCGACGCTGCGCACGTGCTCGTGGAGGAGCGTGCGTGTGACGTCACGCGCGTGCACCTCCACCACTATGAGTGCGCACAACACTTCGCGCTGGAAGAACGTCAGCTCGCCCTTCACCAGCGCGCGCAGGCTCTCCAGCTGAACATATACGCACACACATATATCGACATCAATCAACCGTACGTCAACGCATATAAGGTCGGGTTTTGATTGTTATCCTATTTAGTTCCACCACTTTGTTTGTTAAAACTGACTTTTATGGATAAGGTCATGATATAATTTTTAAACAGTAATAAAACTTTGTGTTAATATCGTTTTAATTTATTAATCACTGAGCTGTAATTAATATTGATACTACTCCTTAATAAAAAAACGACGTGACATAATTTCCCGATATCACATTACAGATATTTCAACGCTTCATTACACATTTGGCTACATGTACAATGTCTGTGTGTGCGTGCCAATAGGCAGGCTGCATGGCTAACACGTCAGTATCGACATATTTAAAAGCTGATGCACACAAAGAAAAACGTGGAAAAATAAACCAAAATATTTACAAAAAAACCTTTAGAATTTTGAATGTTCACAAGTGGTGGTGACTACACACCATCAGAACCGTCTCCGTGTTGCTTTTGCCAGTGTTGTATTTAAAAATAGGCGGTGTAATAACCTGTTGCAGGTTCTCCTCATAGTACTCGTCCATGCGGTACTCGGCGAGTGCCGCCTCTACCCCTGCAGTCCAGGCGGTTTGACTGCCCGCTATCACCACCTGTCCCGGCCACCGCAGCACCCACACTGCTCGCGGCGATCGCCACAACTCCTGCAGACCAGCCACCAGGCACAGACGAACTGGGGACACACATTAAACTAGAGAGTTTTGGCGGGAATTCTGACCGTGCAGCGATGACGCTTATTTTAATTTATTTCATAAACTAGTTTAGAGTTGTGTTTGTTGTATAAAAGTGGTGTGGATTTGTTCAATAAACATTGACGGTGATGAATTACAGTGTATGGAAACATTGAAATAAGTGAATTAAGAATCGTACTGAAAGGACAGGAAACACCAAAACTCCGACAAGACCTTAAAATCGACCGTACCCGTGTTTCATGGTTCTTGTAAAAATAACTTGAGAATGAATTGTACTTGACACTGGCTAAATGCATAGTACTGCAAGAGCCATAAATAATAATAAATAAAAAAAAAACATTAAACTATTCCTACAATGACTGCCTCAGGCTGCAGGTTCTAGCATCGACACAAATAGCCGTGTGACCGATAATCCCCCTCAATTCCTGATGTACTCATAATGCGCAAGACTCTTTTTTATTTCTTTTAATACGCACTGGTGTGTCTCATGGTGTCCTCAAGCAACAACAGCCACTGTTCCACGTTGGAGGAAGGGTAGAACTGGTACTTCAGCTCCACCACTTCGCCCTCGCTCGAATGCATATGGGTGATCTTTAGGTCCGGCTGAAACGTCACCTGCGATACACAATATAATAGATTAACACTTATGAATAACCACAATACTACAAATGAGGGAAAGAGCATCGAATGGTCATTCGGCAAAAAACATCAGTATTATTAAGGTGTCACTTTACTATTATTGCCTGTGGTATATTTATGCGACCACCCGGTCGAGTCGACCTCATCATGCTGTAGAAAAAAATTGTAACATGATTCTGTGGTGATGCAGCAACAATCTGTACGCACTTTAATGACAGTGTGAAGGTACCTTGGCGATGTTCTCGAAGCACTTGCGCAGATGGGGCTGCACGGCGCGAGGGTTGCGTGACTGCGACAGGATCTCGAGGAGTTCATCATCACTGAGGAAGAAGAACCTCGGGAACCGCAGTCGCTTCAGCTCCATGTAGTCCGCGAGACCTCGCGCCACCACCGCGAGGAGGTGACGAGCCTCTGACAGACTGTCGAGCAGTCGACTGTCCGGGCATACTATCATTATCTGTCGATAATATCAACATAATGAAATAGTGTACAATGACTCCGAGTACATTAAACACTACAGTAAGTCCTATAGTACTATATGCGCAGACTAACTTAGTCGATCTGCAGATACCCACGAGCGTCTTTAAAGCTAATACTTTCAGAGACTTAATAGTCATGTAAAGTACAGAAGACAAAGTAAGTAACTAGCTTCAGCTCGGCCAAATTATTTTGCGCTAATGTTCAAGTGAAACCTTAGGGCAGGCAGCGGCGGCGCCCATGATCCGTCGCCAGATCCTCTCCATGGTGCCGTACTTCTTGGCTTCCAGCGGCAGCTGGCGCGAGATGTCCTCCGACGTGAAGATGGGTTCCAGGTACATCCATTCCCTGGTATAGAGTGAACACTGCAGTAATACTATGACAGGCACTGACACGAAGCAAAGTCAAGACCAACACATTGCTAATCCGGGACTACGCAGATCCAGGGCTTTCTGATTATTTCTGATTACTGAAGAAAATCTGCCTAGTCCCTTATACTTAATACCACCAATTTTTTTTATGTTAATTATTTCTAAATTATTTCAACTGCCAAACCTTTTCTTTTCGAGTGATAGAGCCACGCTGTAGACAGTTTTATCTATAGCATGAATGGGTCGTTACCACTGTCTCACAGAACACTGACGAAAAGTAGCGGCTTGCTGCTGCGTTTCGTACGGTGAGTGAGATATCCGGAGGCCCAAATCCCCTTCCCCTTCCCAATCCCTAATTATCCCTTTCCTTTAAGGTCGGCAACGCACCGATGATTCTTCGGGTATTGTGGGCGTACATGGGCGGTGGAGATCACTTACCATCAGGTGACCCTCACTTTCTCGTTTGCCGGCCAATGCTATAAAAAAAAACTATATAACATAGTGACGAGACTAACTTCTGGCACTCGATCCACTCGTCGAGCACGTTCTGCGTGAGCGCGAGCTTGTCGTCCCACTCCTGGATGCGCAGCTGGAACGCCGCCTTGAACGGACTGAACCCGAGCTATACAACACACTGGTGAGACTAACTTCTGGCACTCGATCCACTCGTCGAGCACGTTCTGCGTGAGCGCGAGCTTGTCGTCCCACTCCTGGATGCGCAGCTGGAACGCCGCCTTGAACGGACTGAACCCGAGCTATACAACACACTGGTGAGACTAACTTCTGGCACTCGATCCACTCGTCGAGCACGTTCTGCGTGAACGCGAGCTTGTCGTCCCACTCCTGGATGCGCAGCTGGAACGCCGCCTTGAACGGACTGAACCCGAGCTATACAACACACTGGTGAGACTAACTTCTGGCACTCGATCCACTCGTCGAGCACGTTCTGCGTGAGCGCGAGCTTGTCGTCCCACTCCTGGATGCGCAGCTGGAACGCCGCCTTGAACGGACTGAACCCGAGCTATACAACACACTGGTGAGACTAACTTCTGGCACTCGATCCACTCGTCGAGCACGTTCTGCGTGAGCGCGAGCTTGTCGTCCCACTCCTGGATGCGCAGCTGGAACGCCGCCTTGAACGGACTGAACCCGAGCTATACAACACACTGGTGAGACTAACTTCTGGCACTCGATCCACTCGTCGAGCACGTTCTGCGTGAACGCGAGCTTGTCGTCCCACTCCTGGATGCGCAGCTGGAACGCCGCCTTGAACGGACTGAACCCGAGCTATACAACACACTGGTGAGACTAACTTCTGGCACTCGATCCACTCGTCGAGCACGTTCTGCGTGAGCGCGAGCTTGTCGTCCCACTCCTGGATGCGCAGCTGGAACGCCGCCTTGAACGGACTGAACCCGAGCTATACAACACACTGGTGAGACTAACTTCTGGCACTCGATCCACTCGTCGAGCACGTTCTGCGTGAGCGCGAGCTTGTCGTCCCACTCCTGGATGCGCAGCTGGAACGCCGCCTTGAACGGACTGAACCCGAGCTATACAACACACTGGTGAGACTAACTTCTGGCACTCGATCCACTCGTCGAGCACGTTCTGCGTGAGCGCGAGCTTGTCGTCCCACTCCTGGATGCGCAGCTGGAACGCCGCCTTGAACGGACTGAACCCGAGCTATACAACACACTGGTGAGACTAACTTCTGGCACTCGATCCACTCGTCGAGCACGTTCTGCGTGAGCGCGAGCTTGTCGTCCCACTCCTGGATGCGCAGCTGGAACGCCGCCTTGAACGGACTGAACCCGAGCTATACAACACACTGGTGAGACTAACTTCTGGCACTCGATCCACTCGTCGAGCACGTTCTGCGTGAGCGCGAGCTTGTCGTCCCACTCCTGGATGCGCAGCTGGAACGCCGCCTTGAACGGACTGAACCCGAGCTATACAACACACTGGTGAGACTAACTTCTGGCACTCGATCCACTCGTCGAGCACGTTCTGCGTGAGCGCGAGCTTGTCGTCCCACTCCTGGATGCGCAGCTGGAACGCCGCCTTGAACGGACTGAACCCGAGCTATACAACACACTGGTGAGACTAACTTCTGGCACTCGATCCACTCGTCGAGCACGTTCTGCGTGAGCGCGAGCTTGTCGTCCCACTCCTGGATGCGCAGCTGGAACGCCGCCTTGAACGGACTGAACCCGAGCTATACAACACACTGGTGAGACTAACTTCTGGCACTCGATCCACTCGTCGAGCACGTTCTGCGTGAGCGCGAGCTTGTCGTCCCACTCCTGGATGCGCAGCTGGAACGCCGCCTTGAACGGACTGAACCCGAGCTATACAACACACTGGTGAGACTAACTTCTGGCACTCGATCCACTCGTCGAGCACGTTCTGCGTGAGCGCGAGCTTGTCGTCCCACTCCTGGATGCGCAGCTGGAACGCCGCCTTGAACGGACTGAACCCGAGCTATACAACACACTGGTGAGACTAACTTCTGGCACTCGATCCACTCGTCGAGCACG
This sequence comes from Amorpha juglandis, assembly GCA_949126905.1. Taxonomy (NCBI): domain Eukaryota; kingdom Metazoa; phylum Arthropoda; class Insecta; order Lepidoptera; family Sphingidae; genus Amorpha; species Amorpha juglandis. The sequence goes on along the minus strand of OX421386.1, from coordinate 14,434,386 downwards.
TTCTGCGTGAGCGCGAGCTTGTCGTCCCACTCCTGGATGCGCAGCTGGAACGCCGCCTTGAACGGACTGAACCCGAGCTATACAACACACTGGTGAGACTAACTTCTGGCACTCGATCCACTCGTCGAGCACGTTCTGCGTGAGCGCGAGCTTGTCGTCCCACTCCTGGATGCGCAGCTGGAACGCCGCCTTGAACGGACTGAACCCGAGCTGCTGCGTCGCCAGCACGTGTTCGTCCAGGAGTTGCAGCGTCTCGTCAGGGATCTTCATGATGAACGTGCCGGTGGCCTTGTATGGCGAGATCTCCATGGCGCGCACCGCCCAATCCGCCTGCATATCACACACTTACATACATACATCATGCATAATGACAAGTTACCAGTTTTACAATTAGAAAACTTCAACTCGGGAGTGCTTTAGGTACATGACGACTAGAATGTATTATATATAGACCTGCATCTTATCCAGGGTCTGCTCTATGACATACTCCTTGGAGGCGAGCTCCCCGATGTCGGCGATGAGTGGTCCGTGCTGAGCCATGCCCTGCTTGAGGCACATGGCGAAGGTCTGCTTCTCGTTCATGGTGACGGTGATGCCGGCTCGCTGCATGAACTCGCTCCAGTGCCGCTCCTTCATGCCGGGGTTGCGGACCGCCTGGATTATCGGCACGAGGGGACGGAACTCGTCGATGTCGTCCTATGAAAATTGTCAATTTATCTTATCTTATATCTTTAAATGAGCAATTCTTGTATATCTTATATCTTTAAATTATATATAATTGGAATCTCGGAATCGGCTCCAACGATTTTCATGAAATTTAGTATATAGGGGGTTTCGGGGGCGATAAATCGATCTAGCTAGGAATCATTTTTAGAAAATGTAATATTTTTTTTGAAGTGATAACTTCTTATGGGAGTGTGAACCGAAACGTTTCGTAACGCGAGCGGTCCATTGACCAGCCAGCGTTAGCCGACCTCCCTGGAACATTGATAATTCCTAAGTACCAGGTGGAGTCACACAGTGACCAGTCGGCTTGGACCGGACTTTAACACGACTTTGACAGGACTTTGACACGACTTTGACACGATTTTGACCGGACTTCGTAACGTAACGCGTTAAGGCGCCACTCTGTCTGGCTTCCCTTTCTCTCACGCATACGGTAGCAGTAGGCAGGCTCCTTCCGCTCTCACTTTAACCCACATTAGTTTAAGTTATCACTTCTGTCGAGCGTCCAGAACACACACTTATTTTTTTTTTTCACCCGAACAGAGCTCGGTCGCCCAGGTACTGGTAATTAATTTGTGTAATATCTTTTTATTTTTATTTCTTTATTTGATTGAATGACGAGACGAGCAAGGCGCTCGCCTAATTGTAAGTGCCACACCTGCCCATAAATATAAGCAACATTACATAAAACTTTGAATTACAAAGCATTGCATGGCACTGACCTGCGTTCCGTCACCCCGAGACCTAAGATGTTAAGTCTCACAATGCCCAGTAATTTTTGGCTCCAATGTCCTTCAAACCGAAACAAACAGAACAGTGCCTACACATTGTTGCTTGGCGGTAGAAATAGCCAAAGCGGTGGTACTCTCGCATACGAGGGACCTACCATCTTATAAGATACTCAGAAAATTCTGAGGTAGTCATGGTCTCTGGATTTCTCTATACTTGCAGTGTGGTCACAAGGGCCAGCGCTGTGTACTGACCCTGATGGTAAGTGCCACCCGCTGCACCTTGGGCAGGTCCGCGAAGGTGCGCACACACTTCACCACGGTCTTGTAGTACTCGTTGATGAGCGGCTCGATGGTGTCCGCGTCCACATACATCAGCGGGTTGTCCAACCATACTTCGCGCGCCTTCAGGAAATCTAACAAAACGTGTTACACAACATTAATAACCAACGTCAGGCTGATAAACGAGCTAGTTGGTCACCTTATCATAAGTGATCACCACTACTTATAAACTTTTTTTACACTGGCATGGCAAAGTGACTATAGAACCTGATATTAAATGCAGTGTAATCGAAATAAAGTATCGACGATCAGGAGACTTAGCGCCTTTTGATGGTCGGCAGAATCATGCCGTCCTGAAGTTACTGTATAATGGATATAAACTGGGAGAACCCGGAACGCAACTCGTCTGAATGAATCACTATAGCGGTCTATGGCAGTTTATTCACCATGTGTAAGGAGGTCGCTATCCAGTCGGATACAAAAATGATCGGGGTTGGTTAATTCTCACCGTCCACCAATATAATATCAAATTGCCGAAAAGATTTTGTTTAACAGTGATACCACCCTGATAGAATCGGTCCATCACGCTTCAGACAAAACTGGCATGGCTCTACCAAATAGAAAAAATATGTAAATTTACCAGAGGCAGTGACCCAGAGGTTGCGGTAAGGCTCGAACTCCTTGACGAGCCGGTTCAGATCCGCGAAGGGTACGACCGGCTGCGCGAAGAGTTTCTGTCGCTGGTTGAGGACGCGGCCCCACTCCTGCCCCTCCTTCATGCCCTTCCACGCCTTCTTTATATCGTTTGCGATCTCGTGCACCTGGAATATACGGTATTCATTGTGTTTTTAATCATATAGTCCAACAAACGAGCAAGTAGGTCACTTGATCGTAAAATAACTACACCCCTTATTTATTTATTTATTTTAGGGAAGCTTACAGACTAATAACAACTATGATAAATAAAATCTACAGTATAAACTAATAGCTAATTACAAGCCTGTACCAATTTAAAATACAATACCAAAAGAATCATACAATAATCATAAATCGTCCCTTTTATTAAAGGAACATTATTACCCGTTGTTGGTAAAAGAACAGTTATGTAGATTGTATAAAGGGAGGTGTACCCTATTGAAGTCGTTCTGCAGCGTGAGCGCCATGCACTGCGCGGTGAACATGTCGATCCTGTCGAACAGGGTCTGCTCGTCCTGCTGGTGCAGCTTCCAGAACTTCTCCTGCTCCTCCTCCAGGAACTCGGTCGTCGCCACCACCTGCCATTATAATCACTCACAAACATTCACACACTAGGCGACCACTGACACATGGGCTTGACCCCATAATAAAATACAAGTCTTGTGTCGTATCAGAAAGTACGAGGGAACTGAACAGATTTTAATAAAATATGGCACACATGTTAAACTTGAACTGATTAAGACATAGGTTACTTATTATCTCAGAAAAAGATATTCATACGGACAGAGCCGCGGGAAAAAGCTAATAACACATAATAACCGAAGATGGTCAAGGCGTCAGGGTCTATAAGTCAATTGGGTCGGAGTATACAGGTGTAGTTTATGGTCGCCAGTGTACCTGCTTGGTGATGGTCAAAGGCCACCCGATAGCCTCCCACAACAACTTGAAATCTTCATTCTCCAACGGCATGAAGAACGCGTCCAACACCTCGTAGTCCTGTAAACATACCCAAAAACATTATGACAAACATTAACGTCAAACGTCCGACTAAGATGGGTCCGCGACCCGCCTTAGTCGAACTTTTGACGTGGTACGATGTGCGGCGTTCACACTTATCACCTTTATATTAGGTTTCACCATTTCAGAAAACACGCTACCCAGAAAGACCAATAATGACTGGTGATATTATGTTGGACCTCCTCTTGCACATATTTTTTTATCCGAGTACGGCAATGTGACTGCAGTAAACCTAATGGTAAGCGTAGTGCAGTCCAAAAAACCGGCGACCACCGACAAACAATGAGTTTATTGATGGTCACCAGTCATGCTGGCCTGCAAATCGAGGGGTTTGCGACAGGACAGGCGGATGACTGATGCAGGCACAGTAAAACAAGAATGTACCTGTATACCCGCACCAACAAACCATCGAGTTATGTCGCAAGCACCTCGGGAGAACCGGATGTACACTGACTGATCTTGGAACACGATCCACACAAGGCGTGTGGACCACTGTGGCAGGTGTTTTAACACCATGTGTACGGTAGTCGCTATCCGGGTGGTTATGAATATCCTACAGCGACACACATCCCTTGTAAGTGTAGATTGATATGTGTAGTGTAGTGTACTGTACCGACCGTGTGCACGTTCTTCATGACGTCATCCTGCGTATTAAGCGCGAAGGGGATGGATTCCATCCACTCCCGGATGTCGAACACGTGCTCGATGGTGTTGGGTTTCTCCCCGAGGCGGCGCATGAGCGCGCGGTACGCCTGGATCACGTCCTCCACCACCAGCCGCACCTCCTCCGACCACATGGTCAGCAGGCCGCGGATTATCTCAGAACGCTTCGTCACCAGCATTTGCTAACAAAATAAACAAGTTAGGCCGCGCACTCTGCGTCATCGGGCTTGGGCGGGTTTGGGCGGGTGCGGCGGAGCCCCGGTCTCGGAGTCAGCGGGCAGATCGCGCGGCGCATAGAGCGGCGTACTGTTGTGCATAGAGAAATTACTGGCTGTTCGCGAACCAAATTCATGTTAACATGATGTTCCATATAAAAAGTCATTAAAATAATTTGCTCCACCACGTCGGCGGGCATTTTCCTCGCGCCAATGCCTTCGAGGCCAGGTCCATATAAGTCTATGCATTAAAACGCGCCGCTGCCGCGCCGCCGCCGCTGCCGCCCCGCGCCCGCTGACGCACAGTCCGCAGCCTTAGTGTAAAATGAATGCGACTGCTAGAGATAATGACACGTATCATTGAAACTAAAATGGGGCATGTAACAACGTTAATACCGAATCACAAACAAAATCCATATATCAACTCCATTCAGTAAATACCGTTACCGCACCGGTTCTTTTGGCATATTTAAAAAATCCTTGGGCAACGGTGATCCTTTATTATTATGTGAACCCACCATTGTGTTATAAATAAAGTTAACATTTTTAGTTGTTGTATAACCTTGAGCGAGTCCACATTGACGGCGAAGGGTCCGATGTTGATGTACTGCGGCAGGCGCCAGATGAGGTCCCGCCTCGCGTCGTAATGCTTCTGCACTTCTTCACGTGTCTCCGACGCTGAATGCTTCTCTTGGCGGAACTTCCTGCGTCATACGCATGGCTTTTTACCCGACTACGGGGAAGGAGGGTGATGAATGATTCTAACATCTTGAGTATGTATTCACAATGTATGGATGATCCACTTCAGCATCATTAGTCAACCAATTTTACAAAATAAGATGACTAACGATTCATCTTTATTGTACAATGGTTGCAAACTATAATATTTTCGTAAATAAATTAAATATATTCCCTACTAGACATGTGTAAGTACTGTGAGTAATGCATGACATGTTATATAGCACGACCGAGTACTGAAACAGTACACAGTACCCGGCGAAATGTGGCATGGCACATGGCATGGCATGACGTGCGCACTGCCATAGTACATACACGGGCCGGGCGGCTCGGTGAAGCGGGCGCGCAATCGGAAACGTTCGAGAAATTGTGCGATCGAGGTGTGTCAGGCGGTCGGGATTCTGTCTCTGTCACGCCCCTTAGTAGAATTTTGATTTAGAGCAGTATATAAAATACTGTTCATAGGGTTTACATTTCTATGGCACCGCCCAGTAAGTAATAATAACTGAACTTGCGCGCTTTCTTTCGTCTTTTACTATTGTTTTGAATTATTTCACAATTCACATTTGTTTACGAGGACAAGGTTATTGTATGCGGTATGGGAAAAAAAAATGTTGTTTTGGAAAGTGTTTGTTTTGTGTGTTTGTGAAGAAAGTACTTAATTTGTTACCTACTTAATTCTAACTGTAAATAACTAGAAAAAATATTGCTGGGTGTGTAAATATATTTTTTGGGTATTAATGTATTTGTTTAGTGGTTTTAATTCAAAGTTCTGTGTGGTGTTGCATCAGTTTATGGGCAGGCGTGGCGCTACCATCAGGCGAGCGCCTTGCTCATCTCGTGATACAATCAAATAAAAAAAAGTTGCGTCTCGGGACGCTCGACAGAAGTGATAACTTAAACTAATGTGGGTTAAAGTGAGAGCAGAGGAGCCTGCCTACTGCTACCGTATGCGTGAGAGAAAGGGACGCCAGACAGAGTGGCGCCTTAACGCGTTACGTTACGAAGTCCGGTCAGTCATGTCCAAGTCCGGTCAAAGTCGTGTCGAAGTCGTGTCGAAGTCGTGTCGAAGTCGTGTCGAAGTCGTGTCAAGGTCGTGTCAAAGTAGTGTCGAAGTCGTGTTGAAGTCGTGTCGAAGTCGTGTCGAAGTCATGTCGAAGTCGTGTCGAAGTCGTGTCGCAGTCGTGTCGAAGTCGTGTCGAAGTCGTGTCAAAGTCGTGTCGAAGTCGTGTCGAAGTCGTGTCAAAGTCGTGTCAAAGTCGTGTCGAAGTCGTGTCGAAATCGTGTCAAAGTCGTGTCAAAGTCGTGTCGAAGTCGTGTCGAAGTCGTGTCAAAATCGTGTCAAAGACGTGTCAAAGTCGTGTCAGTCTTGTGAAAGTCCGGTTAAAGTCCGGTCCAAGCCGACTGGTCACTGTGTGACGCCACCTGGTACTTCGAAATTATGAATGTTCCACGGAGGTCGGCTAACGCTGGCTGGTCAATGGACCGCTCGCGTTACGGAACGTTTCGGTTCACCCTCCCATAAGAAGTTATCACTTCAAAAAAAATATAAAAGGTCTATCTCTCTAATATTGCTATTACATTACACCTGAGTCCTGATTGAACATACAGTACACAACAGTACAAGTAATGGTGGGCCGTACACATTACTTCACATAGCGTGTCATGTCAGGTCATGCCTAGAGTAATGCTATAGTGCCATATTAGTAATAGTGGGCCGTACACATTACTTCACATAGCGTGTCATGTCAGGTCATGCTTAGAGTAATGCCATGCCATGCCATGCCATGCTATAGTGCCATATTACGCCGTACGAAATGACATGCCATATGGCATTACTTCATAGCGTACTGTTTTGCGCATGTCTATTCCCTACAGCTAAAAACTACGAGACAAAATAAAATATGTTTAATGTGGTCGTCAATATTGATGTTCGATAAAATCCAGTAAATAGTCATCGCCGCCCATGGGTGCCCATAATACCAGAGGAATCGTCGGTACGGTGCTGACTTTTGAAGAGTAGAATAATTTCTTGCAGGTTTCTAAGTTGAATTCGGTATGAAAATACCACAAGCGAAAGCCGATTCCGTAACGGTGCTGTATGAGGAAGGAAACTATGCAAAATCGCACCATTGAGAAATAACATCGATCTATATAGTGGTTTTTTTTAATGGCATCTGATAGACATTACGCCAGTGTCAAGTTAGATATATAGTGGTTATAGAACTTTAATTTCAGAGTGTAGTGAAGTAATACATTTAAGCGGTTAATAAATTCGTTGAAAGACTCCTCTAGTCGGGTACGTGTGTGCGTGTGCGTGTGCGTGTGCGTGCGTGTGTGCGTACTCACTCGACGTACTCGTGGACTTGCAGCGCGTATATATCGCGGTACCGGCGGTACTGGCGCAGGTACGCGTGCAGCGGTATGACGGCCTGACGGTACGCCTTCAGCAGCCGGTCGCGGTACTCCACCACGTTCGGCTCCAGCAGACCTGCAATTATCTACCATCTGTCACTATTTATAATATATATATAAAGATAACAGACGCAAGAATGTAATAGAAAACACACATTTATGGGGACTACTTTATTCCGTTTAAATAAATACACCCAACAGTCACACACGTAGTCCCGACCCCACAGTAAGATACGAGTCTTGTGTCGTGGGTATCAAGAACTACGACACTTTCGATCTCACAACACCAAGACCCCGAAACAAATATTGTGTTTGGGTGTTATGGACAAGTAAATCAATGGAAAGTTAATCGTTAGCTCCTTTAGAATGCAAAAGTTCAAACACGTAGCATTCCATCGCGTCGGGTCAGATTTGTAACAGAAAACGTCACACGTTGGTCTCTCGACCAATCACAATCAAATGGCACGAAAGAACATAATATCGTGTTTTAGGGTATATTCTAACCGCGCAGTATGTATGGTATGTATGCGAATATTGGATGTTATAATGGTAATTTTGTGAAGACGAGTGCGGCGTCGGTGGTGGGTACGTAATGTAAAAAAATACACTCGCGTTGTATCAGCAACCGTATAATTATAAAAACACACATACATTGGTATATACATCGGTTAACAAAAGAATATATTACACGGAAGGTCGCGAGCCGTGCCCACGCGCGCCCACCCCGGAAAGGAGCTAAACCGGCACTGGGGGTACGTGGGTGTGGGCTGTGGGCTGTTGGCTGTGGGGTGTGGGGTGTGGGGTGTGGGGTGTGGGGTGTGGGCAATAGGCACTGGTGCGGGCGGGGTGCTAGGGTTGGCGGTACGTCACGCGAGCATCAAGGTTGCGCGCTATAATGTGTTTATTATTTAATGAACGGTACCAACCAATGGATGTGAGGAACAGCTCCTTGTCGAACACGAGTCCGCGCATGATCATCGGATGCACTTGCGGAATGAAGTGGCACCGGTACAACATCTCGCGGAATAGACGCTGGATCACAATCTGAAGTGAATGTCATGTATACAAGATAAAAGAGGGTGTTCAATACTAAAGCAAACGTCTATGGAGTCAAGACAAACCACATAAAATTCTTAAAGGCGTTTATTATCTGTAAATAGCCAAACACTATTTTTACACGGAACAGTGCGGCACCGATTTGTCACACAGACTATCGGCGGTCAATAAGGACAGCACAAAAAGGAATTAATGCGACTCTGCATAAATACTCCGACGTTTCAGCTATCGCGTTCTTTCTTACAATAACGCATTGTTAGCAAAGGGGGCGAACGAGTTAGTAACCAACCACCGACCTGATGGTAAGCGATCGCCAACCAGTGTTTGAGGTACGAATATGCTTCATCTTGTCTGAACTGAAGTTAGGTCGAGTATAATTAAAATAGCCTTTCTCATCCCCACTTGACACTACGGCCTGTACATATTTTTGAGTCTCCGGCAATATCAATAACCGTAGATAACAAGGATGTCACTTCACCTCGAACTGTTCCGGGCTGGTGGTGTAGTAAGGTCCATCTTCCGACATCATGAGGTGGAAGTAGAAGAGTGTGGGGGAGGCGGTGCGGAATGGCGAGTTGATCAGGTCCGTGGAGTCCCACTCGAACTGTTCGGTGCAGGAGTACGTGCAGAGACACGGCGTTTCAAGCAGCGCCACGAACATCGACATCGACTGCTCGATGCAAAACCGAAGCGCGTACTGGACACACAAACTAATTATAATCACCATTATATCATATCAAAGTGATAGCCATTAGTGAGCCACACTGCAAACAGTTCTGTCTACAGCATGAACTGAATGAGTGATATAAAATAAATAAAATAAAAAGCTTTTTATTTCCTGCATTAATAGGTATGATACATTGTTAATGGTAAAAGTTTTTTCTTCTTTTTTGTTTCTACTAAATGTTAATTTAACTTTTATTTGAAAAGGGAAAAAAATAACTAAATTTTAAATATCTTAATAAATAATTCTTGTGCAAGAACCCCTCTTTCTAGGCGAATGTGAAGGCCTCCTCTAAACAACTTGTCATACAATATAAAAGCAAAATGACACGCAAAAAAAGAGAAAGTGTGATAACATGGTTCAAATAATACGCGATACTTTTAAAATACTTCATTAACAATTTACTATGAATTAATATGTACATCGACCATACGTCGCTTGACGGCTACCGGAACAGGAGTGTTTTTATAAGGCACAGGAATATCCGTGTGACATTGCTAATGCAAACTGTGAAGGCGCCACGTTGTAGTTCAGTTGTCTGTACTTTTTTTTTTATACGAGCACGGCAAAGTGACTGCACTATACCTGATGGTAAGCGTAGTGCAGTCCAAAAACTAGCGACCACCAACAAACAATGAGTTCATCGTGGTCACCAGAATCATGCTGGCCTGTATAAATGCTTCTTCTTCTTGCTTGTATTCGGAGAGAGAAGCAAATCGAGGGGCCTGCGACAGGACAGGCGGATGACCGATGCAGCCACAGTGATACAAGGATGTACCCATATACCCGCCCCAACCAACCATCAAGTTATGTCGCAAGCCCCTCGGTAGAACCGGATATACACTAGCTGATCCTGGAACGCGATCCACACAAGGCGTGGATCACTATGACAGGTTTTAACACCATATGTACGGTGGTCGCTATCCGGGCGGATATGAATATCCTACCAGCGAAAAGCGTGTTACTAGTTAGTGTCCAACAACAGTACATCAGTAAAGCGAGCACCGACCTGCATGCGGAACCTCACGAGCTGCATGAACCTGCACAGCTTGCTCACGCCGTAGAACTCCCATTTCTTCTCGTATATGTTAAACCATCTGCCAACAAACAACGTGTTTTACATACTACTGCTTTAAAAAAATCCTTAAGTTAGTCTATTTATAAATTGGGTGATAGACAATGATTTTATACTTATAAGCCCTCTCTTTTGTCACAGGTGAAGAAATGTAAAAGCATTAACTTCGGATCAAAATAAACAAGGTGGTAGGCCCCTCGTATGCGAGAGGCTATCTGGGTTGGTACCGCCGCTTTGTCTATTTCTGCCGCCAAGCAACAGGGTTTAAGCACTGTTGAGTTTCGCTTTGAAGGACATTGAAGCCAGTGAAATTACTGGGCATTATGAGACTTACATCTCATGTCTAAGGGTAACGAACGCAATGCAGTGCCATACAGTGCTTTTTAATTCAAAGTTCTGCGTGGTGTTGCTTCTGTTCATAGGCAGACGTTGCGCTTACTATCAGGCGAGCGCCTTACTCGTCTCGTCAATCGATCAAATAAAGAAAAAACAAAATAGACGTAGATCTGTGATCTGTGGTTATAGCTCATATCGACTAACTTCAAATATCGTAACTGACAAGAGACATTTGGACGTGTGTCCTTTACGACATTCGAAATAAAAACCATTGATGTGGTCTAAGCCTTACCGGCTTAGACAGACGTTCCATCAACCTTCGGCTCGGAGAGATCCTCAAACGCCTGGGTGTAGTGTGTAATGTGCAGTGTGCAGTGTATAGTGTGCTACCCTGCACAGTGCCGTATCCTGTACATCTGATACATTGCGTGTACAGTTCATAGCACATACCCCTTGCCGACATCTCTGAACGACATGCGGATGGCATGCGCCGTGTTGTTCAACCACGTGATGTTCAGGTACTTCAGCATCTGCGTACAACATAAACAACTTTATACTCTCTGTCTCATATACTCATTGTTTGTCATCGTTGTATCATATACTGCCCCGCTGTTAGACATCAAACACAATTTTGAACAATCGTCAATGAGAGCTCTGTGGGGTGATTCAAGTTGAAGTAAATTGATACTTGACACAGGAGCTATTGAACAGAATAGTTGTACCCATTGTGAAGAATAGGAGACGAGACAATAGCAGTAACTGTGATAGCACAAGTGTTTGACAGTTGGCTCGAGGGAGAGAGGTGTTTTTTTATAGCATAGGCCAGCAAACGAGCAAGTGGGTCACCTGATGGTAAGTGATCTCCACCGCCCATGTACGTCCACCACCAGAAGAATCGTGGGCGCTTTGCCGACCTTAATGGAAAGGGATAATTAGGGATTGGGAAAGGAAGGGGATTTGGGCTTCCGTACGAAACGCAGCAGCAAGCCGCTACTTTACGTCGGTTTTCTGTGAGACAGTGGTAACGACCCGGTCGAGCCAGCCCATTCATGCTGTAGACAAAACTGTCTACAGCGTGGCTCTACCACTCAAAAAAGGATGCGATGACTCTCGTCGACCTCAACATTATATTTGGATCGCAACGTCACATCGAATGTGGGAGTACATGATCACAAACCCCTCGTGGTCAGGGTTATGTGCGTGAGTGTTACCATGGTGGTGCAGTGTTGTTGCGCTGCGTCGAACTCGCCGAGACTCGCGTTCCGACCGTAGCTACTGGTGAAGAACAACATCGACTCCACCTGACGACACACACACACACACAACTTATTATCAATACACACACACACACACACACATACAGCTAGGTTCGTTTTTATAATTCCAAGCCCAAATGGTACCATTAGGACCCTATGACATAGATAGACACGTGTGTTAATTTTAAAAATAAATAACAAAAAGAATTGAATGAAAATTGTATGGTATGAATTAAAAAATGGTGCCCTCGGTACAGGAAATCGACCCGCACTTGTCTGTTTTTTTTACGAATATGTAATGAATGCTCGGTTATCTGGTTCCGACCAGTCAGTGAACAGGGGGAGTACATAATGAAATGTAACAAGTTATGTATTAAATCATAATATCCGTAATTTCTAAATATCGCAAGGTTAGAGAAGCGCATTATTTTAATCGTAGGCGGCTGCGCATTCGATCACACCGACACAAATGTGTGTGTTATCCAAATTATCTGCTTAGGGGCTTGAACAAAATGTACCGTAAATCCAACAGAAAGACTGATAGAATGACCCGTGAGTGTCCACAGTAGTGAGTGGTGGTGTGGTGGTGTGGTACCTTGAGGCACTCGTCGATGACGAGATGTATGCAGGCGACGGACTCGGGCAGCACGTACAGCGAGTGCCACTGGTTGTACCGCACGCGACCACCGTAGTCCACCATCAGGCACGGGTGGTTACCTGCAAAACGCACAACCACATGCATACTTTATTCAACAGGAGGCTCACGTCTCCCCTCTCCTTTCCCATCCCATAATTACCTTTTTTATTTAAGATGAGCAACGCGTCCACGACGCTTCTGGTATTGTAGATATTCAAGGGCGGCGACGATTACTTACCAGCTAGAGAATTATTTGTATGTTTACCGGCCTCTGTTATAGCAAAATTGGGGGGGATGAAACTCCCGCGGTGACGCAACCCATGTTAATCCAGCTACACCTTTTGTCGAGGCTAATTTTACTAAGTGACTAAGGTTTCATGTACAGTACCTATACAGTGTAACGGGCAAAAATTGTACCAACCATAAGAGCTGGCCTTGGTTGGTGGGAGGATACTTGTATCCGACCGGATAGCCGGCGACCGGACCGTCGTACACTGGTGCTAACACCTGCCATAGTGGCCCACCTTGTGTGGGTCGCGTTCCAGGGTCAGCCAGTGTATATCCGGTTCTCCCCAGGGGGCTTGTCTCCTGATCCTAACCCTTTTCCCATCCCTTTTTCCTTCCCCTCCCACTTGGTCCTTTGGCAGGCCGGCATGATCTTGCCGACCTACGATGGACACATTGTTTATCGTTGGTCGACACTATTCTTGGATTGCGCTACACTTACCATCAGGTGTAGCGTAGTCACTTTGCCGAGCCAGGATAAAAAAGAGCCTATTTATGTTTATACTAATCGTTATACTGCATCGAATACATGTGTATCATTTGAGCATATACCATAGACTGTATTACCATATTGCGGCACGGGCGGCTCGTACTCGGGCGCGGGCGGGCGCACGAAGCTGTACATGTGCGGGTACTTGCGCATCGTGTGCACCATCTTCATCTTACCCTCCATCTTGCGATACAGTAGCTCCACCTGTAATTATACATGTACGCACATATCATTAGCAAAACTCTTAATTATTAATTATCATGTTGACAACAATGTGAACACCCATACTTCCACAAATTGCGTACATGATAAACAAACGCATACCAAATATGTCATCAATAAATTGAAAATCATAAATTATAGACTAAAATAAGCAATTACAATTAATAAAAACATAAATTAGGAGTAAGCAGGCATAAGTGTCTTGTCAGAAAATATTAATTAATACAAAATATTAAAATATTGAAGGGACTGTAAACAGACTAAAACTAACACTTCTAATTTAAATAAGTTAAATGCCATCACAGGTTATTTATTTAAAATGTTTGTGTTGTCATACATTGTGTTCGATTCTAATTTGATTCCGCTATAATGCAAAGTACGGTCAAGGTCCTGTCAAAGTCCAGTCAAAGTTTGGTCACACTCCTGTCAAAATCATATCAAAGTCCTGGTCAAAGTCTGGTCACAGTCCTGTCAAAATCATATCAGTCTTGTCAAAGTCCGGTCAAGGTCCTGTCAGTCTTGTTAAAGTCTGGTCAAAGTCCTGTCAAAGTACTGTCCAAAGTCCGGTCACAGTCCTGTCAAAGTTCGGTCAAGGACCGGTCAAAGTCTTGTCAAAGTCCGGTCAAGGACCGGTCAAAGACCGGCCAAAGTCCTGTCAAAGTCCGGTCAAAGCAGACTGGTCACCGTGTTGGTGTTGGTAATTGTACCAAGTTTCATCGTAATCGAAGCGGTAGTTTTTCCGCGATGCCGGAACAAACAGACAGACCGAAAGACAGACAATTTTTTTTTTATCACCTTTTTGGGTTCGGTATCGATCTAATAACACCCCCTGCCATTTATTTTTTTTGATATTTTCAATTTACACTTCTACAGATTTATTATAAGTATAGATAACCAACAAGAGTGAAATGGATGCATACCTCCGCCTTGAGTGCAGCGAGATGTTCCTGTTGGTGCGGGAGCGCGCGCACGAGCCGCAGCACGCGCGGCGACACGCGCAGCGGCACGCGCGGCAAACCCTCCAGCATCAACCAGTCCAGGTACAGGTAGAACCTGCCCACGACACACTACACTACACTACTGCACGAGCCGCAGCACGCGCGGCGACACGCGCAGCGGCACGCGCGGCAAACCCTCCAGCATCAACCAGTCCAGGTACAGGTAGAACCTGCCCACGCCACACTACACTACACTACTGCACGAGCCGCAGCACGCGCGGCGACACGCGCAGCGGCACGCGCGGCAAACCCTCCAGCATCAACCAGTCCAGGTACAGGTAGAACCTGCCCACGACACACTACACTACACTACTGCACGAGCCGCAGCACGCGCGGCGACACGCGCAGCGGCACGCGCGGCAAACCCTCCAGCATCAACCAGTCCAGGTACAGGTAGAACCTGCCCACGCCACACTACACTACACTACTGCACGAGCCGCAGCACGCGCGGCGACACGCGCAGCGGCACGCGCGGCAAACCCTCCAGCATCAACCAGTCCAGGTACAGGTAGAACCTGCCCACGACACACTACACTACACTACTGCACGAGCCGCAGCACGCGCGGCGACACGCGCAGCGGCACGCGCGGCAAACCCTCCAGCATCAACCAGTCCAGGTACAGGTAGAACCTGCCCACGGCACACTACACTACACTACTGCACTACTACATGCATACATATGGGACGGTGCTCCTTCATATGCGAGACGCCATCTATTTCTGCTGCTAATCATACCGTGTAAGCATTGTTCCGGTTTGAAGGACATTGAAGTTAGTGAAATTACTACGCATTATGGGACTTAAACTTACGTTATTTTATGTATCGGTATGACGAGGGTGGTGCTTTGTAATTCAAGATCCTATATTGTGTTGCTTATGTTTTTGGGTAGGCGTGTCGCGACATTGAACAGTTGATGCTTTCAGACGGAAACGAGCGATTTGCAACAGTAAACACAACGGCTATCCAAAACAATTTAAAATTTAATTTACAAAATACCGCATAGTCCTGGCGCGAACGCCGGGCGTGGGTGATGTGATGTTGTCAGTGTTGGGTGGTGTTAGGTAGTGTTGGATGATGTTGGGTAGTGTTGTATAGTGTTGGGTAGTGTTGCGTAGTGTCGGGTAGTTTCGGTACCTGAGATCATTCTCGACCTGCGCCCGCAGTGTGAGCGCGAAGTGTACTCGTCGTGCGAACGTGTCGGGGTCATCCGCCTTGAACATCAAGCGCACACGACCCACCCTGCGACACACACACACACACACACATACACTATCTACTCATTTAGAATACTACTATAGCCTACAACTTCAACTTTAACAAATAAAATAGTTATTAGCTATCATATACAAAGCGAATATATAGAAGAATGTATGCTAAATATACATCGTGTTACAAGGTGTTAGGTGTTAGGTTATATTTAAGGGTCGTTACGCACACCTGACAATGTTTGTTCCGAATTTTAGAATTCGAAATTTATACGCCATTCTAATTTAACCACCACCAACTACACCTTTCTGTAACACTATACAGGGTTATTTTTAAAACACCAGCAACCTCGCAGGGGTAGATTCCTAAGGTTATAAGCTACTACTTTTGTTCTACGACTTTTTATAATTTGTTAGATTTTATTTTCATACAAAAATAAGTATTCATTTAATTTCCGTCTTGATTGTTACAACGCGCATCGCAGATTACGTAAACAAATACGCGAAGCGTGGGGAACCGAGCTAGCTCCTTTGAAGGTCAACGCCCGAGCAGCTGAGCGGCGCGTTTGATGTCGCGCGCGCACGCCGCGCCGCGCCGCAGTCTACGAAGTAAAACACGACACAACAAAAACTTGTAAAATCATTTTTTTTTAATATATTGAGTTATATCCAAACTCGTAGAACAAAAGTTGTTCCGTATGGGGTCAGCTATCTGGTCCTGCGAGGTTGCTGGTGTTTTAAAATTAACCCTGTATATGTCTAGCACGAAGGTCGCGTGGGTGAAGTGGATTATCGTGTATATTATTATATAATATGTAATGTTACTGGAATCTCCGCTTGGTTCCGTCGAGCGCCATCACATCCCACTTCTCACTCTCCTTGTCGAAACCAAACGCCGCTACATTCGTCCACTAAAACCATATTATTATTATTTAAGCATTTGTTACTGCACTTAATGTAACTATTTATGATATAACGTGGTAGTAGAACAAGGCGCCTCAACTACAGGAAGCGGTTAAATCTTGAGGCCCATATTTACGACTCATTATCAGACCATAATTACCTTCATATTTACAAAGTTACTCCCGGTAGCTACGGCTTCCTAAAATTGCCGGAGAACATCTGCATGTCATTTTTATTATACTTTGTTGCCCTATTAATGTTTACATATTTCACTGCAGGTCCAAAATTCATAGACACCACTCTTACTGTCGGCTACTCCTCTCCGAGATGACGAGTGACAGCGAACACCCACCTCGTACAGGTTGTTGAGCGTGTGTATGACGTCACCGTGCTGGCGCGCTCCCCGCGCGTCCTCCCGCGGGATGAAGGCCAGCCCCGGGCACGGGTACTGCTCGCCCTCGACAACTCCCAGGGACAGCCACTCCTCCGGGATGCTGCATGCACCATGGTGCATGTGACAATGTACAAACAACACTTACTGTGGTACATTTATCAGATAACAGGTTTCTCACGGCTCCAATCATGTGAATGTTTTTTTTTCATAGAATCAAATAAGAATGTACTACTGTGATAAAAATTATTCTGTATCTTAATCCCGGTCATAATTAACTTGTGTGCCAAATTTCATCTAAGATCAGTCAATCCAAATTGACAAAAATCACAAATATCCTAAGTTTAAACTTGTACATTTATAATATTATTAGCATGACTTTTAGTTTAAATAGCCATTTCAACAACGAAGTAAGATGATTTCATGATATTTGGTAAAATACAAATGCTAAATACAAAAAAAAACCGACACCAATTGAACAAAAACTTTAAGGGCCTTAATGACAAACTTTTTTAAGTAATGTTTATAAGTAAGGCCCTAAATATTGAATGGTGTACAACTGTAATAACTGTTCCCAATATTCTGTTTACCGACAGATTTCCTTGCTGGTAGTAATTTTTTTAAACATTTATTATGGAAGATCTGTAAAAATACTAGCAATAGCAGGCTATTCTAAAATAGGGACAGCCATAAATAAACAATAGAACTCACTGGACATTACAACATAAATCCTACAAGTGTAGAGCCATGTGGTGTATGATTTTGTCTTCAGCATGTAGAGGCCAGACATCAATGTCATATAATAATTATGTTTGCAAGTAATTTAAAGTAACAAAAGTAGTATATTATGTTACACATTACCTAGAACTGTAATACGACGAGGAGTGCGTGCACCGCGGCTGTTCCACACGGATATGTGTCGAAGTAATGCCGGGGTGCGTGCATCTATTCGTCGCCTTGTGGATATTTACAATGCACATTTCGTAAATGTTGATATCTTTAGTCTTTCTAAGCCTACATTTAAAAGCAGGATACTTGAAATCCTCTCTTCGAACAGAGTTTTGTAGAGTAAAGCTAACCAAATTTTGTAATTCTTGTATTCTAGATGCTTATTGATGTCTGTTTTTCTTTTATAATTCTTTATGTTAATTCGTGGACAGTGGTGTAGGGTACTCATTTACAAATTTAGAATGTAAGCATTTATTATAATTATTCATTGTGTAACTGTTTTCTGTTTCTAATAAATAAAATAAAATAAATATTCCCTCATAATGATTAGTGACTATAGCAACATATACTGACCGGCAGTCAAAGTCAGTGTTGTCAAATATCTCCAGATCAAGTTTAGGAAACGGGCTATACAGTCCGTAGTACTCCTGATCTGTGACCTTGTACTCATGGGGTGGAAGCAGCCAGAAGGGCTGGATGCCAAGCCCACGTAGCATTTTCTGAAACATATTATCTCATAAGTCTAGTGGCAGCATGCTCAGTTTGTGAAGGTTTTGTGTTTGACCTTCAAATTGAACAAGCATATTATTCTGCTAACTGTTAGGAGAGCCCAATGTCTCACTGGTGGTCAAAATTATATTAATTGGACTCCACATTACCCACTATCTGCACTGTATGGACACTGCCATGCCAGAATAAAAAAAACTTATGTAAGTAAACCAATATGGCCCTAGGCACACCTATAACATCATAGATCAGAAATAAGCAAGTTGAATTATATGTGCACATTTTTTTTGTATTTAATGATTCTAAACCAACTTTATAAAATGTGGGAAAGGAATATTTTGATTTATTTTTCGTTACCTATCATGATTTTGCATTGAGATGAATGAAACTGAATAATTATGTACTTATTATTATAAACTAACACCAAACCTTTAAATTAGCAGCCAAGAACTTCCTACGCAATCTCTCAATCTTCACCAACCTGGGAAGTTCCTTAGGCAGCACAACACTCAGAAATTGAAGTTTAGGTACAAATGTCTCAAATGGAAATTGCTAAAAAGACACAATTATTAATAAATACCCCTGAGGTCACACACAATAGCATTTTATACTTAAAAACTTTTGTTTTGTTAATTACCAATGCAGAAACTTTATATGAACTAAATCTAATGTTTGACTAATGTGTAAAGTGTACCACGATAAGTGTGAAGTGGCCAAGGATTATATTTATTATTCAAATCTCTATGTTTACAATTACAGATATTACTTCGTACATAAATCGTACTTAGCAGATAATCACATTATACAGACTACTTACGAGATTATATGTGTATGTTAATTAATACAATTCTGTCGAAGGCCTATAGAACTCTTGATAGAAAAAAGAACAATAAACAATAAAACATCTCTTCTAAAGATATTACGTAGTCAAAGATGAGCTTACAATACTCTCATCTTCTCGGTATGTAGTCCATCGGCCAGGTGGCAATAGCAGCCTTAGCTTTTGCGGCTTCGGTAATGAGAGAAGCGTGGGAGCTAATTTATCCGTTTTAGCCTACAAACAAATATTTATAGTAATAAAATAAAGTTTTTTTTCTCCAATAGCTCGAAGAACATAAAACAGTAAACACAATAAAAAACAGTATGTAACACATTAAGTTTTAATTTCCCGCCTTGTTTTTTTTTTAATTAGTTTATTGTAGAGGTGTGACTAATATATTCGTATTAGGTATATGTAACAGGTACAAGACAGAAGTTTAATATTAGGTAATATATATTTTGTCGTAATAGGTTATTCATTAATAGCCAAATAATAGTGAGCGACGTGACGGCGACCGATCGCCGAATGACCGGTGGGCGGTGACGCTATTCTTCCTTTGCCAGTGACTTGCCATCTCACTTGCAATCGTCGCGAGAGAATGCAACGCCGCCAATTGCAATGTATCCTCGCGGCTCGGTACATGCGCGCGGAAGCGTTCGGTGAAGTTATTACATATTTTACAATACATGTCGCTTTTTGTATCGGAGCTTCGTGAATAATCAGAATGGGACCAAGCAATGTATATAGATAGATTATTAGAAATTATACAATGTTATGGGTTAGTAAGTATGAAGGCAAAGTAAATCACTGTATAGGTATACCTACTTATATCAAAAACGTGAGCGATTTCTCAACTATTACACATAATATTTTAACCAATAACGGTTATATTGCGCGTCTTTTATGAATAATATGATAAGTTCTCAGTTCTCACTATTATTTGACTATTACCCAGTAACAGGATAGATAACATAATATTGGCTAAGCGTTATATTCGGTAATAGGAATACGAATAAACGATCCGGGGTTGCTTTAGTATCCGGTTGCAAGCGAAATATTGCGGGAGGGGCGGGAGGGGGTTGAGGGGGGGAGGTATAACCCCCCCTGAAAGGGGGGAGGTGCGGAAACCAATAGTTTAGGAAATATGATTTTTTTAAATTTTCAGGTTTCTGCTTACAATATTTTAGCACATATTGATATTTTCTATGTGGTCACGGGCTATTTTTCATCGGGAGAAGGAGGAAAGTCAGTTTACTTTATATTCAATGTTAAAAAAAACCTGTAACAAAAATTGCTTATGAAGCAAGTAATAATAACAAGGCGTAGTTGCCGGGACTACTACTTTTTGGGTGGTTTAAAAAAAAATTACCACGAAGGGGATGGCAGGGTCTGTTCGCTCGCTTCTAACCTAATTTGTCCGAGTCGGGGTGCTCCAAATCCCGAGCTCGCTTCGCTCGCTCACGCGTGCATAAGCCTCGGTTTGTGAGGTTCCTACTTCTGGATGGTTAAGAAAAAAATAACCACCACCAATATCAATAAGGTAAGCAGGTCGAATGGGAGATAATAAGATCACAATAAAAACACAGCCGGCACTCAACAACAATGAAAGTAGGTAGTTGTGAATAGGAAAATAATAATTATAGTAGTATTGTAAAGAAAAAAACGTTCCAGTAACGCGAGCACAACATATTAAGCATTTCGTTTTTATATAACTACTTGCCAGAAAGAGACAGAATTAGTCGCGTTCCACGTTCAATGACATTTGTCTCTTTCTAATTCAATATTAGTGTGTTTACAACTGTAATAACCTACAAAACTTTAAAAATTAATTTCACAAAAACTATGCATTTCCGCATAATAAACTGCTAGCATTTGTTAATACGGACTAGTGTCTAACGTTTACTATAAAAATTATCAGCAAAATCCTGCACCCGGATACTAAAGCCAACCCAACGATCCTAATATAACACCTCTAGTTTATTGCTATACTTATTCTTTGAGCCCGTATTATATATTTTTTGTTATTCCTCTAATTTATAAATTACAAGAAAGATGAAACATGGGTGCGGTCAATTTCAAGGTCTTGCCGGAGTTTCGCAGTTCATACATTTCAGTACCATACTTATGAAAAAAATAGTTTAACTTTTTTCAAGCGAATCGAACTCATAAGTCGGCCAATACCTTGGTCAAAAATCACCTATATTCGCAGAATTCAATATTTAAATTCAATAAAGCATTCTCCGGTGAAGTTAGAAATACGAAGACAGTAGGTATATAAAAAGTTTTCAAAATCCGGAAGAAATTCTCAAAAATGCAGCACCTGCATTTTGGCTGGATCTATTTGGCTTGTATAAACATATCCTATGAATTCTATGGGAAACCCTACTTGTTTGTACGATAACAAAACATCGTGAAAAGAGATTAAGTATAGGATTAGAAAGTAATAAAGTCATTTCATTAGGTAGGCACCTACCTGTAAGATTAATTTCATTCGCTTCTTACTACAAATATCTTTTGTGGGGTCATCTTTTTGCATATCCGAGACCAGTTCGGAATAATATCCTCTTTTAGGAATGGCATCTCTACTAATATTATCGTACACCACGTCATGTCTTCTAATCTTTTTCTTTTTACTAAACATATTTTTTTTCATAAAGGTATTTTTAGAAATCTTACAGTAAAAATTCAAGTAATAGAAAAAATTACGTGAACTTTACAATTATAATTTTAATAACAACGTCATTATTAAAAAAAAGAAATAGGTCAATAATCTTAATCAAAGAGTTTCATAAACATATAATTTTATTAAAGCCTTATTTATAAAAAAATATGACATACTTCGGCTACGTAGTACAGACAGAAGATGAGAACCTCGAAAAGTTAATTATAATTGGTAAATTTGGTAACACAGCGGTCAAGAGAGCTCGTGGACGGTATCCAACCCCAACTCAGTTCTCAAAACAGGCAATGCGTATATAGCGTCATCTATATTCTCTACATAGCACCTTTTCATTGAAGTCTTCCTCCGCTCATAAAATTACTAAAACACGTTCTACACCGAATTAACATTGCTAGTTAATCAATTGATTTTTATAATAGATTAACTACCAATGTTAATTCGGTGCAAAACTAGATGACTTTAGGAAAATCATAAATAAAACTATGATTGTTTATATGTATTTTCATTTCTTAATGTTTGAATATTTAGAAAAGTATTTTTTAGACATTATTTGTACGCTATCATTGTAGTTATCCACGCTCCGTCTCCCAAATATAATTTTATGTGTTTACAATACCCGATGATAAAAAACTTAATTATATTATTAATTATATAATCTCGTAGTTTTTTCTTATGTGCAGGACAATTAATACAATTTAAATACGTAAGGCAAGTGACTATCATCTTCATATATTCTTTTATATATTATGGTTTATTAGTACGTCATCGCATATGTCCTGCCTTTCTGAGAGTGTTTTTATTAATAAATCATTGGGATTGTAAGGCCAATTTCGACCTGCATATTGTCTGCGCATGATATATTCCTTTTGCAGCGTACTAATTAATGAATTGTTGCATACTGCGCAACGCTTCCAAATGTTTTGTTTTGAGATTTTTATAAAATAGCCAATTACATACTTCAGTGGCGCTAATATTCTAGGTTCGCACTTGACGCTATTGGAGTGTATATCAATTTATCATTATGAATGCCATTATTCTTATTATGTATAGAGCTGAATTGAATAACATCTTGGGTTTTAATAAATAACATATTTTTACCGTTAGAACATTATGGTATATTAACCAGTACATTTTGTTATTCTAATTCGTAATGCTCAACGTTCAACAATGTTCAATGCAGGAATTGCCAATGGCCCTGTAAATAAAAATATTGGGTTAATTAATCACTGGTATGTGACATATACTGTAGAAATAGGACATTTGAAGCATAGGATGTTGAGTGAAAGATGAAGTAAAATAGGTACTATAATATTCTACTTAAATCTTAAATTAAGACATAATATTTTCATTTGAATCACAGTTCATGTTTTTAAACCAGGATCAGTAGCGTAGCTAGGGGATGGGGGCCTGGTCCGCCCGGGTGTCACCCATTTCCTGTTTCATGACAACCAACTTGCGCGAAAAAAGGTTAGCAGTTTGACCAAGTGTACTGTTAGTATCTCGGCATAACATACTACACAAAAATAAATCAATAAATACACAATAAAATACGAAACTGTATCGTAGGTAACAGGAACTACGTGACTTTCGGTCTCAAAACACCCAGACCCAAAACAAATATTTGTGGATCACACAAACATTTGTCTCGGGAGTTTTTGGCGGGAATTCTGACAGTGCAATTCATCGCTTATTTTAATTTATTTCATAAACTAGTTTAGAGTTGTGTTTGTTGCATAAAAGTGATGTGGATTTGTTCAATAAACATTGACGGTGATGAACAGTATATGGAAACATTGAAATAAGTGAATTAAGAATCGTACTCAAAGGAGTTAACACCATAACTCCGACAAGACCTTGAAATCGTCCGCACCCGTGTTTCATCGTTCTTGTAAAAATACTTGAAAATAAATTATACTTGACACTGGCTAAATGCATAATACTGCGAAAGCCATTAATAAAAAAGAAAGAAAAAACATTTGTCTCGGTGCGGGGATCGAAACCGCGGCCTCCCGTTTCACAACCGGCTACTCGCTCGCTGCGCCACGGAGGCTGTCAAATACACAAAACTTTGCTCTCTTTTTTACTTACGAAAAAATTGGCATTATTGATTTAGCATGTAAATTCCAATACAATAACACAATCACAAGTTATGCATTGACCAGTTTCATTTTATTATTAGTAGTGGGAAGGACTACATCGCAGCTCTATCTAAACTAATAAAAAAAAGTACACTCTTATTTTTTAAGTTTGCCTTCTTGTAGAAATATAATTAATTACATATTAATGAATAAAACATTTTTTGCAAGGAACGGATCGTTTCGCCGCTGACAGCGCTCTTCGTAAAAAAATTAGTGTATTGGACTGGTTGCTTTACTTTGTGGTCCGAATGTTACTTTAAATCGAGCACTGTGATAGGTCCTGTGCAGCGTTGCCATTTTAGCGATTTTATCACTAGATTTAGTGACTTTTTGGGGAACGACAGTGATTTTTTGAAAAAAAATCACTAAAACAATATTTAGTGATTTCTAGTGATATTTAGCGATTCTCGAAAAATTGAGAAGTTAAACGAAATATTCTTTAAAAATCAAATAAACCTAATGAAACTGATCCATCTCAGTCTTCTATACACAGATGTAGCTAAAAAAAACAACATCAAATACCAGAACAAGTATTGGATGTAGTTTATTTTTTTTAGCTATTTGATATTATTTTTGTTAATTATTGTCGCAATTACATTATTTTGTAATACTTATCGTGTAATTTCCTTTTAAACTATTTAGTGATTTCTAGTGTTTTTATTAGTTCCAAATATTTCGGAATCTAGTGACTTTTGAGACCAAATCTAGTGTTTTTTTTCTGCAAGTTGGCATCACTGGTCCTGTGTAACTTTTGACGATCGGTTGCTGGCAACACTGGTATTTAGATATGTGCGGAAATACACAATGTGATTTTAAATTTTAACTGTTCACGGAAATTAACTTGACCATGTTTGGTGGAGTTGCTTGATTTCATTTAATAATACCTAACCTTTTGCTATAATAAAAATGTGCAAACAGACCGTTGTAAGTGGCAACTGAGGTAATTTCAAAATGTAACAACAAAATTCACGTCTGCGATTTTCGCGTCTATAAACTGAGTTCTTTTTTTGTTCGGCATTTTAGGTTCGCAATGCATTCGTATTTCGTCAAGTTGTTTGTTGAGTTTGAACTTTTTGTCTTCATATTACACCATCTGTGAGTTTATTTTACATTGTAACATGGGAATGTTCGCTTGCTTACCAAATACCAACTAGGTATATTAATAGGTATAACACACAGAAATCAACTTGGCACCTCAGTGGAATGCGCGTCACCTCCCACCACACCCCACCGCCTGCCGCTCTCGCCCTCGACGCGTCATTACGGTCAGTAAATTAAATACTACCGTTGCGAACGCGCGTTCTTCGTGTTTTTTTCGTTGTTATTGTTGGACGGATTTTTGAGTGATTGATTATGGGGAAAACTATTAACAGTAGGGAAAGAAACATTATCTTGAAACTGATGCAGTTTTTTGAAAATGAAAAAAAGAATAAACGTTTCGTCATTCCTGTTAAATTATCTACACCGGGTAAAAAGAGGAAATCGAGCCTTTCACTAATGACTTTTACAATCTCATCAATAAAATAAATAATATATAAAATATATTTCACACCTGGCACTTGAATTTTTTATGCAGTTAGTACATTCCTATGACGTCATTACACCGAGGTGCCTAGTTAACTTCTGTGTGTAGTAGATATTTAAAGATGTCCATATTGTGGTTTAAAGTAACGAAACCCTATTTAAAATGGGTTTATTAGCGATTACAAATTATTTTTTTTTCAAACACGCAGTCATAACACATCGTACCAACATTGTAAGTGTGCCGCGGCCACAAAAACTATACCGAGGTATTTGCGGTAATAGACCTGGAGGTGAATGGAGTTCTGTGCCAAAATATGTGAGGACCGCATTTTGCATATAGTTTTGACCTCGGGAAATTATGATTCTGGATGTTGCCAGGAGGTTTGTTGGTCTATTTTTTATACCCGTCCCCTTCGATTATCGAGTAAATGGACTGAACAAATGCTTTGCAGCAATTTTATTAACTTTTTTATTGACAATATCCATTTTTTTGTGATTACGAGATACTTATAGCTAGTAAATTGAAAAAAAAATAAAGTTAAAAATATACCAAGAATGATGATGAAAACATGATACAACATACCTAGTCCAATAGAATACAAATAATCATTCAAATTTTTTATGTTTACAGTCATTGTTAATAAATATGCTTAATGAAATACACTTTGGCAGTTTTTGCTAGAATAAGCCTTTGTTTGATAATTTTATGTATATTGTACAAGGCTGTATCAGCAATTAGGGCAATGGATGCTTATCAGTTGCCATGGGTACAATTTACCATCTTTTCTTTCATAACCTTATAAGGTGTAATCAATAGTGTAAGGGTTCGGTCATCATTTATCCATACCAGGGTTTCACTGATGCTGATGCACATCTTTTCACATCAGCAGAAACTTTTTTTTACATATCTTTATTTAATACTGCGTTTTATCCTTTACTTCTTCATTTATGGCTTACTTACATACTTTTTTATGGCAAGACTATGATGGATTCTGTCATTTATGACATACCATAGTACGTTTACAATCATTCTGTGAGTTTTTTATTGAAATCCTTGAAGGAATTCCATGTTGGAGTTAGATGTAGTACTCCAAAGTTGAATGCCATAGCTCCATATAGGTTTAACACTTTTGTAAAGCAAGAGCTTGTTTTCGACTGATAGTTGAGATTTTCTGTTGAGATGCCAGTACAATTACGTATTTACTGTCCCATTGCAAGACGTTTAGTGTAAATATGTTTCCTCCAAGTAAGTCTCTGATCAAGATACATTCCTAAATACTTTGCATTGTCCGATTGAGCGACCTGTACATCATTTATCAGCAGATACTGATTCTGATATTATTTTCATAAAAAAATTATAAAGTTATATTCAAAACAGTTGAACAGATTTTTTGTGGCAAGTATTCAAATAAAGATAAATATATTTTAAAAATGTTGTGCTTTTAATAAACAAAAAAAAGAGAATGAAGTAATAAAAACACAAAGTGTAAGAATACTAGTTTAGTAATGAGATAAGATGAGTACTAGATTAGGAATTAATGTAGTATGGTGCTTTTTATTTTATCAAAAGTAAATTGTATTTTCAAAAGAGTATTTGTATTTTAGTAGTAGTAGTTGTATTTTAAGAAGCTATTTCGTTTTATCAGCTGCAAGTCTATTCCAAGATTGTTTGTAAATTATATTGGAAATTATTCCAGTGATGCTATAGCTATGCTATATGATTTTGTATGTTATTTGGTGTAAAGTTCTTGATACGGCTTTGTGTAATTGAGTATTGGCTTTCTCGTAAAAGAATTCCCAAAGTGTAATGATTTGTCGGTTATTTAGGTTGACAATGTCTATTATTCCTCTACCTTCATCATGCCTTGGTAGAGTTAATCTTTCAGTACAGGAACGCGGGTGATGTTTCTGGTGTTTGGACATGGTGGTATTAATAATTCTCTGTATGTGTACTTTGTGCCCAAGTAATGACTCCGAATGAATATATGAGGATGGGTATGGCAAAAGAATTGATAGCTCTAATCGCTCCATAATTTCTCCTGTGCTCAGTGAAGTATTTGTATGAGCCAGCTGTGTGGTACGGAGTCAAAGGCTTTCCGATAATCGATATACATTGTGGAGATGTCAGAGTTAGTTGATTTTGCATGTCTCATTGCTACCGTGTCTATTATCAGTTGTTCTTTACATCCTTTACTTAATTTTCGGCAACCTTTTTTTCTTCCGTTACAATACTATTGTCTATGTCTATCACAATACTAGTGTTTATAAGCTACTTCTGCAATGCAACCTGTCAGTAGTTTATAGGTGGTTTGTATTGTATATTTTGGTGGTTTTGGTGTGTGTGTTATAGGCCTATAATTAGCTGGGTTTTCGCAGTCTCCATCTTTGGGAATCATGTATGTTAGTCCACGCGTTATGAAATCTGGGATGGAGTCGGGTGATTTGATGAAAGCATTGATATGATTGTGTAGTAAAGTATGGACGCAAGCAAATGTTTTATACCAATAATTTTGAATTTTGTCACTACATGGCGCTTTCCAATTATGGGCTCTATTAATTATATTTCTAAAAACTTCTTAAGGGATTTCTTCGAATTGCATATCGTAGGGTGTACTTGCCATTTCAGTTTGTAGCCACTCGGCATTAATGTTAAATTTTTGTAGTTCCTGAGTTAGGAGGCTTGGGTTATCCGTGTGTGGATGGATATTTTTACTATGGTTGATTAATTTCCTATACAATTGTCTCTCGTTATTTATAAACTGTGTGTTTTGTTGCTTTCTATCTGTACACTTTTTATATCTGGTAAACCTGTTAACAGTTAAGCTAAGCTTTTGTTTAAGTGTGTCTAAGAACTCTTCATCAGTTAAGTTTGGTGCTTTATGTTGGGTGTGTATAGCGTATTTAGTTTTAATGGTTTCGAAATGCTTAACAACTTTTCTGCTTCTATTACCTGCTATATACTGCGTCATTCTACCTATATCTCTTCTTAATCCTTTTATTTTATTTTCAAGTCTTATTTGCCATTTAGGTGTTCTATTTGTAGAGTATTTAATATCAGTTTATGGTAGATGGTAAATGATACACAGTTTGAATCAATAAACTTTACTAAAGAAACACAAATAAAGAAAGAAACTCTTAACACAGGGATGATGCAATAGTTGGCCGTTAACTGTAATGTACGTAAACCATAACTCAGTCATTAAAATACAATAACAACCGCCCTTGCCGAAGGACCTAGCGGGACTAGCGGGGGTTTGCGGCGCCGCGGGCCACCGCGAGCGCAGGAGTTTCATCCCCCCGACCCCCGGGTGTTGTGTGGCGTGATCGACACGGACCAATTACAGGCTAGGTATTAGGCATTTTACGGTGGCGCGCTGGACGTGTGGAGGAATGGTATACGATAGACTCCCCCTCTAGTACAGGAGTACGACCCCGTTCCTGAGCTAGCTTTGTGACCTTTACCTTCGGACGTCCGCGCCGACGTTTTGGGATCACAGGAGCTGGTACAAGCTCATTATTGAGCATTGAATCGATGAACGGTGATAAATCTTTGGTATGGTACTTTCCTATACTGTCACCAGATTTTCCAGCATCAGGTGCCAAGATATACGTGGTTGGACTAACCTTTTCCTTGATGATGTATGGTCCATCGCGTTTTGGAACAAACTTCGCTGTCAGACCTTTACTTAAATTACTTAACACCTGTGACTTGAGTAAGACTTTGTCTCCTACCTGATAAGTAGTTCCAGGTCGGCGTAGTAGATCAGCAGCTTCTTTTGCTTTGTCTTGTTGTTGTTCAACTCGTTCTCTTATGGCAGACAAAGAAGAGATAAAAGACCTAAGATAAGGGGTGATTTGGGGCACAAAGTTTTCTTTGTCTAAAACAGCCCGCAGATCATTTTTGGCGTCTGATGGAGACCTCATGTTTCTGCCAAACATCAGATAAGCAGGTGTAGTGCCAGTGGTCCTGCATACTGCACTATTCATAGCATACCTTATTGTTGCTAGCTTTTTAGGCCAAGAGCAATGGTCGTTTTCGACCAATTGACTGATTTGCCCCTTTAGATCACGATTCTTACGCTCGGCTGGATTTGCAGAGGGATGATATAGAGGAACTAAGTTCTGTTTGATGCCTAGGATATACATACATTATTGCATGACCGCTCCAATGAACTGAACACCATTATCGGATACAATACGACGAGGAAAACCATATCGAAGGAAATACTCTTCGATGAGCATTCTAGCGCACACTTCAGATGTTGCCTCCTTAAGAGCATACAGCTCGACCCAGCGTGTGGCAGTATCCTCGACAAGTAAAATCCATCTCTCACCTTGTTCACCCTCTGGTAAAGGACCAAATAAGTCGATTGCCAATACTTCATTTCGTTGGTTTAACACCGGAGTCTGCAACAGACCGGGTGGTTTCTCATTTGTAGGTTTGTACCTTTGACAAACCACACATGACTTGACATAATCATTAATGACACGTCGCATCCCGGGAAAATAATAATTTTGGGCGATCTTAAAGTACGTACGGTCTATGCCAGGATGTCCAGCTAAAGCGGAGTCATGACACTCTGTCAGGATCTCTGCCCTAAGATTGGCTGGAAGTACTAACTGTGGAGCTTCGCTATCTGAATCAGGATTATACCTATAAAGTACTCCCTGGTCCATCAGATAACCTCTCTCGGCCCATCGCCGGGCGGCGACTTCGTCAAGACTTTCTAACTCTTTAGTAATCTTTGCAATTTCTGGATCGTCGAGTTGTTCTCGTCGTAAGTCTGTAGGGCTCCTAGTGGGTAAATCCACAATAACAGAACATACCCCACACTTACCTTGGGTTTCCTCTGTGCAGTTTGGTCGACTCAACCCGTCAGCAACAACATTTGCTCGACCCGGAGTGTATTGATACTGTATATCAAATGCTTGTAATTTAAGTGCCCACCTTACCAATCGTCCAGTTGGGGACTTTACAGTCATAAGCCAACGTAAGGGTTGGTGGTCACTCCCAACAATTACAGGATGTCCATCCAAATAGCTTCGGAATCGTTCTACTGCCCACACTACCGCCAGAGCTTCTCGCTCCGTCGTGGAGTAATTCCGTTCGGCGCTGCTAAGTAGGCGGCTGGCATACTCTATCGGCCTCTCCTCCTTGTCCTCCCCCTGGAGAAGAACAGCTCCTACTGCAAAGCTACTGGCATCGGTTCGCAAAATAAAGGGCTTACTAAAATCTGCCTGGACCAGAATCGGCGCTGTGGTCAAAAGCTCCTTCAGCTTAATGAAAGCTTCTTGTTGAGCTGGTCCCCACTTCCAGGTTTCAGATTTTCTTGTGAGCTTTGTGAGTGGCTCCGCTATTTTTGAAAAGTTCGGAATAAACTTACGGAACCATGAACAGGTTTGTAGAAAGGTCCTCAGATGTTTCAGGTTGCTCGGCTCTCTCATGTCTGCTACAGCTTGAACCTTAGCGGGATCAGGAGAGATCCCTTGCTGAGTAATGATGTGTCCTAGGTACTTAACACTCTCCCTAGCAAAAACACATTTCTCCCTATTTACACGAAGATTATACTCACGGAGTCGAGCAAATACTGCTTGAAGATCCTGGAGGTGCTTCTGGAAACCCCCTTCTGATATGATCAAGAGATCATCCATGAAAGCTAACAGAGTGACATTAGCCAGCGATGAACAGGTGCGCATTCGATCAATAAGTCGCTGGAAAGTTGCCGGCGCATTTTTCAGTCCAAATGGCATACGTTTGAATCGGAATGTTCCGAATGGACTGGTGAATGCGGTCTTGTTCCTATCCTTCTTGGAGACACTTACCTGCCAATACCCAGATCTCAAGTCGAGGGTACTCATGTAGCAGTTTCGTTTGGTGGACTGAAGTAGTTCGTCTATGAGCGGCATTGGATAGGCATCCGTTTTGGTCAATTCGTTCAGACGTCTATAGTCCACACAGAAACGGAGAGTACCATTCGGCTTGGGTACAAGAAGTGCTGGTGAGCACCATGCAGACTCACATTCCTCTATGACATCATTCTTTACCATCTTTTCTATCTCAACACGCATCAACTCTTTCTTAGCAGGAGTCATACGGTAAGGTGGTACAGCAATAGGACGATGCTCACCTGTGTCAATGCAGTGCTCGATGAAAGGAGTAGGTGCTCCCCCTGGTTCGAAGATATCAGCATTCTCGGCTAAGAATGTCACCAGAAAGTTGCGTTCGGCTGGTTGTAGATGCGTACCTTCATCATCTCTCAGAGCATTGGCTGAAGCACAAGCACTCGTACGAGAACTCGGTTCGAAGCGTAGTTTGTGTTGTACCTGCTGATCATCACAAAAGTACCAATATCCCTGAGCAAAATCAATTATTACCTTAGCTGCCTTTAAAAAATCGATTCCTAACAAGGTTTCGTTGTTATGGGCCTCTGGTAATACTAGAAAAGGAGTCTGAATCGCTTTACCCTCCAGATGAACAACAATAGTGGTTAACAGGACGTCGACGTCACGCGCATTCCCGTCCGCGAGTTTTATCGATCTACGAGCTGGATATAACTTATGCCCCTGTCGTACGAGAAGATTATATAATGTATGACCGGCAATAGATTGCTTCGCGCCCGTGTCGATAAGTGCCGTCCCGTGAAAACCCAAAATTTTTATATCAAAAATCGGTCGGGACACACTTTGCGCAGAGGGGATGAAACTCGCCGCGACATCTGTATCAGTAACCTGATTATGAGAAACAGAATTATTTTCAAACACATCACTACATGACATAACATTATCATTATGGTGCTGCCACACCGATGTTATAAAATGTTTACAAACATTTTCTAACATTAAATCTAACATTTTATAACATTACTTAACATTTTATAACATTTCTTAACATTTTCTAACATTTCTGAACATTCTTCTTTGACGGCTTCTTTGACGGCGCCGCTCTCAAAAGTACCGCCGCCTGCGGTTATAAAATGTTAAGAAATGTTACAAAATGTTACAAATTGTTA
The DNA here is from genome assembly GCA_949126905.1 of Amorpha juglandis. Taxonomy (NCBI): domain Eukaryota; kingdom Metazoa; phylum Arthropoda; class Insecta; order Lepidoptera; family Sphingidae; genus Amorpha; species Amorpha juglandis. The sequence continues at coordinate 14,401,701 of OX421386.1, read as the reverse complement.
AGAAATGTTTACTAAATGATGCTGCCACACCGGTGTTATAAAATGTTATATAACATTTTCTAACACCGGTGTGGCAGCACCATTACATAACATAAAATTCACAATATCAGTATCATTATATAACATAACATTATTATTACACAAAACAACATCATTGTCACACGTATCACGACACAAAATAAAATTATCATTAGAAAGAGATACGTCGGTTGAGTGGGACACATCACCGGTACGCGTCGCAACCCTAGTGCGGATTGCACGATCATCTTGTCTTAACACATTACTGCGAGTCATATTAACAGTACAAGACGACTCCCGAGAGTGAATCACTTCATCCGAATGAACTGAATTAGTGGACTCATAAATATATTTCCCATCACTAGTGCCGGGTACGCGATTGGTGTGTGTGTGTGACACTCGATACATTTTACCTACGTTTGTGCAACACTGCAAATTCTTAGAATTTAAACATGACATGTTATTATTACAATAATTAATTTCAGGAGAATAGCTATATATAGATGTACCATCACGTAATTGTTCACTCGTACTTACAATGTCAGAGTTTAGGCTATAAGAACACTGGTTTTGATTACACTGTTTGCACGAATCACGGGTCACATTTTGGGTACCGCACTGATAACACGAAACTGATGCATTTTTAGGCACTGTCGCGTTATTGTTAATATTATTAGTTGACTCACCGGATAGCCTGCGACACTGGTCTCGCCAATGGCCATATCTCTTACAGTAATTGCAGAATGGACGTCGCGCTTTCGGAGTACTCTCAGAGTGTACCTCTGGAGCTGTCGCCACTCCTCCGCTGCTGCTTGCCGTCGGCGCTAACGCCGATCCGGGCGATGTGGGCGAACTCCGTTGCGGTTGCGGTGTGGCTCTCGCGCGCTGTGACTGCGGCGCAGCGCCCGCGCTTTGCGGCGCGGCACCCGCCACTCGGTGCGGTGTCGTTGTCCGGGTGGTACCCTTTTGTACGGCGCTTGAAATTGTTGAATTTATATCTTTATGAGCACCATTTCCCTCTTCCAATGATTCTTCTATGCCTCGAGCTTTTAATAGGAGCTCGTTGAATGAGGCACAACTATCGCGTGGTAATCTTTTTCTTATTTTCCTGTCTAGTAAACCGTAGACCATATCCAATTTCGCCTTTGTGGTTATGTCTTCTGCCGGTAATTTAGTGAGCAGCGCGCGGCATTTGGCAACAAAAATGTCAGTCTTCTCTTCGCCCTGTTGCATACTGAAAAGCTCCTTGTACAAGCGATATGCCGGGCGGCGGTCTCCGTAGGCACTGCGGAGGCGATCAATGAGCTCGCTCCAGGTGGTGATTTCCGATTTTATGCTCAACCACCACGTTGCAGCTGCCCCGGTTAGAAGAATTGACATACCTCGGATGGCATTTTCGCTGCTGATGTTTTTGCATTCTCGATAACTTGTAATTGCGTCTATAAACGTTTCCACAGATTGTGTACTCTCGCCGGAGAAACGCGCCGTGCACGAACTAAAATTTCCCGATTTTTGTTCCTGCGTTATCGAGATCGGCGAGGCTGGTTGACGTTCTAATACGCGTTCAAACAGCCGTTCTAACGCTTCATTTTGAGTCCGCTGCAATGCCTCCATCATGACAGCGACTGACGACGCGGGAATTTGCTCCTCGGCGTCGGCGCCTGCGTCGGAATGGCGTCGAGATTGTTTTCGCGTGCGCGTCATCGTCGGTATTTAGTTCCGGATAAAATATAACGCGAACGCACTGAATTTACTTGGTTCACAAATTACAGTCCTGGCCTTTACGTTGGGCCGCCATCTATGGTAGATGGTAAATGATACACAGTTTGAATCAATAAACTTTACTAAAGAAACACAAATAAAGAAAGAAACTCTTAACACAGGGATGATGCAATAGTTGGCCGTTAACTGTAATGTACGTAAACCATAACTCAGTCATTAAAATACAATAACAACCGCCCTTGCCGAAGGACCTAGCGGGACTAGCGGGGGTTTGCGGCGCCGCGGGCCACCGCGAGCGCAGGAGTTTCATCCCCCCGACCCCCGGGTGTTGTGTGGCGTGATCGACACGGACCAATTACAGGCTAGGTATATCTATTAGGCATTTTACGGTGGCGCGCTGGACGTGTGGAGGAATGGTATACGATAAGTTTTAATTTTGCTACCATTGCATATGGCTGCGGTGTATGCAGCGCAATATACAATTATGTGTGTGATAATTTTCTACGAATTTAACATGGAGCTTGCTTCTATATGATTTGTTTCTAATTCTGTCACATAATAACATTTTATCAAGGTTTCGTTGAAGTCATCGGTCCATTTCATTTTGTTTTTATTTGTGTGGTCAGGTTGTGTTGCTAATGCTGTTTGCGAGTTCTTAGATCGTGTTGGATGTTTGTAATACGTTATAGCAGTGGGGCCTGTGTTTTGGTTGATAGATTGAAGTTGTGAGGTGACTTCATCTTTTATATGTTTTATTACTGTATCTGGTAAGAGTTTTCTACCGACTATTGCCCGTTTTTGATCTCCTTTGACTCTTTGTCGGGATACATCCATTTGTGGGAACTCCTGGATGAATTTTTCATAAAGCTTATTTAGATAACCGCGGGTTGAACTTTCCATATTTGTGAGCATGAAATATGTGCGCATATTGAAAGTATTAATAGCATGAGACCATTTTTATAAGCGCGCACGGGTTTCGTCAACAGTGGGTGCATATTGTACGACATTTGCCTCCTGCACAACATCCACTGACTTTAGTGAGATTGAAGGTGATGTAAGATTGATATGATATTGGTGGGTAGGTTAGTTATTGGATTGATTAAATGATATCGATGATGTAGATAGGGGCGATAATGAGGAATTATATTTACGGTTGATCAAATACGAGGGAGTAGATGGGAATAGGGATGAGGATGGGAGTGATTCGGCTGTAGCAAATTCTTCGATGTGGGCCCGCCTGTTCAGCTCCACATCTCCGATGGTTCGCATGCTATGGTATCCAGCACCAGCCCTGGATACGCCCCAGCGACCCCCAGGAAGCGGCCTCAAATTATTTTTCTTATTTACTTTATTCATAATGAAGAGTTGAGGTCAATTAGTTTGGAGAAGGTAAGCCAAGGTCTTAATGGCATGTTGAGTATTTCGTTTGAGTTGAGTTCTAGATGTGCAGATCTTATTAGCGTCTAAAGTATCTCCTCCCCGTAAGCTAATTTACATACATATAATGCCATTGTAACGGACATCAAAAACATAAATAATAATAATAATAAACCCCCCCCCCCCCACCACGACAAGGTTGTTACTCCCGGGGGGTTATTATTATTTATGTTTTTGATGTCTGTTACAATGGCATTATATGTATGTATACAGGGTTATTTTTAAAACACCAGCAACCTCGCAGGGGTAGATTCCTAAGGTTATAAGCTACTACTTTTGTTCTACGACTTTTGATAATTTGTTAGATTTTATTTTCATACAAAAATAAGTATTCATTTAATTTCCGTCTTGAAAGTTACAACGCGCATCGCAGATTACGTAAACAAACACGCGAAGCGTGGGGAACCGGGCTAGCGCCTGTGACCTTGACCGCTGAGCAGCTGATGTCGTGCGCGCACGCGCCGCGCCGCGCCGCAGTCTACGAAGAAAAACACGACACAACAAAAACTTGTAAAATCATTTTTTTTAAATATATTGAGTTATATCCAAACTCGTAGAACAAAAGTTGTTCCGTATGGGGTCAGCTATCTGGTCCTGCGAGGTTGCTGCAACAACCTCGCAGGACTACATTCCTAAGGTTATAAGCTACTACTTTTGTTCTACGACTTTTGATAATTTGTTAGATTTTATTTTCATACAAAAATAAGTATTCATTTAATTTCCGTCTTGACTGTTACAACACTGCGCGCATCGCAGATTACGTAAACAAACCCGACCCGAAGCGTGGGGAATCGGGCTAGTGCCTTTGACCTTGACCGCCCGAGCAGCTGATGCCGCCTTAGATGTCGTGCGCGCACGCGCCGCGCCGCGCCGCAGTCTACGAAGAAAAACACTACGCAACAAAAACTTGTAAAATCATTTTTTTTTTAAATACAGGGTTATTTTTAAAACACTGACAACCTCGCAGGGCCATATAGCTGACCCCATAAGGAACAACTTTTGTTCTACGAGTTTGGACATAACTCAATACATAAGAAAAAAAATGATTTTAAAGTTTTTGTTATGTATTGTTTTTGTTCGTACGTCTACGTGTAGGTATTATCGATCGACACGACGCACATAGAGGTATTTGCACAATCTACGCGGCCAAAATTAATTTTTTGCTTAATTGGTATCTAAACGACGTAAATAAAAAAAAACTATGTTTTACAAATATTATTTATATTCTCCAATAAAAAATAAAAAAAAATCTACAAACAAAAACCGCATAATAATGTTAAGCTTCATTCTTCGTCGCTCTCTGATGAATTTTCTGATATTATATGGGATTCCGCAGATACCAACATGGACAAAGTTTCAGGTAAAAATGTTTCAGCTTTCCTTTTTCTCATAGTTCGCATGCTACTGAGCAGAAGGTGATTAAAAATATCCTGATTACAACTTTCCCTGGAAAATTTCCTCGCAAAATCTTGGCGGTAACATCTAAAATGTTTGTTGCGAGGTTCAGGTGCTTCCTCGGAAAGCTGTCCGATTGGTAATAATGCCTTTTCGATTATAACTGCGCCATGTTGGGATGATAGGATGCCAGTCATACAGGTCCACATAAAGACGAGCAGTTTCTAAAGAGTATCTTTCATATTTTATCAATATGATCAATTTGGAACCCGCTTGAAATTGCTTCCAGTATGACTTTTAGTCTGTAAATCCGCTCATAATTGATGCCAGTTATTTCTGAGGCTAATTTTGGGTTCTTAAAAAACCTTCTGCTGGTATTCCAATCATTTGTATTTCCAAAATTGGATTTCGGTGTATCTATTATTAGACCTGATTCAACGCAAAATCTCGTTTGTATTTCTCTTTTGATTTAATCTTCTAGATCTTTGTCCTCTTTTGATTTTCTTTCCCTGTATTTTTTCACTTTAAGTTAGTATGCTAAATGAAGGATACTTTCAAGAATTCGAATTCTGGGGTGTAACACCGATATGCCGAATTCACTTCTCTTTTATAGTCCAATTTATTAAATTTGGCCGTTTATGTGAAGTCTTCATAACGGATATTTCAACAGTACATTCTAGCCAAGAACGGTTGTATTTTAAAAAAATATCTTCTTTATAATGAGCTTCGGTCCACCTTTTTTTGATGTCTGATTTGAAATGAGCAAAATTACGTTTCTAATAAATAGTTTGATCTTCATTGTAATCTTCACATGACAAAAGTTGATCTTTTAAATAGTTTAATTTGGCATCTAAATTAGGCAAATTTTCTTTATTCATGGAGTCAAACAAGTATTGTCGGGTCACAACCCTTACTCCTGGTGTACCCTCTGAAAATAAAACAAACATAAACTTTGTTAATAGTCGTTAAAATGTATTTTAAAGTTTAAACCAAATTTCATTAAATAACTTTAATACCTAAAAACTGTATTTATCCGGACGTTTCCGGAAATGTTTTTGCTAGTAGTTTTAAGAAAAAGGATCAAGTAATAACCTGTAATAAAAATCACAGCCTGATCTACCCCGATACATAAACAAAAACACTAGTAAAGATAAAATTTTGAAGAAAATTACGGAATGAAAACTAGTTTTTTTTATTATAAAAAAAATAATGTATTTTGATAATTGACCATAACTTTATTTATGTAGTTTGTAAGTCTCTTACCTTGAGCTTCAGAATCCATAACTTTCAGTTCGTAAGAAGAACTTGATAACATAAAAAATCACTTTGAAAGTTGAATGTTTAGAAAAGCGCCGAGAACAAATACGTACACTAGATGAAACGGTCAAATTCCGACTGATGCTACGAGTGCAGGGTGTGCAGTAGCAGGTAGATAAAGCATGCGTATTGTTCCCGGATTCGTACTCTGTTCGTAGAACTTAATTTTATTAATGTTATTGTTACTTTGTTTTTGGGACTTTTGGCCGCGTAGATCGTGCAAATACCTCTATGTGCGACGCGGCCGGTCATTGAACTGACTCGCGCGCCAGCGTGTATTACGTAATCTGCGCGTAGGTAAAATTCAAGACGGAAATTAAATTCATAATTATTTTTGTATGAGAATAAAATCTAACAAATTATGAAAAGTCGTAGAACAAAAGTAGTAGCAAATGACCTTAGGAATCTACTCCTGCGAGGTTGTCAGTGTTTTAAAAATAACCCTGTATATTGAGTTATATCCAAACTCGTAGAACAAAAGTTGTTCCGTATGGGGTCAGCTATCTGGTCCTGCGAGGTTGCTGGTGTTTTAAAATTAACCCTGTATATTCATATATGTATTTTAATAACCTAAGTTGAATTAGATATATACCTTTTAGTAAACCTTTGTTAACTTATATTTTCGCGTGTATTACATGTCGGGGTCACCACTTTAGGTAATAATAGGTTTGGGTTATATTACGTATTAATGAGGATGGACAATTATAAAACGAGTGTAAACTAGGATGGTTTATTCGCGACTAGTTACTGGCGGGCGCAGCCGCCTCTATATTATACACTAAAAATACTAAGCATATATTACATAGCATTCGTCACTCACACATACGTCGCGCTACGACAAACTTAACCTAATTTACATGTGTCCCAACAGTTGAGCTCCACTTGTGGGCCAAACGGTTGGTGGAACGGGTGGTCGACGGTCGTATCGCGTTGCGGCGGCCGTCGTCACTTGTTAGGACCTCCGGGTTTTGTCGCGGGGATGTTGGTGGGCTCGGTGTGCGTTCATCTCGCCGTCGAGCGGGCAGTGGGAGAGACCCTCTCTCTCACTGTCCCCCGTCGTTCTCGTAATCCGTGGGAGGTCTGTGGCCATGTCTCGCGCTCTCACAGGACCGAGGGTCTTGGCTTCACCGCCTGGGCCGCGAGGTAGAAAACCTCTATAAAAAGTTACCCCGAATCCCAAGCGGCGGCGCACCGCGAGGGGATGGATGGCCGATGGGTAGTTCGGTCTCTAGTGCGATCCCCCGCCGGAGTCCAGCCGAAACTCCGAGCGGGTTACGCCTAGGCTTACCCAGGTACAGGGGGCACTGCCTGGGCGGACCATTCATTTCCCCCATACTCGTGGGATTTGTTATGGAAAATCAACCCGTAGTTCTGTTGGAGAGGTTGGCTGTGCCTGGGTTCGCTTGCGGCCCGAAACAGCCCAACGAGGGGCTTACGCCCGAAGAGAGGGTTGGCGAGGTTGCGGCACCCGTCCCGAGTCTCGAGTCCGAGGCCGGGCCGAGTGGCGTGACCAGGCGTTCGAAGAGGGGTCGCCGAGTTCGAGGCCGCGCTGTGGCCACGAGCACGAGCGACAGCGACCTCGAGCCGGCGGAGAAGGTGCTCGCTGCTTCTACGAGTCCTACTCCGGCGGACGAGGTCGCTGAAATGGAGGTCGCGGAGGTGCCAGTCGATCAACTAGACTGGCGCCTTCGGCTAGCGACAGCAATCCGGGACGTGTCGCGCAACTCCCGTAATTTGAAGGGGACGGAGCAGCGGAAGCTGAACCTCGTCGCTAACGAGTTATTGGAGAGGGCGGGCAAATCGGAGTCCGCGGAGGTGGCCCACCTGAAGGCCGAGAAGGCAGCGCTGGCGACCGAAATCGCCAAGCTGAAGGCGGCACAGGCGACGCAGGCCACGCTTCTGCAGGAAGTGCTCGCGAGCGTGAGGGCGCTCGGGCAGTCGCAGCCGGTCGCCGTTTCGGAGGGCGCGTCTGGAGAGACGTTTGCTGAATTCCAGCGACGTCTCTTTAGCATTCTGGACGCGCGCTTCGAAGCGGTCTACATGCGGCTGCCCCCAGAACGCAATCCCTGTCCCCCCCTGGCTGCTGATAAAGCCAGGCCGAGGGCGGCTGAGTGGCCGCCGCTACCAACGCCGCGCGCCGGTCTTCCGGTACTTCCCGCGGCTGTGGCGGAGCACTCCAGGGCTTCGCCCTCTGTTGCCGATCCGCCGGCGTCCGGAAAGGGAAAAGGCAGGAGCGGAAGTTCCGACAAACCTGCCTCTACTGTTGCTTCCCAGACCGCCCCTGTGATCGTGGCCGTGTCGGCCGAGGTGGCCGCATCTGCCGCCCCTCCCGTTCCCCTCCCGCGATCACCTCAATCGGGGGGGAAGAAAAATCCTCCCTCCGCCCCTTTCCACATTCCTCTCTCCCTTCCCAACACAAGCATAAATTCAACACTCAAACATAAAGAAAACACAATAACACTACCTACAAATAAACAATACGCCAACCCAACATCATATAACATTCATGATATTTCAGAGGTGGTAAGCACCACCAACACAGTCACAACTACAACAACACATAACAACAAAACTAACAACCAAACCACGAAAAGAACAGCGCAATGTACACTATGTGGACAAGAAATCAAATACGCACACGTAGGAAGACACTATGCCACCAAACATCGTAACTTTAAATACCAAAAATCACAAAAGGGACAGAAGCCATCCAAATATTACTTCTACACCAACAAATTGCACAACATATGCCCGCCGCAATACAGATGGCCCGCAAACTGCTTGGAGGGAGTTGAAGGGGTCAATTACTCATTTTTAGACATGCTACCACCACCCCACAATAACGACCAGAAACCGCCCTCTGACCAACAAACACACACTGTAAAACAAGAAAACATATATGAAGAATCCCACGTCCCGGTGGGCAGGGGGCAACATTTCGTTCCTCATTACTTTCCATTATTGCTTTATGGTGCTGCCACACCGATGTTATAAAATGTTAACAAACATTTTCTAACATTAAAATTGTTACATTTTGTTAAGAATTGTTAGATGTTTTAAGTGCTCCCACACCGACGGAAAATGTTTGCAAACATTTTCTAACATTTTTTAACATTTTATAACATTTGAAAACATGACATCGGCCCTTCTTCTTTGACGGCTTCTTTGACGGCGCCGCTCTCAAAAGTACCGCCGCCCGCGGTTAAAGAATGTTCAAAAATGTTACAAATTGTTAAGAAATGTTTACTAAATGGTGCCGCCACACCGATGTTATAAAATGTTATACAACATTTGTTAACAAACATTTTCTAACATTTTATCACAATGTTAGATAATGTTAATAAATGTTTAATGTTAGAAAATGTTATATAACATTTTATAACACCGGTGTGGCAGCACCATTATTATACACAAGCGCGTGGGCATTCGGGTGAGGAGGTAAAATGACTCGGTTACGTCTCAATCACACTATACAGCGTAATTTTTTAAAATACCAACAAGCTCGCAGGACTAGATTCCTAAGGTCATTTGCTACTACTTTTGTTCTGCGATTTTTGATAATTTGTTAGATTTTATTTTCAAACAAAAATAAGTATGTACAGTAATAACCCGACTAACGCTACCTCGACTTACGCGAATTCGGAGATACGCGGTTTTTCTTTTGGATGGCCGCGTGCATCAGTTCTCCCATTCCGCCACGTTAGGCCGCCAAAGAACAAAAAAAAAATATCATTTGAAGCAACAAGAAAAGGAAAACACTGTCTTTGGAGCGTAAACTGAATATTATCAAAGACTTTTTAGCAATAATAAAAAAATTGTGATATGGTAAATAATTACCTACCGGAATCGACAGTCTGAACGGTTATAAAATGTAAAGAAAAAAATATGGAAGCTGTGAAAGACTCTCAATTGTTAAATTCAAGCATCATTCGTTCGACTAAATTGTTTTCGTTAGACTCTGGTCACGATTAAACACACTTTATATGTATTTACATGCAAAGTTGTACCCCGACTTACGCGAATTCGACTTACACGGTTATCGCTCGGTCCCACCTATCGCGTAAGTCGGGTGTATGTTACCTACGCTGCGCGCATCGCAGATTGTGTAATACACGCGGGCGCGAGCGTCAGGTCAATGACCCTTAAGTCGTGGCCGGACCGCGCTGTATCGATCGATAATTTACCTACAGCCGTCAACTGTCAATAATTTAAATACTGTAAATTCGCTGATTCCATTATTTAAATACGCCTCCATTAAAAACTAAAAAGTAAAGGAAACCAAACTACCCATATTAAATTGGTTTAATTAAACTTTAGAAAACGAAAAAAATAATCTTTGTTACGATTATCACATATTTTAGATGTTTAAATACTGTATTTGTTTTTAATTGTTTATGAAAGGATTGTGCACTCAGTGTAGGTATGTACATACTGGCTACAAACCCCGTGAGCAATTCACAACCGATTTACCGTCCTCGCCGCCGAGGACCGCGCCGCGTTCCCCGCAACGCCCCCGACCCTAGTACCGGCCCGCGAGCCGATGTTAATGATGATTGAAATCATCAAGTAGAGTCCTAAAATTAGTCCCCTAAACCCCAATCGCAGATGTCTCTGCCCTCTCCGGTGACCGTCCTGAGCCGAGGTTCGTACCCCAAAGGGGGTGCCCTCAGCGGTGGTCACCTAGTCAAGGGCTGAGAGCGCCTGAAAGCGCTCGCCCGAAAGTCCGGTGAAGCTGTATACAGCCGACTCTCGTCAGGCTTACAGCAAGCGTCAACACAAAAAAAAAAAAAAAAAAAAAAAAGTGAGCAATTGAAATTAACTAGATTATTATTATTAGCAGCGCAAGCGGGCGCGAGCGTCGCGTCGGGTCTTTCGTTTATGAATGAAACATAGACGTACGAACAAAAACACTGCACAACAAAAACTTGTAAAATCATTTTTTTTTATGTATTGAGTAATGTCCAAACTCGTAGAACAAAAGTTGTTCCTTATGGGGTCAGCTATCTGGTCCTGCGTGGTTGCTGGTGTTTTGAAATTAACGCTGTATATGCTGCTTATTACAGTTTACAATGATACTACTACTATTACTACATACGTTCTACACAACACGTGTTGCTCGGGCGCGCGCCAAAAAAGGTTGTAAGGTCACTTTGTAAAGAAATACTTGATTTGGTGCACACCGTAGCTACAGGTAATTGGTACACAAGTTGGGATTTAGCCAATGAACTTTTAGACAGGAATACTTATTAAAAAAAAAATTGAAAGGGCCTCCCAAAACAAGTAATTGATGTAAAACTTAAAAGCCTTTGCGCTATTGGCTCTGTAGTTTGTTCGTGCAAGCGGAATGGACAGAAGATGTTTTCGTCGCGAATGCTTAAGTGGAACATTTAAATTTATTTTAGTCAGAAGCAGTGGACTATCGATCAAAGACTGAACGATCTTCATTAAGAAAGAGACATCGGCAATATTTCTGCGAACTGACAATGGTAATAGATGAAACCGAACACACCGCTTCTCATACTCAACCTTAGGTATTTTAAACTTAAAGACTAAAAACCTTGTAAATTTCTTTTGTATTCGTTCAATTCTAGTCGAGCGAATGTTATAAGCCCTTTTATCCATATATTCCAAACTTGACTTGCGTCCAAATGTTTCCTAACATAGGCGCAATACAGCATTTTTAAAGTCTTCATCTGTTTGAATGAGTTTGCACAACGAAAAACAAAACCAAGAGCACGAGTTGCTTTTCCGATTAGGGTAAAGCCACCAAAGAAATTGTGATCTAGTTCATGCTTCTCTGCTAAATTGTATGCAATTCTTTGTGAGTCTATAGAAACATTAATCAAATTTTCTACAATAATCTGCCAAGCTATTTTCTAAATCGGTACTAAACACGCTTTTAAATCTGCCAACAGACTCGGGAACACTACCTGCTTTTAATCATTTTCTTAACGTGGCTCCCGGAATATTTAATGATTCTGCAATTGATCTTTTGCTTTGACCTCTTGCAATTTTTTTTTTACTTCTTTCGGGATATTATCCTCGGTAAATAATTTTCTATCTGACTTTCTTGAATATTTTCCCATCCTGGCACTTTAGCACACCTTTAATTATAATTAATAAGCAAGCGAAAACAACTACAGTCAATCGGGGTAACTTTGATTAACAATGGTAACTTTGACAGTCAAATCGCCAACTACTTTTTAATTTTTACGTTGACAACGTTAAGTGCAATAACATTGATTTTATGCAATGTGTGTACACAACAAACTTTGTAAATGAACTCTTCGAAAAAAAACGAAGCTCTTAAACGAAGTTAATGTCAAAATCTTTCGAAAAGTTACCACGCTCAATTGTTGTATTTTTTTAGTGGAAACTTTCAGATAACCCGCGAATCGTGCTGCTATCTTGAAATACTACAACTTTATGGTTTTATTGGCTTAACTATGACTCCATTGCATCTGAAACTTGTTAAAAATGTAAAAAAATGCTACCATGAAGGCATAAAATGTTTAAAATGTATGATTCTTGTGATAATTAACATCTGTATCAAAGTTACCCATATAGGGATTGTAACTTTGACACAGAACAAAATTGCCAGTTTTTAATATAATTTATTATTTTTATAGGCCATAAATAATTTGAGAGTATGAAAACCAACCTGAGATCACTGATTATGCTAACTCTTTTGTCTCATATTTACCATGAGTAAAAGTTAGCTATAAAATATACTTTTTATCTGTCAAAGTTACCTTGATTGACTGTAACATCAACAAGCCCAACATTTAATTTAAGCTAAGAGTGCGCATGCGTACTCTTTGGGTGCGTACTCTTACCAAATACGGGTTTTTAGTTCAAGTCAGTGCAATCTTTAAAAGCAAATAAAATGGCGACACACACAAAAATGGTTCTTAATAACATCAAATTTAGAACATATATTTCAAATATAATAACATTTGTAGGGTGCCAATCAATCACAAACCTTATAAAACTTGCTTAAAATGTTAATAAAATTACGTCAAATATAGTTGTGGGTGCGAATGTCTCAACCCGGCATCTAAATTTATGTATTTTTGGCGGGATTGCGGTTACGTCTCCGCGAGATATTTTATGCGGTTTTTTATGTATACTGACGTGGTGTAGTGTGTGGTGAAGTGGTGTCAACTGTCTCGGTTTAAGGAATAGACAGGACTCACCAGATCTGCGACAATTCTTCCCCGAGGATATCGCACACTATTAAAAGTTCGTTTGTTGCTTGATGGTAATGCACTGTTGGCGCGGTTGTTCGCTTCGACGGGCCCGGAGCGTGCGGCGGGATGGACAATCCGCGGATGTCCTTTGTTACTCGTTATGTGTAGCCGACTGGCCGTTTATTTTCAAATTCATTTGCGGTGACCGTGGCGCCCCCGCCTCTTTCCCCCCGCTGGTCTAGTGTTACTTGCTGAAAAAAAGGAGGTGAAAAAAAGAAGCACCAAGACAGTTGATGTTTGTATGTAATGTTTTATTGTGATATAGTGTTTATTGTAAATTGTAATATTGCTTTGAATATTGGCCGTAACAATAGTGATAATCGTTTATTTGTTATAAATTGTAAATACCTACACTAACGAAAAAAGTTTACATCCTGCACTTGACAAATGACTTTCCCAACTGACAGATCACAAAATAATGCTAATACAATTAGAAAAAATATTTCTCCTCATTGGAGGCTGATCCATAGTGACATTAGCCGTTTCAGGGGAGGATTCAGAACTATCCTCATTTCTTATGACCACCATTTGTGTGGCTAGATTTTTATTAGTCCTTTTATTATGACATAGATTGAATATCTGTATGCAATGCATTGACCTGGAAGTTTTGCGAGTGCAAACATAATGCCTTGCTTTGAACAGTAAGTATAATAAGAATATTATTCCGAATACATAGCTTACAGACATATAATGAATTCCGTACATTGAAAAATGCAAAGGATTCTCCAATGTTCTTGAGATCATTTTCAAAATAATCTAAGTGGATACTAGCCTGCAATAAAGAGTCGAGGTTATCTATATTATGTAATTTCTGGTATGGTAATCTGGAAAACGTTTTGTTAATCTTTGATTTTTCGCAGCAATCGTCCATTATAATAATAAAAGTTGACACTGGGTTTGTTAAGTTACCGATATAGAAGTCGCTTTCAGGGGTGAATTGTAATGTTTTGTAAAACCCATTGCAATTCTTGTTTAGTTTTAATATACCAGTCCCGAACAGAATGACATCAATATTGTTCGGTTTATTATAACAAGTAATGTGACATTATTATTATGTGTACAGTACTCTTTATTCTAAAAGGTTATTTTTACATTTTTAAATATAGGATTTTTATAAAATAAGACATTTAAAAATATAAAAAATATCACCCTCCAGTGGCGAGGCCTAGGACCCAAGCCACCGGTGGTTAGGACCCCAGTGTGAGGAACCTCCTCACAATGCGTGCCGTGTCCAATAACACTGCTTTCTGAATCTGGCCCTTGACCCAACGACCAATCGAGAGCCTTTGAAGGTGTTGGTCAAGGCTCTTTGGTATCAACCCATTAGCAGTAACGACTATCGGAACAATAATTGTCGAGTCCACATCCCACATGTCAGCAACCTCGTGTGCCAGGTCTAAATATTTGGACAGTTTGTCTTTTTCTGCTTTCACGAGGTTTTCGTCATGCGGAATGGTGACATCGACAAGTATTGCCCGGCGCGCTAATCGATCTATTACCACAATATCAGGCTTATTGGCAACAATAGTCCTGTCCGTGATGATAGATCGATCCCAATACAGCGTTGCATGTCCATTTTCGAGAACCGGTTGGGGGACATATTGATAATATGGTACCTCAGTGATCACAAGGTGATATTGAAGAGCAAGTTGTTGGTGTATGATCTTGGCTACTAAGTTATGTCTATGCAAGTACTCGCCGTTAGCAAGATACGAACAACCCGAAATAATATGTCTGATTGACTCTCCGGGACGGTGGCATGCCCGACAAATGTCGACCGTACCATCCTTCAGGATATATTTTCTGTAGTTGTTCGTCTTGATAACTTCGTCCATAATTGCAAAGACAAAACCCTCAGTTTCCCCGAAAAGATCACCGAAACGTAGCCAAGATACAGAAGCCAGTTGGTCCACATCGGGCCCATTTAGGGCTTGATAGAAACGCCCATGGAGTGCCTTGCTCTTCCATACCTCCCTACGTTCACCAGTACTCAGTACCATAGGGACCCGCCAGTTCTCATTTGCCAGGGAGAGCGGAGTAAACCCTTTATCCATTGCGGCCACATCTCTATGCACATCCACTCCGCTGTGAAGGAAATAATCCCTGAGATTGCATATCTCGCGGTTATGCAGGTCCTTAGCATTAAGTAAGCCTCGACCCCCCACATTTCCGCGGGATATACAATCTCATCACAGACGATCGTGGATGGTGCATACGGTGCGCCGTCAATTGGGTTCGGACCTTCCGATCCAGGGCATCTAATTCGGTCTGAGTCCATTTGAGTATGCCGAAGGAATACATGAGTACAGGCATAACCCAACCGTTAAAAGCACGAATTTTGTTACCACCTGACAAAAAACTGTTACGTACTTTTGTCAGACGGCCAAAGAAACGATCCTTCACCGATTGTTTTACGTCTGCACCCATTATACCTAACGCTTCGGACATACCCAAATATTTATAAGTCTCCGTCTCAGAGAGGGATCGAAGCCGTACAGTCTCTGAAAGGTGGATATCGTCAGAGACCATAACCTCACCTCGGCCCACATGAATGACCGCACATTTATCTACACCAAACTCCATATTGATTGAGTCGCTAAAACTGTTAGTTATTTTCAGCAACTCGATCAAATCAGTTTTTTTTGGTGCAAATAACTTGAGATCATCCATGTAGAGCAAGTGGGATATGGGCTTGCTCCCTCTACGAAGACGGTATCCTAACCCCGAATCTAACAACAAAGTGCTGAGAGGATTCAGGGCCAGGCAAAACCACAAGGGACTCAGAGTGTCACCCTGGAATATACCCCGCTCAATCTTAATTGGCTCATCGCAATCAGAAGGAGCCGCACCACCTGGATATTTTAAGACAGTGGTCCACTGCCCCATACATGCCCCAAGAAAGGTGCATAGATTTGTATCAACCTTATACAAATCCAGCACTCTCATGAGCCAAGTATGGGGCACCGAATCATATGCCTTTTTATAGTCAATCCAGGCAGCCGATAAGTTCCTCCGACTACGACGAACCTGCTGACAAATGGACGTGTCTATGAGAAGGAGTTCCTTCGTACCACGTGACCCAGCTTTGCAACCTGTTTGACCAGGAAACAAGATATTATTATTGTGGATATGAATTTCAATTTTTGATCTTAAAATAGAGGTGAAAAGTTTGTAAATTGTGGGTAAACAGGTATTATTATTATTATTAGTGACACAATTATCATGAAGCTTATTAATTACAGTAGGGCCTCGATAATCCGAACTTCAAAAAAACCACCCCTGTTCGGACTCAGGGAGCGTTCGGATTATAGTATGTTAGAAATAAAACATAAGTTTATTCTAAAAAAATATATTTATTTAAGGACTTTAAAATTACAAAAATAATGAAACTCATAAATAAAGCACATTAGCACTAAAAATGGCGACTTGAAATGCTAGTTAAATCATTTTAAGAACTCATCCAATTTAGTTTGCCGGGTTCTATTTAATGACCAAGCAAATGCTTTGTCTCTCAAATTACGCAGCATCATTTTTTCGGGCAACGACAGGTCATTTTCGTCGGCCCAGTCCAAACAAGTGTTTAAAGCCGATATAGCTTGCGAGTGGGGAATTTTCATTACGTTAGGAGCTTTCAGATTCGTCAGTCTCTTGCGTAAGTTGGGCTATGATCTCTTCATCTGTTATGGGTTCTGTGAAATTCTCCTCTTCGCTGTTTGTCAAGAATTTGGAAATCGTTTCTTCAGTATACCCACTGTTGCGAAGCAGAATAAGCGGGATATCGTCTTCCAAGTCGAAGCCATCATTTTCGTCCGATTCATTTTCTGTTGCAACGAATTGTTCGGGCCAAAGAGGCTTCCAAGATGTTATAATGAGAGACACCTTGTCCCAACATTGTGCCAGTGAAAAAATTGCGTCTTTAAGGGATATTTTTTTGATTACATCATGCAGTGTTAAGCTTTCATCAGCGTCTTGCAGGGCAAAAACTTGAAGCAGCAGTTTCTTCTTGTAATTAATTTTGACATTTTGAATTACGTTTTGATCCATTGGTTGAATCAAGGCTGTGCAGTTTGGTGGCATGTACAAAACGGAAAAGTTTCCATCCTCTGTCATCAAATCTTCAGCATTCGGATGACCAGGTGCATTGTCTAGGAGTAATAATGCCCTTTGCGGCACACCTAATTTCTTTAAATGACGTTTTACCTCTGGAATAAAATGTCCTCTGAACCAATTCAGGAAAAGATCTCTGGTTACCCATGCTCGTTTCTGCCCTTCATAATTCACTGGTAATTTTACAGATCCGAAAGATCTTGGCTTTTTGGCCTTACCCACGACCAGTAACCGTAATTTATGATTGCCTGTCGAGTTTGCACAAGGCATAAAAGTTATTATTTCTTTAGATACCTTTGAGCCAGGGGCTCCAACTTCAACAGAAGAGGCTAAAGTCTTATCTGGTGGAAGGTGACAGGGTCAGCAGTTCGGATTACAGCGACGTTCGGATTAGCCTGTGTACGGATTATCGAGGCCCTACTGTATTTTACTCAACAGCGTAGTTTGATACGTAGGGTTGGCTATGGAGGAATATGTGTTTACCAACACGTAACACTTTTCACTTATCATTTTACACTTGTCGATGTCGCTTATCAGTGAGTAGAACAAGTGATCAGCTGTTATCGCTACATATGGACTGGTAGGAGAGATTAGGACAAAGGTGTTGGGTTTCGAAACGTAGTACGGGACGGGTAGCGGAATTACATTATATAAGTTATAGCGGACCCGACAGACTTCGTCCTGTCAAGAAGATTTGTAATGTGGCAGTTTTTTGTTCCTACCTATATTATAGTCGGGGCAAAAAATTCTCCTGAACAGAACCGTCCACCCTGGTGATAGGGCGTTGTGAATAAAAAATAATTAATTAAAATCTATATAAGCATTTAAAAGTAAGTAATCGCTTTATTGTTAATCATGTGAATCATAATTATTAACAAAAATCAGTTTTATTTTTACAAAGCACTACCTTTGTGATATACGATGTTTTTTGTTTGATTACCTGGCGCATAGACAAACAAATCTGATGGTTTTCCAACACGGGAACAGGCAACATACAATTAACCATGTGAGAAACATGGGTTTTCCAGATTAATACCACAAACACTTAATGATTACCCCTGGGACTTGTTTATGGTCATAGCAAAAGCAAGCCGCACTGGAAACTGTAGTCGTTTAAACTCAAATGGCACATCAGTCGGAATCATTTGGATGCGCGGGATGAGAACATCTTCTCCTTTATACTTTCCTTTCAGTATAGTTGCTTCTATCACATTGTTTAGTAATTTTTTTATCGCTAACCGTGTGCCGTTGCAAAGACGCGGTTGGTTGATATTTCGCAACATTATAACTACCGATCCAACCTGTAATTGAAGATTTTGAGGTGGCAATCCTGGCAAATCCAGCGAGTTTAAGAATTCCGGTGGATAGTTGACTACATCATCTTGATTAGTAGCCTGACTGATTTATATGTCCTCGACTCGCCTGTAATTTGTTCTTGAATTTTTAAATTTAATTCATTTATATCTATGTTTTTTGCAGCTAATATAGCTCGTACGTTCAACCAATCATGGTTTCTGTAATTTTGAGAAACATCTGGATACACCTTCTGAATAAGTTCATCTTTTGATAGAGTTAACTGACAAAAACTTTGAGGAAAGTTAATGTCAACATGTCTATAGGAAATTTGCCATTACCAATGTTAAAGAGTTGTTTAGAGAATATGTTTCCAAATTGGTCATTTTGCAACTCGACACGCATATTCTTGCTTAAATAAAGTACTTTGACATGTTTCCACAAATTGGAGAACTTTAGACATGCATTGAGTTCATCAGCTGGCGTTGATCGTAGAATCACTGGCAATGTTTGACGAAAATCTCCTGCTAATAAAATCATTGCACCACCAAATCGGTTATGATTGCTCCGTAGATCTTTTAAGGTTCTGTCTAAAGCCTCCAAAGATTTTTTATGTGCCATCGTGCATTCATCCCAAACAATCAATTTACATTGCTGCAACACCTTTGCCATTGCAGAGTTCTTCGAAATATTGCAGGTTGGAGTTTCATTGCTTTGCATATTTAATGGCAATTTTAGTGCTGAATGGGCTGTTCGACCACCTTCAAGCAAAGTTGCTGCGATTCCCGACGAAGCGAGTGCAAGTGCAATTTTATTTTGTGAGCGAATTGTTGCTAATATTAATGAAATCAAAAAAGTTTTTCCTGTACCACCAGGTGCATCTAAGAAGTAAATTCCTCCAGTTTCATCATTTGTTACTTTCATAAGAGTATCAAATACATACTTCTGTTGTTCATTCAACAGTGGAAGATTTGTTTGAATTAATTCTTTCAAAGTATTGAGATCATACAGTTTTTCTCGATGCAATTCTTGGTTAAAAGCATCATGCATTGGACGATTGGGCGCGGCCAGGCCTAATTGAATTAATAGTTTGTTTGACATCATCAAGCACATGTCGTCAATTGAAATCAATGCTTCGTTGTAAATTTCTTCACTGATTTGTATATTTGGATTCCCCATTCTATTCCGTATTTGATACAAAATATCAACACACATGTAATCTTTGTACTTGATCCACAAATCAATTGGGTTTGATGGGAAGCATGTAGATATGATTATAGAAAACAATGTTCGTATTTGATGAGCGTGTGATGATATTACAGCATCATTGAGAGTTTGATCCCAATGAGCGTCATTTTCAAGCATTTGCAAACGTTGACAGGCTTCTCTGTAAGATCCACACAATGCACCATTAACAGTTCGTAAATGTTGGAATGATGTTGGGCCACGTACATTGACTAATAGCAGTCGTAAATAAAAACATTCATCATTGCTTGGATGTACTGAATAAATTCGACCAATCGCATCGGTGGAATACACATCTGGGTATCCTGGAAGTGGTTTTCCTTGTTTCCGTCGTATAAATCTCCTTGAGGATTGATTCCAAGTATAATATTTTGGCATTTCAGAATATAGCAATGTTTGTGCAAATCATCGTTTTGGCATGTCTCAAAAACTGGTTAATGTAGTAGATGGTGGCTGAGCAGCTCTTTGTTCGTTCTGTGCTGTAAAATACACTCTTTGTCCATTTTCTAAATGCACAGCTAAGTGAACAACAGAAGGGTGTCTCTCATGAATAGGAAAAGAAAATATTCGCCAAACTGCTTCATTACTACTAACATAGCGGCCCATTTGGTATTGGGTAACTTCATCATTGGAATTCTCTGCACCAATTCCAATCACAGCCATATCACTCCCTTTGGTTACATATTTGCAAATGTATTTAATAGATTTCACTGAATGGCAAGATTCAACGTTGATGTGTGCTTTGAAGGTCTTTGATAAAATGGGTGAATATGGAACAATCCAACGATTATCTATTTCAATATCTTGTTGATTTAATTTGATAATTGTTGATCTTCCATTGTCTGCTGTCGATCGGCGACGATACAGTGGATAATAGTCATTACCAGTAATTGTTTCCGATATTAATGTACGTGGATATCGTTTTGAACATTTACCATCCATCATACACGGTGAATTTTGATTAAGAGTTCCACAGGGACCATGTATCATGTTTTTGATAACTACCTCATGCAATCCAGGATCTAAGGTAATGGCACCTATAGATGACACATTAAGGATTTTTTTCTACATCTTGCACCGTGGAAACCACAATTACAGAATTTTTCATGACTGTTAGTGCTCAAACAGGCTTCTGGAGTATTTGTCTATCAGCTAGAAAGTTTTCAGCGCCCTACGTTTACATAGATGTAATGGAACTAATTTTTTTTTAATCACTCAATTGGCCCCTATAGATGACATTCAAAATTCGTTCGGTTCCTAAAGATGACAATGACGGCACCTAAAGATGACATAGGTTACTGTGTAAATTAAAAAGCCAAATTAGCAAAAATAATAACATTTATTTTAATTAGAATAAAGAAATTAAAGATTTGCAACTTGGGGCACATTATAAATCTCCCTAGTTGAACTAAATTTGGTGGGCGTTTTTATTTTGCCCACAACATCGTCCCAAGCATAAAATAACCGATCGTCCCTTTGAGGCCATTTCCACAGTCGCCCATGACGCATCATGGCAGTTACGACGACTCCATCTTCTTTGACAACGATTATCCTACCAGGAAAAATCTTATTTTCGTATCTTACGGCAACATACTCCCCAACCTCCTTCCTTGGGGCTTGCAGCTCATTATCGGAGGATCCTGAGCTTTTTTCAGCCCATTCACCTCCAGACGACGATTTCAAACTTCCAGCTTCGTCATTTGATGAAGCATCTGAATCTTCACTCTCTTTAGTTTTTCTAGAAGACGTAAAGAGGCGCCTCGCGGTTTTTTTGCACTTCTCGTCCTCTTTTTCTTGCCTCTTTTTAAGCCTAGCCGCCAATCGTTTTTGTTTCTCCTCATCTTTCTGTTTCTTCAGATCCAACTTTTTCTGGTGATACTCCTGCCACTGAGGGGATGAAATCACCGAAGGGATTTTTTCCTTAAACCCTCTCTTTTTCGGTACCGTACTTTCCTTTGGCCAGAAAAGGCATCTTTTAAAAGGCGACGGGATATAAGATGATGTAGAAGGAATAGGAGTTTCTACAGGAGAAGAAGCTTCTAAAGGAACAGAAACTTCTAAAGAACCCGAAGCCTCTAAAGGAGCAGGAATTTCCATTCCGTCTTCAACAGGATCTAAAGGAGCAGAAACTTCCAAAGGGACAGGAATTTCCGTTCCGTCTTCAACAGGATCTAAAGGAGCAGAAACTTCCAAAGGGACAGGAATTTCCATTCCGTCTTCAACAGGATCTAAAGGAGCAGAAAATTCCAAAGGGACAGCAATTTCCATTCCGTCTTAACAGGATCCTCTGCATTTGCTAAAGGGGCTTCCAAAATAGTCACAGTATTTTTTTCTAATCCTGTTGTCACCTTCTTCCATAGCTCATACAGGGAATGGTCGGTAACAGGGAT
Organism: Amorpha juglandis; assembly: GCA_949126905.1. Classification (NCBI taxonomy): domain Eukaryota; kingdom Metazoa; phylum Arthropoda; class Insecta; order Lepidoptera; family Sphingidae; genus Amorpha; species Amorpha juglandis. The sequence goes on along the minus strand of OX421386.1, from coordinate 14,379,527 downwards.
GGAATCTTTATTCCCACTAAAAGAAGCAATTTTTTCTGCCCCGATTACTGTCTTCAGCCACGGAATACAATTAGGACAGCACAAATTAGTTTCTGTATTGGGTTCAGTTGCTTTCGGTGGTGCAGCAGACCTAACGGTGACTTCCAAAGGGTTCCAGGGCACTAACCCAAATTTTTTGAACCCATTTGTCAAAATATCTGGCCGATACACATCCAATAAAAGTTGAATCAATAAGGCGCCAAAATAGACATGGAATAGTGGCAGGTATCTAGCTTGTCTAGGACGTCAGCTATGTTCGGAATAGGGTACTTGTCATCTATGGTCATTTCATTGACCTTCCGAAAATTGACTACGATATGGTATACGCTACTACCCAAATAGGGGAACTCCATGCGGAATTTGAAGGCTAATTATACCTTGTTCTAACATTTTACCAATCTGTTCCTGAATCACTTGTCTATGAATATACGGATATCTGTAACTTTTTGTGTAAACTAGAATTTCGTCAGTAGTTTTGATCGAATGCTTAATTTTATTTGTGAAAGTTGGGGTTCACCATCTAAGTAAAATACGTCCGCGTACTGCGCGCAAAGCAATTCTGAATTAGTACGTTCTTTCTCGTTAAGGTGGTTTGTTCGAAGGCGTGAGAGTACTTCTTTAACGCGTTGAGGCTGTTTTTTTTTGTGAGATACGGTTTCGAAGTTATGCATCTCGGCGGAATTCGGTTTGTCCATCGAGAATATGATGTCACTTCGGCTAGGGTTGGTGATCTGAACTATGCCTTTCCTATTTGATATGCTAGTTAAACACTCTTCTATGTTACAGTTAGAAAAGTTTTGTCTCGGTATGAACTATTCTCTATCATGAATGTTAATTAGAATTCTAACCAGTTTCGATGAATTTGCCGGTATAATGTCCTCATATAAGTTCGCGTTATGTGAGTCATACACTTGGATCGGATTCGATGCGGTTTTAGTTCTGAGAATCTTATTTTTATATTCAATTACTGCTTTCCGTTTATCTAACAAGTCCGTTCCTATCGGAAATCCTATATATAGTATCCTATCTTATCAGATCACCGAACTAATTATGAAATTTGTAGATGAAAAATGTTGTACCGTTATTATCGCTGAATTTGTTAAAACTAGGCAACGTAATCGAATAGTTGCATCTAGTTTTAGCATGCACATACTTCAAACGGGTCATAATTTAGTGGAAAACTGCCAAAGTACTTTTCAACTACAACAGGGCTTAAAAATGACTGATTTGCACCTGTGTGTATTAAAAACTTTAACGGCGGTGATGAAATTTGAATAAAAGAAAGTTGGCGTTGCGTTTGCAAATTAATTTCCATTTTAAGGTGTCGGATTTCTATCTCCGTTGAAAATCCTGTTCCTTGCTTGTCACATCTTCAGTTTCAGCAGAAGGCTGTTCTGAAGGATATTCCTGAAGGGAGTATTCGACTGGCTGAAAGTCTGCGTACTCATTATAATCATCGAAGTATGGTCCGTAATTATATTCAGGATAATACTGTCGTCGTAATTATAATTAGTGCAATCATTAAAGTTCATTCAAGTTCAAGTTTCGTATTACATTGCTAGGAGTAAGCACCTGTGACGTGGGCGGCATAGATCGCGTGACGTAGTTGCTTACGCCACTCACTGGACGCGCATGATTCACCGGTTGAGAACGGCGCGGCGATATTGAAAATCTATTTTGCTGAGGATTATAATTTGTTGGCACTGCCCTGAAAATTTGCTGCGTGCGTGTAGGACCTAATTGACGAGGCTGGTAAAGGATCTGCCTAAACTGTGGTGCGGGTGATGTGAATTGGGGCGAGAAGGGCCTGGCATGCCAAAGTTAAAAGGCCTAGGCGCGGGTAACGAAAATGCCTGCATCGAATAATGTTCGCGTTCGCTCGGTCCTTTATAAGCGTTAATAAAATTATTAGGCGTTGGCACTTTCTTATCAGGCAACCGATTTTTCCTACTTTGCAAATACATCGCGTTTGTCTCTTCGTGAACAAATTCTAACGCCCTTTCGATGGTTTCGGGGCGCATGCACCGAATACGAAAGCCTAAAGGATCGTTTAATCCATGCACATATGCCTGTAGTGTTAATTTTCGGTATAAGTCGCTCTTAGCGGCGACAGTAGTCTGAACTGAGTCATGATGGTACTAAATAAATTTTGAAACTTTTTGTAAAAATCCTGAGCAGAGCTAAAGCCCTGAGTTAAAAGAGCTAAATCGTTGTAAAGAGCGGTCTTATCTCTCTGATCTGCGAGATTATTAACTAAAGCGTTACGAATGCCATTCCAGTCACTAGGGATACCATTAGAATTTATTAAGCGAGCAGCAGAGCCTACTACTTCATTGAGTATACCGTTAATTATGGCGCACCTGGCTAGCTCATTACTTCCTTGTCCACAAAATTGTCGTACAAACTGCTATGTGATCAGTTTATTTAAAAAACGTGTAAGTACGTTCGGATTTCCATTAAACTGCGGTACTAACCTAAGTAATTTATATAATATATAGATATATATTATATTTAGATATTTTATTATAATGTCTAACTCAGCCATATCGGTTTCTTCCTCTATGACACTATAACTTAACACTTTAACTTATAAGGTTTCTTAAACTATCACTAAGTTTCTGTCTACTTATTGTAACTAACCTAGGGTCCAACGTTTTTTTCGCGATGAAAAAAATCTTGGCATTTTATAACTAGTAAGGTTTCTTAAACGATTACTAAGTTTCTGTCTACTAGTTCTAACTAACCTAGGGGTCCAAAGTTTTTCGCGATGAATAATATTGGTAATTTTATAACCACTAAGTTTCTTAAACTATCTACTATTTGTAGCTAACCTAGGGGTCCAAAGTTTTTTCATATTAGTTGAAAATCTTGGTAATTTTATAACCACTAAGTTTCTTAAACTATCTACTATTTGTAGCTAACCTAGGGGTCCAAAGATTTTTCATATTAGTTGAAAATCTTGGTAATTCATATTAGTTGAATTGGGGAAACTTACGGCTAGGAATGAGCAACCACTAAGGATCTAGTGTACTCACATTAAATCGCCTTTTTTTTGCGATATCAAGGTTTGGATACTTCTCGGGCGGCTCCACACGTAGATTCGGATGCTTCTTGACGCGGCGTAAACCGTAACCACACGAACGGCGACGTTGAAGACGAAAAACGGAAATCTTCTTATAACGCGTAACCGATCGCGAGCATCCTACCGACTGCGCCAATTACGTTGGGCCGTCGTTGAAGATGCAAAAAAATACGATTTAATTTCTTACAAACTATTTTATTACTTAAAAGTTACAATTAAAGTACTACATGCTAAAGGGTTGACTCCCCGATCAAGTTTGGAACGAAAGAGTGTCTGGAACCGGGCTACGGTATCTAATATAACCTTTAGTTTCGCAATCATCAATGACGCGATGCAGGTGCTACCGAATTCCACTGAATGCAGTATGGTGTGATGGGAAGCGGCGAATTCTTGGTAGATGGCGAGGTGTTGTAATGCGTCATCCAATCGCGCGGTGGGTCCTTACTTAACACTCTGATAAACATTGTTAATTTGAGACAAAACTTGTTCCGCTTGAGATTCAGCCAAACATAATAAAAAACTTGATATATCACGGCTCTACCACTACTACGAATCGTTTTGTTCATTTTAAATAACAAAACAAGCAACAACCGTACGAGAATTTACAGAATTTTGTATAAAATTAGTTAGCGCAAACAATAACACAGAAAGTACTGGCTATTTGACAGCAATGACATTTTTAATAGTGTTGCTACAATATATTTTTTTAATTCCTATTTTCATCGCTTCATACTCTTTTTTGCCAAACTGTACGTTACAGTTTCGCCAAGGCAGTAGTAGGCAATTAAAGATATTCTTCGTAAATGTCCATGTCTAGGATACTAAGGCTGTTTTGCATTGTGATAAACAAGATTTCGAGAAGATTTGTGACTTGAGTTGTTAATGCGCGTTAGCCACCACGCCCTAGTCACCAAGATTGTCTTCGAGGATTTTAATCAACTCACTGTTGTAATAAACGGCTTGAATTAATACATGATGTTCGAACATCGTTCCTAAAATTCTCGCTAACTCCGTCGTGGTAGATTATGATCGAGTATTTAGGTATAAGTACTACGCGCACAGTATCCTCTATTCGAATAACGACAAATCAAATTCTTAAAATATTTGTCATTAATAAAAGTTAATTCTATCATATCAGTTGCTTTTTCAGAATTTCTACAGTCTCAGGTTGATCAGACCTGCTACTGGTAGAAGTCTGTTCTGTCAAATTATTGTTATCAGTTATGTATATCTGAGATTTCACACGTTTAGTTTGTGCTCTCGTCAATACAGAAACTTCTTGTTCTTCAATAGATTTTAAATCATTACACGTCATTTATACCGGGAGTCGGCTTAGTGCGTCTGCAGTTGCATTATTCCGACCCGTGGGTCGACCGCCTATCTCTCTAGCTTTGAGCATTGTTTTAGTTTATGACGTCACACGGCCATTTCATACCGCCGATGGAGCTGTATTGCATTCATAGTTATAGCAATCATCCAAAGCAATGACCGAATGATTTATCCATACATTTGACAGTAAACAGACAGTAACTTTTAAGTAATTAAGACAATGTATTGTCATCGTTATCGCGCATTGCTATCGCTATCGCTATCGCTTTGAATAGGCGGTCGGGGGGCCGGGATGTGCACGATCTCAAAATCAAATTCTTCAAGGTATAGTCGAAACTTAGTTAGTCTACTGGAAGGATCTTTAAACTAAATAAATATACTAATTAATGGCTTATGATCTGTAAAGATTTTAAACCTTCTGCCATACAGATACGGTCTAAAATGCCTTACTGCCCATAAGATAGCTAGTAATTCTAAATCTATTATCGGATATCTACTTTCTGCGGGCGATAAGTTACGGCTCGCATAAGCAACTACGTGACTGTTACTGTTAGACAAAATCGTGCCTAATCCTAAAATCTTAATCCTGATTTACAAACGTCGGATCGCAATTGAAAAAAAAATCGTCTCCGAACATGTAAGTATAAACCGTTTATAATAATTAGCGAACGCAAAGTATCGCTTTACGTCATCTGAGTTCGATGACACTGGACACTCGATTTTGCTGTCGTCATGAAAAATGCCATTCAATGTTATTCCATGACCTACATAAACCTTATATACATATACCTTCGCACCGAGGCGGTATCGAATGTCTGTTACTCATCATTATAACTTATTTTAATGCAAATGTTTCAATTATTCTTATTAAGTTGTAATAAACTATCCTTATAATTAATAATTGCTTCATAACACGTTAAAAAAAATATCTCTTAAAATTCCGTTTACACTGCATGACATATTATTAAACACATTAAAATTTTCACAAAAAATTTCTTTAACAAAATTATAGTAAATTAAAATAAATATTGAACACAAAAAAAATATATTGAAAATTACATACTTTTAGTTATCCTTACTTCCAAACTTTGTTGTTAAGGAGCGCGTTGACAAATGTCGAGGCTGATGATGATGGCTTAGGGGCGAGCGGAGCTGGCGCAGATGTGGAGTTTCTATGGCATCGCTGTTGATGATTCAAGCTGTAGTTGTGTGGTTGGGCCGGGCTATACCCTGGACTCCTCCAAACCTTCTTCCTTTTTTCGTGACATTTTCCAAACGCTTTTCATGGTATCGCGTTGTCGTGGCCGAAGCTGCTCCGTTGGGGTTGATTTTCCCATGATGTGCTATTGATTTTTTTAAATGTTCTTTCTTCTGATTTTTCTTCTAAATTTTCTTGGTTTATTTTTTTCTTCTAATTAAATGGCAGGGTCTTCAAAATAAGTGTAAGTGGCCATGTGGTATCCCATAATGGATACCGCTGGCAGGGTCGCCATGTAATAATTGATGATGGCGACTTGATATTAATACATGATGTTGTTGGTTCTGAGTCCTTTATTTGAATGCTCACAGTTAATTGCCGAAAAACTTATTATTTTTTTTTTTACATTTATACATGTTACAAGAAGATGCCGACATTGCATTAGCCTACTTTATGATACATTGGTATAATATTCGTCGAAGACTTATTTGAACATGATTATTAAGAAGTCCTATATACCAAAAGCTACTTTATAATACAAATAGCGCAACATTCGTACAAGCTTGAGTTTATTAACTTATTGCGCAACATTACATTACACTGTGTACTAAACGTATATTATTTATTTTTAAATTGATATCGAATGAATAATTAGTAGTTTTAGAGCTTCTTTCGGCATCAAAAAGTAAAATATCAAGTAGGCTTATCGTAGCTTAATGTCCCCGGTAATCGATCGTATGGATTTCACATCCGAGTAGCACTTATCAACGGATAAAAGTAGCTCATGACTTTCTTGTTACTTTATTGCCAATAAGCGAATTTAATTGAGGGTTATAGTTACTCGTCACAGTTGTCGTTTGTATTTATCAACAACTGGGTCAGATCACGTCAAGTGGACCCCCCCTTTACCACTTGATGATAGAAAACTTATTAAACTATAATTATCGAAAGTAGTCATACCCAAAAATCATCCCCCGAAACAGTTTTCGAAATTTTTTATTTTAGCACCTATTTTTTTTTAAATCAAAATTTTCGCCACTTAAAATTAAAAAAATAATTATAAAAAAGCCATTGAAGATAACTTAACGAAATTTTCAGGGATTGTAGGGAAATATCTATAATTTCACATAAAAATATTTTGCAACTTTCATTTGTTTATTATCATATTTTTTTTTTACTTTTAATTAAACAAATTGAAATTTTAATGACTTCTCAGTACGATAATCTAACTTTTTTCTTTTAGTAATACGCGTTATACATTTAAGTTCTTTATTTCAAAATAAAATTTCACTGCCCGGCATTAGTTTAAATAATATGAATTTTTATATGACGCAGCGATGAGCGGGTCAAGTGCTGCGCGCTACTGAGCTTAACTATTAGGGCTATATAGATCGCTACAAATTACACAAGTATTTAATAAATAATGTTTACAACTCATTTTTTTTTATTTATTTATATTGTCAACTACATTTTCACAGAGCAATTAAGGTATATGTATAAAAAAACTATTATCGAGGTATGCATTAAAAATTATTTATCCAACTGACTAATATTTTCAGAAAAAAAAAACACTAAGCTTCACAATCAGTTTTCATTTGTTATTCATAAATATAAAACAAGTCAATTCCGGTAGCTAGCGAGATTCATTTGTTTTTACTAGTTGTAATCCGTTAAATAAAAATGAACATAATAACATACAGAAGATTCTAATTTTTATCCCTCCCACTGGTTTTTCGACCAAAAGCAACTTTAAAATGATTTAATAGATTTTTTGTCTTAACACTATCATCAGGAGAGTCATGTTCGTTCCCCAATTTACTAATATCAGCTTTAATTACTTTCTTGCATTCATTCTCACTTGATAATCGTTTGATTTTTACTGGTGGCTCTCCTACTTCCAATAAAGGTTTATTTATTCTGTCGACTTTTAATTTATTATCTACAACTTCGCATTAATAAGAAGGATCTGTATTTTCGTTATATTCAATATCATAATTCACAACGCTTTTTGAGGAAAATCATAATCTTTTAACCATTTTCTAACTTCAGGTACGAAGCATTCATCAAACCACTTTTTGAAAAGGTCTTTTGTCATCCATGCACTTTTTTGTCCGTAATAGTGTACAGGTAAATAAATGTTTTTGAATGCCCGTGGTTTATTAGATTTCCCAATGACCACCATCTTAAGCGCGTGTGTACCTGCAGCGTTAGCACATAGTAGTATGGTTACACGCTCTGTACTTACTTTTCGTCCAGGTACGGATTTTTCGTTACAAGAAACGAAAGTTTTGTTAGGCACCACACGCCAAAAAAGCCCTGATTCGTCTGCATTGTACACCTGTGACGGGTCAAGATTTAAATCGTTCACCTTTTGCAAAAATCTTAATTTAAAGGGCTCTATGCAGGTGGCATCGTTAGAAAGTTTCTCTCCTGTAATAGTCATTAAACGTATGCCATGACGACTTTTGAAACGTTCTAGCCATCCTTTGCTGGCCACAAAATCATCTTTTTTTGTTATCTATACTTATAAAATAACATGTCCTGACTGACTGACTGATTCATCATCGCCGAGCGCAAACTATCAAGGCTACAAGCATGAAATTCGGACTGTATATTCATTTTATTATGTAGGCACCCACTAAGAAAGGATTTTAGAATGCTCCACCCCAAAGGGGTCAAAATAGGGGATTAGAATATGTATGAAAGTCCGTCATTTTGAAAGTTACATAAACAAAATTTTGTATTTCGGTTAAAGACGTAAAATAAATAAATACGTGATTCAGGAATTTTTGAATTTTATTTAATAAGGGATGGAAAAGGGGGTGAAAGTAAATGCGAAAGTGAATTTGTTTGTTACGCTTTCACGCCTAAATTACTGAACCGATGTTGATGAATTTATCTACAGACACAGATGGGACCCTGGAGACGGTTACAGGCTACTTTATCCCGGAAAATGCTATTCACGCGGCCGTAGCCGTGAGCAAAAGCTAGTTTCCTTATAAAAAAACTTAGCTTTCATGGCCAACATGGGTCCCGAAATTGGTGCATGCCTATTTCTTTCCTGAAGAAACCACATGTGCAAAGCTTCTTCCACTTCTGGATGTTCAGCTTTCTTGAGTGTCGTGTCTCTTGCCTGGCCCGCAGTCAGTAGCTGACACGAACTTCTTAATCTTCTAGTGGTTTTTTTTAATGTCATAAATTGTAGATCGGCCTACGCCGTATTCACTTGTTAAACTACTGAAAGTTTCATTGCGATTTAAGCGGTCTAAAATATCACATTTTTCTTTAACTGTCAACGTTTTATGCTTTTGCTTCTAGGTTTGTGATGACATTACTAGGTACTTTTAGTGGGAAGAGCCGTGGTCTCTTTTTTAAAAAGATACAATTTAATTATAGAGTAATTATTTTAATGTATTTTTCAATTGGTACTACAATCAGACTGAGGCTTAACTTAACCTAGTTAGGACGGGCAGGAGTCACACTCCGTCAGCGCTTTGTCCGCCGGTTGCCATCCGCCGCGTGGGCGGGCTGTGCAATAGCCACCCGTGGGAATGCTTATCGTGTCAAAAAGCTAGGGTGACCAATCGATTCTGTTGGTATAACTAGGTACTATACCTAATACACAATGAATAAATAGTAAACAATGAACGCACGCTAGGCCGTACCGCTATCACAAGTAGTCAAATTCAAACTAAGTAAAACAATGCATACGTGTCGAGCACAATAGCGGTGGCGCGTACGAGTTGTAACCTGTTCAAACCTGCGTGATCTACATTAGCGAAGTTTGTCAAATACATATGTAATACATATTCAAAGTCATGTCGGATTACAGGGGGCGCCGGATTAGACAGGGGCCGGATTATCGGGGGTCCACTGTAGTTTCACAGATTGCTTTGTATTGGTCATATTGTGGATATTTTTGAAGTGATAACTTCTTATGGGAGGGTGAACCAAAACGTTCCGTAACGCGAGCGGCGGTGAGCGGAAGGTTCCAGAATATTCGAGAACGTTCCGTGAGACGTCGAGCGGGATTTAAATATAATTTGGAACATGGTGCAGTAAAAAAAGTACCAGGCTCGCATAAACGCGAAGAGAGTAGAATGTGCTTTTATCATGTCGAGTGAGCATGTTGCCAAAAATTTTGTATTTTCGCTTCTGTCGGCACTCCCAGAGTGCAACCCGTATTTTTTTTTTTTAATGGTCGTCGCTTTGCATTTTGAGTTTGTTCATTAATGTTAAACTCTTCGTGGTTTTCCTTTATTGTTTAATTAATCTCGATTCGATAGCGTTACAGTTTCGCCAAGGCAGTAGTAGGCAATTAAAGATATTCTTCGTAAATGTCCATGTCTAGGATACTAAGGCTGTTTTGCATTGTGATAAACAAGATTTGGAAGAGACTTGTGACTTGAGTCGTAAATGCGTGTTAGCCACCACGCCTTAGTCACCAAGATTGTCTTCGAGGATCTTAATCAACTCACGGTGTATTAAATGTATATTATTTATATTCAATTGATTTCGAATGAATAATTAGTAGTTTTAGGGCGTGTTTCAACATCAAAAAGTAAAATGTCAAGTATATAGTAAGCTTATCGCAGTTTAATGTCCCCGGTAATCGCTCGTATGGATTTCACATGATCCGAATAGCACTTATCAACGGCTAAAAGCAGCTCTAGACTTTCTTGTTACTTTATTTGCCAATTAGCTTATTTAACAGGTTCCCTGTCCCATTAATCATATATGATTCATTTGATATACTTTGTACCAAGAATTATACGTTCATGAATCATATATGATTCAAATTTAGAGTCAAATTCATGCCTTTATTTGAAATGGACGTAGCAGGTTAATTCGCATTTTTAGTATCGGGACGTGTGGAATACATCCTTTAGAGTGGGAAAACAAAAAAAACCTTTCCTTTTTATTAGCATAACAAGACATGCACCGTCTTCTTATCGACTTGCGTTTATTTTATCCATCAATACTAATAAATAGCAAGAATCATATATTTTTCAATGAACGCTCAACGTAAGATTATAACATGTCACGTTCATGAATCATATATGATACAATTGTTTTTGTTCATTTTAGAGCAAAAAAATTAAGTGGGTACTTTCAAAACTTATATCTACCCTCCAAAAATACATTTGAACAATTTACTAAAAAAAAAAAGTGTGCGTCCTGGGACGCTCGACAGAAGTGATAACTTAAACTAATGTGGGTTAAAGTGAGAGCGGAGAAGCCTGCCTACTGCTACCGTATGCGTGAGAGAAAGGGAAGCCAGACAAAGTGGCGCCGTAAAGCGTTACGTTACGGCGCCACTCTGTCTGGCTTCCCTTAACGCGTTACGTTACGAAGTCCGGTCAAAGCCCTGTCAAAGTCGCGTCAATGTCGTGTCAAAGTCGTGTCAAAGTCGCGTCAAGTCGCGTCAAAGTCGTGTCAAAGTCGTTTCAAAGTCGTGTCAAAGTCGTGCCAAAGCCGTGTCAAAGTCGTGTCAAAGTCGTGCCACATTCGTGTCAAAGTCGTGGCAAAGTCGTGTCAAAGTCGTGGCCAAGTCGTGTCAAAGTCGTGGCCAAGTCGTGTCAAAGTCGTGTCACAGTCGTGTCAAAGTCGTGTCAAAGTCGTGGCAAAGTCGTGTCAAAGTCGTTTCAAAGTCGTGTCAAAGTCCGGTCCAAGCTGACTGGTCACTGTGTGACGCCACCTGGGACTTCGAAATTATCGATGTTCCAGGGAGGTCGGCTAACGCTGGCTGGTCGATGGACCGCTCGCGTTACGGAACGTTTTGGTTCACCCTCCCATAAGAAGTTATCACTTCAAAAAGAGTGGGACATATATCATGGAAAAAAGTTGTTTGTATGGGGACAGGGAACCTGTTAATTGAGGGGTATAGTTATTCGTCACAGTTGTCGTTTGTGTATATCAACAACTGTCATGTCTGACTGTGTGAACTAGTATGTCGGGATCAAATGATGATCGAAGCCAAGGTAGGACGTCGTTGCATTGAATGTTAGCTTAGATTTATCACTTTATCGTTTATACATTCATTTAAGCAATCTTTGCTTCCACTCTGGCTCGGGCCCGATTGTACTCTCGGACACTTGTTTGAGGTGGATGTATGTTTTTTTTTGTTTGACCCTTGGGATGAACTACAGAGGTCCCCGCTAATGGGATACTGGCGACCTCTGCAGTATCTAATCCCAGGGACAAGGGATTAGGATTAGGAGGTAAGGATTAGGGTTAAGTATAAACTTAACCCTAATCCTTCTAAAAACCCTAATCCTTCTAAAATCTAAAATTCCCACTCCTAATTCTAGCATAAGATTAGAATTAGGAGTGGGAATTTGGAAAGGAAGAAGGATGAGGATGATATGGATGATGATATGATAGGGAGGGTGTAAGGATTTTTGAGGGGGAAGGAAGTGTTTGGGAGAGGAATGGGGGAAGGGAAGGTGTGAGATCACGGATAGGTGTATGAAGTTCCCTCCCAATTGATTGGGAATGAACCCTCACACACCCAATAAATGGTAACGTAAGTTTGCTGTTGGCCCGCCCACCCGCAAACCTGACGAGAGTGTTGTCTTTATTATTAATACACTTTTACATTGTTCACAAATGTTGTTATTTATTTCGCTGATGTTTGGGCGGTTAGGCTGCGGGTCCACGAAGCAACAGCCAACTTTCATTAAGGCCTTAGGCCACCCTAGAGGCTGAAAAAAATAGGCTTTTTGGGGATTTTTTTTCAGATAAACTACAAAATAAATCAAGATAACAGAAACGTGATTTTATTATCTATATCAGTGACTGCTTACAATAATTTTTTTGAAGCGATTCATTACAAAATGGCGGCTGTGCAGCGTTTTTGCGACGACGTCTTTTTTTTCGGGGTCCACGGCCGGACTAACAGCTCCTGTAATTTTTAAAATAATAATTAGCAAATGAATTTTCCGATTATATACAGGGTTATTTTTAAAACACTGACAACCTCGCAGGAGTGGATTCTTAAGGTCATTTGCTACTACTTTTGTTCTACGACTTTTGATAATTTGTTAAATTTTATTTTCATACAAAAATAAGTATTCATTTAATTGCCGTCTTGAATGTTACAACGCGCATCGCAGATTACGTAAACAAACACGCGAAGCGTGGGGAACCGGGCGAGCGCCTTTGACCTTGAACTCCCGAGCAGCTGAACGGCGCCTTTGATGTCGTGCGCGCGCGCCGCGCCGCGCCGCAGTCTACGAAGAAAAACACGACACAACAAAAACTTGTAAAATATTTTTTTTTAATATATTGAGTTATATCCAAACTCGTAGAACAAAAGTTGTTCCGTATGGGGTCAGCTATATGGCCCTGCGAGGTTGTCAGTGTTTTAAAAATAACCCTGTATAGTAATTGCTATAGAAGTACGTAGGATTTTTGCGATATATTTATTTTTGGCCAAATGGCGCTCTTCTAAAGTGAAAAGTGACAAACTTGCCTGAAAAATTGTCAGATAATTGTTAATAACAAATGAATTACGCAATATAAAAAAAATCCTACGTACTTCCATAGACAATGTATATTTCAAGATATTTTCAAAATTTCAAGTTAATCGGTTGAAAATTGCTTGAGTTACGAGTCCAGCCAACTTGAAAAATACAATATTGAGATAAACGCGTCTAAAGTTTTGAGTAGTAGAAAAGCATGAATAACTTCACAATACCTTTAATCTGCGATGCCTGCACCATACAATTGGCCTTCCAGATTATCTTCCTGCTCTTGCATTTCTTTTCTGCTTGATCTTGAAGCGATTCTTGCTCCTTTTACCCGGTCGGACAGCGATCTTTCTGCAAGCTTTATGCGCTGTTTGTCGATCTCCAGGCACATTTCGTAACTGTTCGGGCCGATTTCCAAGTTCATTGCTTTGATTATATGCAAAATTGAAACAAACCCGTCATTGAACACACAAACTGCAATATCCGTGGCTACATCCAAGATTGTTTTACCACTTGAAATAGATTTCGGGGCCAATGCCCACACAGTGGAATTGAAGCTTTCATTATTGTTTTGTGTGTAACCACCGATGCACCGAGTTAGAAGATCTTCACTGGTCAAGTAAAGTTAATTATATGATATCCAAACGCTAGATCCACTTCAATATCATATAAATATTCCGATTGCTTTAGTTTTTTGCCGATGTACTGGCATTCAAGTCGTCTGGTGCTTCTGGCGATTCAATGATTTGAGATATTTTTGGTCTATTTATATTGCAAAACGACGTTTTGACGTGACAACGTCTTATAATTCGATAGAGCCGGCTGCACACACGAAAAAACATGACTCATGCGGCGTTACCTCGCTCTGAGGCGTTCCATGTAAGGCTTGAAGTGCAAGCGAGAGTGCGGAACGAGCGACAAAGAAGCACAATCGGCCTTTGCGTTCGACATCCGTCTCTCTCCTACTTGAGTGAGCGATGCGTCTGCGTGGACAGCTGCTATTGCTCAACGCACATTTATACTTGTAAAAACTATTAAATTGAAAAAAAAATTGACATAATTGTATTTATGCGTACAAATAAATATAACTTAATCAATTTCGTTGTGATTTCCAATTACCTCCTTCTCTATACAGGGTTATTTTTAAAACACCAGCAATCTCGCAGGGGTAGATTCCTAAGGTTATAAGCTACTACTTTTGTTCTACGACTTTTGATAATTTGTTAGATTTTACTTTCATACAAAAATAAGTATTCATTTAATTTCCGTCTTGAATGTTACAACGCGCATCGCAGATTACGTAAACAAACACGCGAAGCGTGGGGAACCGGGCTAGCGGCTTTGAAGGTCAACGCCCGAGCCGCTGAGCGGCGCCTTTGAAGTCGCGCGCGCACGCTTCGCTGCGCCGCTGTCTACGAAGTAAAACACGACACAAAAACTTATAAAATCATTTTTTTTAAATATATTGAGTTATATCCAAACTCGTAGAACAAAAGTTGTTCCGTATGGGGTCAGCTATCAGGTCCTGCGAGATTGCTGGTGTTTTAAAATTAACCCTGTATACATACAAATCTATTAAACAAATAAAATTTAAATTTTCTTTTGAAAAATGCTACCATTCCAACAGTATTTTCTTAAGACGTTGTCACGTTCAACTATCGTCAGTAAACCGACTTTACAGACAACCAATTTTTATTCCTTTCTTCGCACTGTATACTACTTTATCAGTCATTGTAAAAACTCAATAATTATACAGGGAAAAAGAAATGGAAGTTCACAGAAATATCGAGGAAAACAAGTGTTCGTTGACTAGAGTCCTTCTCAAATGCTTGGCTGTGCCCAACTAACTAAAAGAGACGTTCGACAAGGATAAACTCGTCTAGACTCGTCAGGAAATAAATATTTTCAATAACATCTGCCGTATACCTGCTCTAGTCCCCTAACGTACCTCCCCCTAGCGCTCACAAAAGGAGCTCGCTGCGGACCAGATGGTCTTGTACTAAAATTCGAAAACCGAGTACCTAAAGGTTTCTCCCAGCCATAATCTTCTGGGACATCATTTTTGAGGTCCTAAGGGACCATTTGGAATATTCTAGGGTGGCCTAAGGCCTTAATTATATAAAACGGAGGCTATTCGGATATTTGGAAACCGTGACATCAGCTGAGCTGATGTCAACATCTCCAACGTTAAGCTCACTCATTGCAAAAATGAACACATTCAATAAAATTTATCCACACAATAAAATTAATAGTAACACGAGACACAATCAAGACAGCGTTAAAAATACAAATATAAACTAACAATAGTACTTACAGGATATCCTAGTCAGGACACTAACTTGTTCTCACAAAAATTATCTCCTCTCAAAACAAGAATACAAGCATGACCACGCAACGCCTTGCCTTTTTCTTATATCCAAACAACAAGGCGTCGTCGTTGCGAAGTCATTACACAATACACACTTATTTTACGGATTTCAGATAACATGGATTGAAGTAACAAACCATGATTTGTAAATTAGTTTTAGTATTTATAGCACTTGATTTTAACATCAAATTAGTTATCTATAGTTTAAAACGTTCAACACATTCTACATGCGCGCCATATTTGCCGCTTTTTTACACAGTAGTTTAATTAGTTGTTTGTTAACAATAATTCCAATTGTTTTAAATCAGAAATTTATAACTAAAACATATGGTCTATTAATCAAGAAGTGAATTTAGGAATAGATAACTTGTTTTAAAACCTAAGTTTAAATAAACCTTCTGTTATGGTTTCCTTTCTTAGTAACTGTTTGCAGTTACTAATCATAACATGTCTTTTTATAATATTAAAAAGTAGGAAACTGGCTACAATAATCAAATTTAAACTAATTTAATCTATGCAGTCATATTAAACTGAATTTCAAGATAAAATAAATATTTTTAAAGTTTACGGCAGCCTTGCGTCGACATATACATTCGTATTGTTAATTGAATTGTGCGCTGAATGCCAAAAATCACGTGTTTCGAGTTAATGTACTGGTATGAAATGTGCTGTAGATTGATTTTTCTATTTTTAATTTATATTAATGACTTACCTTATCACATAAGGGACAACTGTGAGGTAGTGTTGTTTGCAGATGATACTTCTTTGATATTCAAAGTTAATCGACAACAATCCGTTCTTGACGATGTAAACAGCACTCTTCCAAAAATAGTACATTGGTTTAGCGTTAATCATTTATTACTAAATAGTCAAAAAACCAAATGCATTAGATTTTTGACACCTAATGTCAAAAAGGTTAACGCTAACATTTTTAATAATGGTGATGAGTTAGGCCTTGTGGAGTCAACCAAGTTCTTAGGTATAACTTTAGACCCTAAACTTCAATGGGGCCACCACATATCTGTGCTAGCTAAAAAATTAAGTAGCGCAGCTTACGCAGTGAGTAAAATACGCCAACTGACCGACGTTAACACGGCTAGACTGGTTTATTTTGCATATTTTCATAGTTTGATGTGTTACGGAATTTTACTATGGGGTGGTGCTGCTGACATCAATGCTATTCTTCAAAAGCGAGCTATAAGATCTATTTACTCGCTCAGTTCCAGATATTCTCTGAGAGAAAAATTCAAAGAAATAGACATAATGACAGTAGCATCACAATTCATCTTCGCTAATTTAATGTATGTTCATAAGAATATAGACCAATTTACAAAAATTAGTGATACTCATTGCATAAATACTAGGAATAAAAATAACCTTAAATGCCATAAAACTAGACTCCACAAAATTGGCAACTCTTTTAAAGGGCTCTGTATACGCTTTTACAATAAACTTCCCAATTACATTAAGGAGCTTAATATCATGCAATTTAAAGCCACTATTAAGCGAAAGTTATGCAATAAAGCATATTATAAGATTTCGGAATATTTAGAAGATTTAAAGGCTTGGGAATAGCTTATAATAATAAATATGTGAATACGTTACTATATACGCTAATTGTAAGCAGTTTGGGTATGTCATGCTCGCTTTAATGTCTGTGCTTGCGGCGGCGTCGTGTGCCGGGTCGGTCACTTCCCTGTAACATGGTTGAGGAGGCCGATGGCTGGCACATGCGTCATGCTCGTGAACGGGTGCTGCTTGTGTGGACTGGTCTGCTCAAGCTCTTATTGCGTGTTTAGTTGATTTATTCATATAGTTCTTGAAGATCATGCACAAAAAACTATTATATTATGCTAATTATTTTACTTTATGACCTTCCTCATTGGCATAAATTGAGCTGCTCTAACTCAAATAAATAATACTTCAATGTATGTAGTGCTAATATATATTGTAATAAGTTTAGAAAAGAGCAACGTTAGAGTTTCTTGCCCGTTCTTCTTTAACGAATCAGCATTCCGAACTGGCGGTAGAGTTAAAATTTGACTGAATCTAAATGATGTTTGACATTTTACTGATTCAATAAATGATTTGATTTTGATTTTTGATATTGATTGGTTTGAATTGAAGTTACTTGAGCATTTGAATTTACATTATCGTGTTTTTTGGCGATTACATCTCTTATTATTATATAATTATTACATAGATTATAGATTACATAGGCTCCGTGGCTCACGCCGTACTGATTCATGTATTTGTTTCACTCGCCGGTCGCGCCGCCAGTCGCCGGTGCGATTCGCTCGGTACATCGGTCGCCGCTCCGCGTGGCTTGATCAGTACATTTCTATGTGTTTGTTTCAGTCGCTAGACGCCTCGCCGTTCGCACCGCGCGAGTTTTCGCTATGGCGAATGTCCCGTGGCCAAGCTTAGGCCGCCCCTGGCCCCCTGACTGATCACTGATACTTCTACATATATATTAAACTACATATTTTAGAAATAAGCACTTTTGACAGGGACTTTTAGAAATAAGCTGTTTTTTTCGTACTTGTTAGAAATAAGCCATTTTGATTAGGAACTTTTGGAAATAAGTAAGTTTTGATCTGTACCAATAAATCTTATGTAATTAATAACTTATGCCTCACTTTTAGAAAAATAATTAAACAATTATATAGTAAGCTAATTACTAACCAGCTGATTTTTTTGTATTTACTTAGTTAATATTTATATAATTTAACTGTCATATTGTCCTACAAATATAATAATAATTTTTTGAGTATCATCAAATCGAAATATTCTATCCTTGCTACCTCTGTTAGCTACCACAATAGAGAATTTTCGCATAGGGAATAGTTGGTCGTCTCATCGAAGCGAAGCTACTCACGGAAAATGAGCTTGATAGTAGTCAAGTGGATCAGCTACCCGAGGGTTCCCTGTCCATTAAGTAAATTCTTTTAGATTTTTGTCTACCATAATGACTTTCTATGGCAGGAAGGTTGTTTAAAAATTGCCTTAATGCTTCCTTTTTATTTACATATTTTGGAAACTTACGATCCCCACCACGATTTTCTTTAGAAATGTTTCCTTGTACTGTCTGTTTATAGTTATTTAATCGTTTTCAGACACAGAAATCATCTTACATACAGTTTTCACTTTGTTTTTCTTTACAAACAAATTGTAAGAATACCTTACTTTCCGAGACTTCACATTCTTCTTAGGTTTTGTTGTGTTTATAGGTTCATGAGTCATTTGCAAAAAAATGTACGTAACACAAAAAAACAGTGGAAATAATTTTTCGTTACACAAAAGAATTTATAAAGAACAGTTCATAATGCCCTTCAGCCCCAGCCCACCCGACTACTTATTCTAATTAATTACCTATTACAGAGAAAAATAATCTATACTTATAAAATAACATGTCTGACTGACTGACTGATTCATCATCGCCGAGCGAAAACTATCAAGGCTACACGCATGAAATTCAGACTGTATATTTATTTTGTTATGTAGGCACCCACTAAGAAAGGATTTTAGAAAAATCCACCCCAAAGGGGTCAAAATAGGGGATGATAATATGTATGAAAGTCCGTCATTTTGAAAGTTACATAAACAAAATTTTGTATTTCGGTTATTGACGTAAAACAAATAAATACGTGTTTCAGGAATTTTGTAAATTTTAGTTAATAAGAGATGAAAAGGGGGGTTAAAGTTAAGGCGAAAGTGAGTTGTTTGTTACGCTTTCACGCCTAAATCACTGAACCGATTTTGATGAATTTATCTACAGGGATAGATGGGACCCTGGAGACGGTTACAAGCTACTTTATCCCGGAAAATGTTGTTGACGGGGGGGAACCGCGAGCAAAAGCTAGTAATAAATAAAACATTACATTGTTCTAATATATTTTTATTTCAAATCAAATTCAATTATTATTTGAATCCATCAATAAATTGTAGTGTAATTTTTCATTATGAAAACTTCTTTTTTAAATCAGTTAAAACATTGACTTGTGCAATATGCTCACAGCTTTATACATTTTCCTTTGTTTCAAGAAAAAAAAAATCATGGCGTCAACACAGAGTTTAACAAATCACAGAAAAATATCTTAACAAAATTATTTGATTGCATAATGATTCTCTTGATACTGATGAAATGACATAAAAATATATAGTTTTTAAGTTATTTACTGGTACTTACGTTGTGACGTTTGGGTAGAGTGTGGTGTCCCGTGTACGGGCACAAATAAAAAAATCCCACGTCCACAAAATTAAAATCGTATATTTTTTTTAAAGTACAGGGGGTAGGTTCTGGCCGTCTGGTTTTCTTGCTACGTTCGAGTACCGTCCTTGGGTCAAGGCGAAGGAAGGCCGGGCAGGAGCTTGCGGCACGGCGACCGAAGGCGGCCACGCGGTCTGGAACCCGCGGACGGTGACGCAGCGGTTAACTGGGCCGACGACCGTCGACGCGACTCGTGGCAGTTATATGATTGTGTCGCAACGTCGACTTCCAAGCGTAGACCTCGCGAGCATAAGCCTCGCAAGTATGAGTTTCTTGAATGTATACTGCTCAAATGTAGACCTCGCAAGGGTAGAACTTGCGAATGTAAAACTCGCACCCTGTAATTTACATACAGGACATATGTAAGTGCCGGGACCGAACCCGCACCAAATCCCCACGGACGGAACCGTAAGTAGTTGGTGCGGTGTTACGCTACACTCAGAACGGCACCAATTAAGTTTAAGTTCAAGTTATATTATAAAACGGCTACTGATTTAAAACGTGTCGGTACACGAAGAAAAAAATGAAGCTACTAATTACTTATTTAAATTGAAAGGTTTGCACTACTACTTCGAGCATCGACACACCTTTATGAATCACTTAGTTTAACAATGAGGAAAGATCTAACACTGCAAAAATAATCGGCGATTACGATTTGAAAATTAAAACGTATAACTTGTTCAACAACTTACCCAATGGGGGTGCTTCTTAACAAATAAACTTACTACAGCGTGTTATGTGAATACACGCTGGAATTTTCCGGATTACCACGTTAATGGTAAACGGGACAAAAAAAAACTTATCCACGGGCACACATACTCAGTGGAACTAAATTCGTCTTGACGCTTGGAGCACCGTCGACCAAATGAGCGAGTTGTGTAGTCCGGTCGACGCGCTGTCGGCCCAACCGTGTAACGGTAATTTACTATACAAGAGAGTTCCCGCGGTGTGCACCGCGCAAAAATACATTTAATTTTAAGAATTTTTTTACTACCTTTTGCTAGTAATATGGCTTGTTACTAGAAACTGTTACTAGGTGACGTACAACGTATGAAATCCACGCTACACGGAGGAAACTTTTTAGCGACAAAAGTCGAGTATCACAGTCTAAGACAAAACGTGAGAAAAACAATAGGGCTGCGTTGATAAATTGTTAGGTTAGCAGTAGTGTACAGTATACCAGTGTTGAATAAATTAAAAATGCGTTCAAAATTAATGAAATATCTGAGATATCGTCGTTACACGTTGGTGTTACACAAAGTACTACAAAAGTGGACATGTATATAAATTCAATTCTGCTTTACTTTAGTTTTAAGTTTTACAATTATTTCCTTTTTTTCGATAGTTCAGTAATTTAGTCAAAACACCCTACAAAAAATGTAATAATATTTCTTTGAAATATGCTTCAGTTGACGTTTTCGCCATCGAAAGCATTAGTGACACAAATCGATCAGGACTCTTTGTTGTTATTCATTATTTTATTTTTTATTAAATTGAAATGGAAGTGATAAAGAAGTAGAATTGATAAGTTAAATTGTAAATAATATTTAGAACACAACAAAATCATTATATTAGCAATAGGTTTTTAACGTTACGTTATTTTTCAGGTGGGACAAGACATTGTGAGTGAAAAGTACATTTTTTTTGCAAATGACTCACCTAGCATTTATTATAGCAACTTGAAATAGCAGATCTACGGCGATTTTTTTGTACCAGGTTAGGCTTTTCCGTAAAGGAGAATGAAATGATGCTAGTTGGTCTACCTTTTTTTGCCTCATTATAATCTATTATAACATCAGGTTTCATTACGTCGTCATCGTCATCATCTCTTTGTAGTCACCTTTGACATACCATCTCCATGACAAGTAGAGATCATAAGTACATCACGCTTATCGCGCCACTTCAGGACTGTATAAAGATTTTCTTTTTGCCTTGCAATTTGTTCTCCCCTTTTTAGTTTTTTGTAAACCACTTCCTCTGGAAGATTTCTTTTATTTTTGCGTAAAGTACCGTACAAATCCGTTTTCCATTTCATTTCCATTCTTTCCGTTTTTTTTTTTTAGATATACAGGGTTGATTTTAAAACACCAGCAACCTCGCAGGACCAGATAGCTGACCCCATAAGGAACAACTTTTGTTCTACGAGTTTGGACATAACTCAATACATTAAAAAATTTGTTCGTACGTCTATGTTTCATTCATAAACGAACGATCCACGCTCGCGCCCGCTTGCGCTGCTAATAATAATAATCTAGTTAATTACAATTGCTCGCGGGGTTTGTAGCCAGTATGTACATACCTACACTGAGTCCACAATCCCTTCATACTTCACCGGGCTTAGGACTGGCTACATTAAACAATTAAAAACAAACACAGTATGTATTGTTTATTATTTATTATTTATTCAGTCTTCGCAGGATTGTAGGTTCTAATAATCAATTTTCCGTGGAATTTCACCATTGATTCGTCCACTATAATAATTTCGTCAGGTAAATAAAGGCTACGAAAATTACCTACGATTGTGTGTATTAGTGGATCATTTTTTTGTGTTCTTCGTTCTAAATCGAATTTTTTTTCGAGTATACCAGAATGAGCGTCGAAACCTTCGACAAAATAAAAATTTCAGAAATAAAAGTGTGTTCATTGTGTTGTTCGCGGCGAATACAACTAAAAAATTTTAATCCCTTCCCTAGTTGCCGCGACTGCCGCTCGACTCCGGGGCTGGCGCCGTACTGATTCATGTATTTGTTTCACTCCGCGCGAATCGCGCGACTGGCGGCGAATCGCGCCGCCAGTCGCCGGTGCGATTCGCTCGGTATATTTCGCCGGTCGCGACAACTATCAGAACTTTTATTAGTATTGTCATATTCGAGTGGTAGAGCCAAGCTGTAGACAGTTTTGTCTACAGCATGAATGGGCTGGCTCGACCGGATCGTTACCACTGTCTCACAGAAAACCGACGTAAAGTAGCGGCTTGCTGCTGCGTTTCGTACGGTGAGTGAGATATCCGGAAGCCCAAATCCCCTCCCCTTCCCAATCCCTAATTATCCCTTTCCTTTAAGGTCGGCAACGCACCCATGATTCTTCTAGTGATGGGCGTACATGGGCGGTGGAGATCACTTACCATCAGGTGACCCACTTGCTCGTTTGCCAGCCTATGCTATAAAAAAAAAAAAAAAAAAAAAATTCATCACTGCTGTCAGCACTCAGAGATATTATAAATTCATTTTCAATAATATTGTCCATTCTCACATCTCGTTCAAATTCTTGTACAATTATTTTCTTTGTTTTCTCTACGACTTTTCTCCAGTCTTCTGTAGTGACTTTTGCACACGCAGTTTGTAGCAGTACTGAAGGGTGGTTCAGTATTGTTCCGCGCTGCATGAGCCTTTATTTGTGCCCAAATAAGCTCGATGGCGTTATACTGGCAATGGCAAAGAGGCAATCGAATAACTTCATGTCTATGCTCTAGGGCTAGTTCATCGACTACATAACGGAGCTTGGACGGTTTAGTTGCTTTTACCAGATTTAACAACTCAACTCTTAAGTAGGATTTGCAGCCACGCCATTTCTTATCAGCCACGAGACAATTTCTTGCTTTTTGTTTGCTTGAGTTGGTGGTTTATCAACTTGTACAGAATGATACGGTGCATTGTCCATTATAATTTTCGATGGGTTTTCTAAGTTGACTAGCAGCTTCTCTAACCACTCTTTAAAAACCTAAAAGTTCATTTCCTCATGGTAATCACTTGTAGTTTTAGAGGCATATGCGAGGAGGCAGTCTGGAATAAAACCTTTGAGAAGCTGACCCCGCGTGACATATAATAAGTCGGGCTCCTTTTCCCTATGGAACTTTTGAGGTGGAGGCCACTGTATCATCGGTCTGTGTCTGCGAAACCGTATGGTTTGATTTCAACCATGTTTCGTCAATAAACTGACATTTAGACATTGTCCCAGTCTGTAGTTTTATTTACTTGACGTAAGAATGTTACTCTCTACAAAATAAAATCGTAGCGTTCTAGCAGGATTTTCCGCTTGTCAGATTTTTTATATCTAAAGCCAATCGATTTCAAAACCTTTGATAGAGACAATTTAACGCCAAATAATAAGCCTGCGTTAAATTAAAAATTCATCTTTCGTTAAACATAAAAAATCGTATTTTAACGAACTCATTAGCTTTTCCCGTGTAGGAGTAATATCCATAAATGTGGTTGCGAATTGCAGCAACATCAAAATTATCAACGCCAACAATTGTTTCTCTTCGTTTATACGCCGATTTTCGAGGTCGAACGCCCAACGCGGTGGACCCGCTATAAAAAAATAATAACATATATTAGTAGAACCAAATATTAAATTCAACTCTTCGATCGGCAGCGTTTTAGTCGCAACCACAACTTGGCTATGACCGCCTTTTATACCACGAAAAGACAAATAAGTAAATCTTACATGTGTTATTAACATTTAGTACATAACTAATGCATTTTAATATATGGTCAAAGTACAAGCGAAAGTTTAGTTTGGGATAGTTTGGCCGTGTGTGTATGTGAAATGTTTGCGTGCTCCATCTTCGACCACATCTTTGCTTCAGAGTAAGCGAGCTGGTGGTCAAACGCAAACTAATAAACGTAAAAAAAATGTCCTGCAATATTTATTATGTTATTTATTTGTTGTAGTGAAAAAAGATATGAGTATTAAAAAGCACAATATCTAAATGAAATATTCAACTAAGGCAAAGTTCAGGCTCACCTTGTGGTCGTGACCTCTCAGCTTCGGCGTTGGTGTCGACAGCAGCTGCTGCGGCGACGTGCTTCCTTTTCACTAAAACAAAAGTTTTGTTCAAATATCCACTTTAATTTCTTTCTTAACAATGTATAATCTATGCAAGTCATTGGTTAATCAATGGTAAAATGGGTTCAATAGTAAAATAAGTTTTAAAATACAATACATAATGATAAGAATGATGAGATTTACTTGGACTGGGTTGACTGATAATGATATATACTTTCACTTACGGAGGTCTGATGGCTGTGGTGCTGGTGTACAAGGTCGAAGAATGGGTACAGCTGGCTGAGGCTGTGAGGTCGCCTCTTCTGGTGGTGTTGGGAAATCAATGCCCATCTGATGAAAGAAGATGTGATTATTGTTTGAATCTTTATTATTATAATAGTTTTTGTGTGGATTGAGTGAAAAATGTGAAAAGAATTTGTTAAGCTTGGGATAAAAAAAAATGTGTGCGTGAACTAGTGTACCACGTAAGAAATGAAACTTTTTTATGACCTTATTTTTCGAAAAATGATCTACTATATGCAACTGTACAGAAATTGTTTAAATAAAGTTAAATTAGATAAAGTTTAAACAAAAGGCTTTTATTATCATAGCTATGAATACAAAAAAAAGTGCGCGTCTCGGGACGCTCGACAGAAGAAGTCCGGTCAAAATCCGCTCAGTCCGGTCAAAGTCCGGTCAAAGTCCTGTCAAAGTCCTGTCAAAGTCCGGTCGAAGTCTGGTCAAAATCCAGTCAGAGTCCTGTAAAGTCCGGTCAAAGTCCTGTCAAGTCCTGCAAAGCCCGGTCAAAGTCCGGTCGAAGCCCGGTCAAAGTCCTGTCAAAGTCCTTTCAAAGTCCGATCAAAGTCCTGTAAAGCCCTGTCAAAGTCCGGTCAAAGTCCTGTCAAAGACCAGTTAAAATCAGATTAAATTAATCAAGTCCAGTTAAAACCGTTTGCTAGTACCGTTAACCGAAAAATGTGACGCGTGACGCGTAACCGAAAAATGTGACGCGTGACGCGTTACCGAAAAATCTTACGATTTTATTTTTCTAACGCCGATAAAGAAGTTTCACTTCAAAAAGAATATTGGTTTCTCAATCCACATACTACACTACTATTTATTCACAGGTTTTTCTTATAGGTGAGAACTGTGATCTCTCAAAATGCACAAATAATACACTACTACAATTATGTTGCTGCCACACCGCTGTTATAAAATGTTTACAAAACATTATTAAACATTTGTTAACAAAAATTTGATACATTTTATCACAATGTTAGATAATGTTAGTAAATGTTTAATGTTATAAAATGTTTGTAAACATTTTATAACACCGGTGTGGCAGCACCATTACTACAAACTACTGACAGTTTTTATTTATATGTTTTTCAAAGTCTAAACAGAGGTTTCTTAATCCACAAACTACAATTTTTTCTTAAAATTTACTAGTAAAAGCATTTATAAAACTAAAAAAATTGGCAACTGAATTAGAAATCATGCAAAACAAAACCAAGCGGTGAAAAATCAGAATAGCAAAAAATTAAACATACATCGACTTCGATGCGGACATTTTCATTCCCAATTACATTTTGTACTCCTATCAAAGACAGGATTATGTCTTCAATAGGAGACAAAATGCAACCCCATGAAGGACCACGTCCAGTGCCACTGCTATGCTGACGCATTGCTGCCCCTTTCTTCCTGACCTTGCACTTTAGATCACTCCAATACTATAGTGCAAGGCAAAAACAGGCAAGCAATTAGCAAGTAAAGCAAAAAAATCATCACAGCATAAAAAAATGACATAGATTGTCTTCTCCTTTATCATTTTTAGTTAATCAATCACCCATTGCATACAAAATCACAAGCACATTCAAAAAAGTTATAAAATATTTTTTTTTGTAAATAACTGTGTGTTGACAATATAAGATCTTAACAAATAGTATTTAAAGTATAGTATAGTATAGTTAGAATCTATAGTTGAATGGGCTTATGAAGTCAAAATATTCAGTTAAATTATGAAATACAAATAATTATATGAAATAATTATATATGATTAAGAAATATGAATTAATTAATGTAGGGTGTGCTGTGTGGTAAATTGTTATAATTTTTTTATTGCAGTTATATAAGAGCTTTTGTGACATAATATGTTGTTATTTATTTGTGGTAAACAAATGTTAAATAGATGCTTAGTGCATAGTGACTGGTATTAGTTATGTTAGTCAATAATTAGCTCAGTCTCTCCTTTGTTAATAAACAAATTGAACACCAAATGCATTTAAGGATTAACATGAACCTACACAAACTTTGTTTTAATGAATAATGAAGTAGCATATGCAATGGTCAAAAATGATTCATAACTTTTTTTTACTTACTTGCCGCCACTCTTTGGGGCTTTTAGTACAGCCCTGACCCACAGAATTGAGCCGCGAGGCAACGTCATCCCACAGGCGCAATATTTCTTGTTTTGCCTTGCCTTTTGGCTTGCAGTGGGTGGGACTCCATCCACCCCAACAACATCTCCTGTTGCATGGAGGAAATTTTTCGTGACGGTGGCATACTGAAACACAAGTTAAGAATAAGTTACTATTGAGAGGGATAGATACACCTTTGATGATAATTATATGCACACAGCTGAACTCCAGAGGTATCTTACTGTCTGTATATCATTCGGAAGAAAAAACATTTATAAATACAATAGTATTACCATAAATCTGTGAGTATTACAAAGGGTCTGACGGGAAATCGGCAGCACGACACAATACATTTCGGAATCGTTACAAATTTAGAACCTACAACATTCGAGAATTAATTTAAATACTTACATTCTATTTATAAAAAATTCTCTTCTTCTTTTTGTCTCCACAGTGTGGCGGTAATTTCCCCAATGTCGATTTCGATTTTCAAGTTTTAACGTTTTTTCACTGACACCGACAGCTGAGAGCGTTTTGTTTATGAGTTTGTTCTAAGGAAGTTTTCTTTCGCAATGTTATTAAATTGTCAAAATATGTATATATAATGTGACTCGTGTGATAT
Source organism: Amorpha juglandis (assembly GCA_949126905.1). NCBI lineage: Eukaryota > Metazoa > Arthropoda > Insecta > Lepidoptera > Sphingidae > Amorpha > Amorpha juglandis. Next base: position 14,351,963 of record OX421386.1, on the reverse strand, counting down.
ATTAAAGCAAATATCACACGAAAACAATAAATACAAAATATATATATTTTTATATGTGTTATAAAAAAATATACACTAAGCATTATCAAAACGCAAGTTTTCGTCTCAACTCGTTCATTCTCGGATAACTATAGCCCAACTATAGCCAAAGCGATGCCACTGCGTTTTTACGCGGTACCAAATTTTTGATGACAATGCATTGCTATCGCAATCGCGCATTGCTTTGGCAATCGCTATCGCTTTGGATAGGCGGTCGGGGGGCTGGAGGCCTTGTTTACTTAGGTTGTTGTAGGGGAAAATAATTTCTTCCTCAGCTCCTCAGTTGTTGGCTCCGCAGTGTTAAAACCTTGCGGGGACATCAACCGAGGAAGCTGAAGTTTGTTTCTATCCTATTTTATATACACTCCTTTGCAAAAAAAACGGGCGGGTTTGATTTTTTAACATTATTGGTAATAATTTAGTTCTTCAGAGGTTTTAATAGCCAAACTATGTTACTGGCACTTAATAAAGAGTCTGGGTATGAAAAAAAGTTCATTCCAAATTCAAAACTTTTGTTTTTTAAATTATTAATCCCTTTTTCATTTTGTGACACTTTTCGCGGGTTTGCGGTTAAAAGGTTATCAAGCAACTAAAAGTAACTTTTCGTTATTTTTAGTACAACAATTTATGTTTATCGCATAATTCTGCCTTATTGTGACTTAAAACAGATATCTTTGTGTCTATCGTAATGGCAGAAAAAGCAATGAGAGCTAGTAAAATTATAGCGCTGCTGGAAGAGGGGTGTAGCCAATGTTACGTCTCACAGCGGTTAAACGTGAGTCGTTCAACCGTACAAAGAACCTGGACTCGACACCAAGAGACAGGTTCCGTTCAGAGAAGGCAAGGTTCTGGGAGAAAACGTTGCACACAGCCGCGAGACGATCGCTTTTTAGTGACTCAGGCGCTGAGGAACCGCAAATGCAGTTACATAGACCTCAAAAGAAACCTTGAAGAGGTACGAGGAGAACAAGTTAGCCTATGGACTGTGAGGAGAAGACTTTTAGCTGCTGATATACGTAGTCGACGACCAGCGCGGGCCCCCAAGTTACTCCGTGAGCACCGGATTGCGCGGTTGAGGTTCGCTAGAAATTGCCTATCTTGGACACCAGGTAACTGGAGTAGCGTACTCTTCTCCGATGAGGCTCGAATTTGTCTGCATGGTGAGGACCGACGTCGGCGAGTGTTACGAAGACCAGGGGAACGCTATGCCGATGTGTGTTTTGAAGAAATCACCCCTTATGGTGGAGGGTCCGTTATGTTTTGGGCGGGCGTAACTTCCAACTATCGTACCGAGATAGTATTCATAGAAAATGGCTCACTAAATGCGCATAGGTACATAACAGAAATCCTTTCTCAAAATGCACAACCCGCACTGACTGTAATTGGTGAAGATGCCATTTACATGGACGATAATGCTCGGGCCCACCGTTCTGGCGACGTAGATGCTTATATGCAAGAGGTCGGTATTCGTCGTTTGGATTGGCCAGCGCGGAGCCCCGACCTTAACCCCATTGAGCACGTTTGGGACCTCCTAAAAAGGCGAGTACGATCTGTCCAACCACCTCCACAAAACATCAGAGAGCTTAAACGTGTAATCTCGACTGAGTGGGAACACATTCCACAGGACACCATCAAAAGCCTGGTGGGAAGCATGCCAAGACGATTACATGCCGTAATCGCTGCAAGAGGAGGTCATACTCGTTATTAATTTTTATTTTTTAATGTCTCTTTTATTAAAATACCATAAAAATACTCGTAGTCTTAATTTCATTATACCCATAAAAATGTCCATTTTAACACGGCTCTCTGTTTACATTGACTAAAACACCGATACCAGGATAAAAGTGTTAAAAAACTAGATTCTCATTGATAATAAGAAATTTCTAGTCATCCAAGCTAATGACATACTAAAAATATAATAATATTTACCCATAGAAAAGCTAAGGTAAAGTGTGTGTGTAAGGTGCCCGTTTTTTTTGCAAAGGAGTTTATATTACAATATGAAAGAGTACTATTTTTTTTCATTTTCTTGTCATTAAATTCCATCGCATTTTCTTTCATTTTCTGTTCTTTCCATCTATCTTTATTTTTTCCTTCATTTATACTCTTTTTTTTTAATACATTTTGGTATATTACTAACACTTAATACTAATTTTTATTTCATTGTTTCAATATTATATAATCCCCTACATTAAATAAATGAAATGATACAGTAATTATAATTAAATTGAAATCTAAATTAAGAATGCAATTAAAATTGTAATAGATTCTGATTATTGTGTATAATTGTATGATACCGTGTACCGGAAAGTCATTACCAGTTTTTTTTATATTGCTCATCTTTCTGGTAATTTATGGATGCCATCCCAAAACTGTTTGTCCTTTGAGGAAAACCATTCATCGAGTCATTTTCTAACTTCTTCGAAATTGGCGAAGTGCAGCTCTGCAAGGTCGTGTCCCATCGCTGCGAAAAGTTGATAGTCGAACGGGGCAAGGTCTGGAGAGTACGGCGGGTGCAATAATATGTCCCATCCAAGTGCTTTCAACGCTTCCTTGACCGGTTTTGCTTTATGAGACGGTACGTTATCGTGTTGTAAAATCACTTTACCGTGTCTTCGGGCCCATTCTGGACGTTTTTCGATAAAATAGGGTGGTTCAAATTGATTTGTTGGAGGTAGCGATCACTATTAAAAGTTTCACCAGGTTTCAACAGTTCGTCACCACGCCACTCTGGTCCCACCAAACTCAGAGCATTGTCTTGCAACCGAAACGATATATCATATCTTTGAAGCAGCATTTCACAGACGATTTTCCGATTTTCCATTTGCCTGTCATTCAATTGATGTGGCATCCATCTTCCCACTTTTTGTTTTTTCCCCATTGCTCGTAATCGGTCGCTAATCGTTTCTTGAGCCACATTGCCAATTGTTTTTGAGTTTGAGTTGGGTCTTCATCCAATAACTCCTGAAGATTCGCATCTTCAAACTTTTTGGTCTACCAGAAGGTTCTCTATCTTGCACATCCAAATCACTACTTTTGAATTTTCGAAACCACACCTCAAGTTTTAAGGTCAGAGCATGCTCACTGTCAGTTTCTACCAGCAAACGATGACTTTCAGCGGCTTTTATCTTTTGATTAAATAAGTAGAGTAATGCATGTCCCAAATGCACGTTTCTAGGCACGAAACTTGACATTTTCAAAGAGGTATAAATCTATAACGGTGTTACATTTATAAAATATAACATGTACAGTAGGGTGTCCCTTATATGACGAAAAAAATTTTTTTTTCCAAATTCGCTATGCATACCCTCTACATTTTTTATAAATGCTAAAACATGCTCAAATATAAAATTTTATCTTTCTAGTTTAATTGTAACCCGTGCCGACCGAGCTATCAAGTTTATCAAAAATCATGTTTTGTTCTGATATTTCGGTCTACTATAAAACTAATATAAATTCAATGCAAATGAAGTGAATAAGAGTTCAAATAAAATAAGATAAACATTAAACTTTATTTACACACAAATAATAACAATCAGCCAGGGTAACTTCTTTTTAGAGTCGTTTTTTTTACAGTCCGGATACAAATTTCTAATACAACGCAACAAGAACTGTTTTTGTTCCTTTTGAGCCGTGATAAGTCCATTAAAATCTTGCATTATTTCACAATTCTTTCGGCAGTGTCATTTACAACCTTCAAACGACTTATCCTTCTTTTAGCTTCCAGAAAAACAGCATTATCATTCCAATAATATACGATACAACTTCCTGAAGAAAACTGTCGTCGATCTGCAGTCGAGATAGAAATTGTTTGCTCTTTTCTGATACAAAATCATCCCGCGTTTTATTTGAAAAAAAAAACAGATTAAATAACAAAATAAATAATAACAAGAAATGTAAAAATACACAAAAAAGAAATTTCACTTACCAAATAACTTTTACGATAGTTCTTCCTTGGATGGGGCATAGCGTTTGCGTAAATCTGAGATTTTGTCTCTTTAAGTGGTAGATCATTTTCATATTAGTTTTGGTTATCAACTTCTGATCAAAATGGGACAGAATGACTGTCTCTTCACATAAATACCACAAATAATTGCGAAACTTGCTTATAGAAGCTTTAGAAATTGTTGCGTCCGCGAGCAATAGTACGCTCTTTTATGAAATCAAGAGATAGTTCAATTTTACTGGAATAGATGTTTTTCCAATTGTCTCTGAGCTCATTGAAAATATGAATATCCGGACTACTAGTAATTTGCTTTATCTTGCTTTCGAAGGCAGTTTTTAGGACCAACTCATAAACATGATGACGACAAGCAAAGGGCAATAACTCTCTTTCTAAAGTCTGCTCCAAAACAGCACAAGTTCCATTGAAACGGCGAGTATTCGAAGTTGTTGTGTCGCAGCACATTATTTGGACTTTATTATGAAGTAACCAGTCAAAGAGAGCAGTTGATATGGCTTTAGTCTCTTTCTTTTATCTCTCTCTCTCTCTTCTATCTCTTTTCCTTGCATTCCTTTCCTATTCTTCCAATCGTCTTTGCCTAGCTCGTTCTTCTTTTTCCGACAATTTTTACACTACCTAAGCACCCCGGTCGACCTGGCTCTCTCTGTTTCTTTAAAAACACTTTGTCTTCCTCTATTTTTATTCTCTCAAAGGCATCAGTAATATCAAATAAGTTATCAAGGTTTATTTTAAAACTATATTATCGATTCTTGAATGTGATCTGGGGTTTCTTACAATTTTTTTGCAGTTCTCTCCAAACATGATATAAATCAACAGCAGATCTTAATTAGGAAATGCCTTTGTGGGAATTCTGGCTTCTTCTCAAAATATAATGATTTGCACTTTCACTAACAGTTAGCTTGACTTCGCGAATATTGTAAAATGAGACAGCGAGAACTTGTCGATTAGATGGTAATTTTGCACCATTTATTGGATGCTTAGGCAGTCCGATTAAGAAAATATTATATTTATCACTTCGTAATTCCACCGAAATAATTATTTATATAGTAAATAATACCGCGCGCATTAATAATCTTAAAAATCACGTGTAAAATGTCAAATGAAAGGGGTAGTTACAGGTCACTGCGCCAGTACCCGCGCAACTTGTATGGAAAAGTTTAAATCGCAAGTCGGCACGGGTTATCGTTTATAAAACGGGCTAATATTTTTTTTCTATACTATATTGGGTTATTACGAAACTTTTAAGAAGGTATGCATAAAAATAAATTGAACTTGAAATATAAGGGACACCCTAATGTACAGCTTTGAAGCTAGATGTCATAGCATGTTTAGGAGCTCTGCATTAGGCCATAAGAGCTGATATTTCATTTGATTTCATTTAACAGGATAAAAAAAAAATACTAACTGCAACTCTGAGTTCTACTATGTATAAAGTTTAACAGATTTGGGGGAATTTGGTAAAATAGTCACTCACAGAAATGGCATTGATGCGGTCTCGTGGGGTAGCGCTGGCTGGAGCCGTCAGCAGTAATCGCGGTTATCCGCGATTTTGTAGAACTGGAACTCGTAGATAGGGGCCGTGATAATCACGGTTTTCCGCGTCTTCGTGGAGCTGGAACTCGGAGATTGGTAGGTAGATGCCGCACAATTTTACGCGACACAACAACACAGCCACTTTTTACACTTTTCAGAGACGTATTTGGGTATGTAGGGATTTTCGTATCCCACCGCTGCCACCAAATGTTATCCGCGCAATTAGAATTGGGTTTTTTAAAAAAATAAAAATATTTATCACACTTAAATTGATTGAACAATTTTATTGCAATAGTAGAAATAGCTTAGAATAAAACGATATCGTAAATATGATATGGAACTGCTTTGTAAAGCGGACACGGAGAGACTGAGGTGTCCGCCATCGTCCCGACCATCAGAGACGCTAAAAATGCGGACACTGCATGTCTGCAGCATTACTTGCATTAACCCTTATAATACTGGGGTATAACAGCTGCAATAATGTATGGTTGGCCCGTGCAGTTTTTTTTTGTTGTTTTTTAAACAGTCACACACATAGTCCTGTCCTATAGTAAGATACGAGTCTTATGGCGTGGGTATCAGGAACTACGAGATACTTACGGTCTCACTGCACCCAGACCCCGAGACAAATATTTGTGTGATCCGCAAATATTTGTTTGTGTGTGGGGATCGAACCCGCGGCCTCTCACTTCACAGCCGCTACTCGCCCGCTGCGCCACGGAGGCTGTCATAAAAAATAGAAAATTAGAACAGTTAGATTATCTACAAAATATGGAAGGGATAAAATTAGCTGATCCTGACCCGGGGCTGATGTTTGTATTATATCTGTTATAATAATTTCGATACCTCTAGGGGCAATTTTAATATTAGAGGTCTTGATTAAAGAAAGGTTTGAACTGAGTGGGCCATATAAAGAGCTGATAAAATCGCTAACTTCTTGATTAGTTTTTCTATTGAAAGATCCTTATTAGGATCCCAAGGATGAGGCAGGAGATTAAGTAAGATTACATTAAGTACTGTCTGGAGATCTCAAGTACTAAGAGTATTTATGCATACAAGGTCGCAACTTATACGCCCCCTTTAATAATCTTTTGATGCGGTCACCTATCCTTACACTACTTCCGAGTAGTAATTATCATGCAGACTGATGACTGTTGAGGGAACCGTATGATGCTCCATTATTATATTGTTCTGATAGAAAATATAATACCCACGAGATTGACACTTAAACGTATAATTAAACAGTACTTCCACCATAATTCATACGTTACATTGTATTGTTCGATCGTGTTACTTGACAATGAACCTAGCATGAGTTCGAGAGCGGTGAACGGTGTTCCTCGGCAAGTGAACGCCATCCGGAGAACACTGCGGCACCCAGGGCATGCGATTTGTATAGAGGTAGTGTGTTCTGAAATGGGAACGTAAAAGATCTTTGTTTAATTTCAAAATAATGATCTTTGTTATTAACATAACTGACACCGTCGTATAATACTGTTTTTTAATTATCTAATCCAGTCCTCTTGTGAAGCTAACGTTTTGACTTTATTAAAAGCTAATACGATCCGGTTTTTTTAAATCCTCCACGGTGGCTACTTCAGTCGCATAAACTTCATTTTTAATGCATCCCCACAAAAAGAAGTCTAGTAGTGTGAGGTCTGGTGATCTAGCTGGCCACCGGGTAGGTCCGTAACGGCCAATCCACTGCTTCCCGAACATAGCAGTTAGGCACTCTAGCAGCCACCACTGAATGAGCAAGTGCGCCGTCGAACTGGTACCACAACCGCCTATTTGCTGCCACTGAGAGTTTGTTTATTTGCTTTAACGGTGAAGGAATCATCGTAAGGAAACCTGCGTACCTGAGAAATCGATAAGATTTTTCGAAGGTATGTGAAGTCTACCAACCCGCATTAGGCCAGCGTGGTGGACTAAGGCCTAACCCCTCTCATTCAGTAGAGGAGGTCCGTGTCCAGCAGTGGGACATGCATAATACAGGGCAAGTAAAAAAAATGACATCCGTGAATTGCAGCCCAAACATTGACTGCGAACCTGTATTGGTGCGCAGACGCCCGTTTTCAAGGCTCCAGTATCACAGTTTCTGGCGATTCCAAATCACGTTGCGAGTAAAGGTACTATCATCGGTACACATTACGTTGGACAAGAATTCCTGATCATCAGCTACTTTCTCAAGTAGCCACTGACAGTACACTTCTCGGACCGGCTTATCTCTATCCAACAGAGCCTGTATACCTTTAAGGATTCTTGATAAGTCCACCCAATAACCAAGGATGAGAATGACCCAACCTTCGCAATTTGGTGGCTTATGGAAGCCGTTGCTGGATATACGTGTTGACCTTGGTGCCTTGGCGCAAGAGAGCGCGGCCCCGGGCGTTCCAGAGTTACCAGGTTGCTTGGAATGCCAATCCATAGACGAACGAACACCGATATAACCCAAAATTAGAACACGGCACTCACAATTCCCAAATGTAGGCAGCAAATTACTATTATTTTATCACAAACACAACACTCGTCCATATAATTTTAATACGTGCGTAACATTTCATTTTAATAATTAAACTTGCAATATTCGCAATAAGTTTATGTAGCTATTTGACGGCACCGCGCGCGTAACGAAGTCTAAGGCCGCGGACTCGAAGTCAGCGGGTGCGGGGCGGTGGCGGCGGCGGCGCGGGTGCGGCGGACACCCGGTCTCGAAGTCAGCGGGCGGATCGCGCGGCGCTAGAGCGACGTAGTGTTGTACTATGAGAAATTAGTGTCTGTTCGCGAACGAAATTGATGTGAATATGATGTTCCATATAAAAAATCATTGAAATAATTTGCTCCACCACGTCGGCGGGCATTTTTGAAAATACACAACACTACGTCAATGCAGACGCGCAGTTTCCGCTCATTTGGCGGCAAATCTCGCGGGAGCGGCGCGTTTCAATGCATAGATTTAAATGGACCTGGCCCCGAAAGCAGCAGCGCGGCGCGGGCGGCTGATCAGTGACTCGGGCGCGGGCGCCGTCGAACCGGTTTCGCTAGCGTTGCAGGATTGCGCGCATCCACTGTGTAGCGCCCGGCCGATAATATTGTACAATAATTACCATTATAATATTCCACTCTATTCATATTTCGTTTAACCATGCAAATGCTATATTATATTGTGTATAAATATGTATGTTTCCTTATAGTGTGGCGAGTCGTCACAACGGAAAGCGAAATGTTAGTAGCATGGTTGTCTAGTATTAAAAGGATGGGTTCATCTGCAGACGGCTTGGCGTGCTGTTTAATTTGCGCCAACCATTCAAGACAGAGGTGCTCATTAATCCAACCTTTGTCTGAGCATTTGTAAAACACTCCTGCTGGACCATCCTTCTTGAGCAGAGGGGTCAACCTTTTTCTAGGGAAAATAAACATCGGTGGAATGTAACCGCCTGCAGTGCTCATATCACACAACAAAGTGATGTGTTTTCCTCTCTACCAACTGGATATCGATACCACTCTCTTCTGTCCTTTTATAGCCAGAATTTTACCGGGAGTTTGAACTGCTGAAATACGTCGCAATTATGAATATTTTTAGGAACAAATCTATGCTTTCCTATCAGCTAGTAGTAGTAGCTCAAAGAACTGACATATTTCGGTTTTATTAAAAGCTGTTATTCTGTTTATGCTCCGGTTTCCTAATAGAATTGTTATGTAATGTAATATTAAATATAAATTTATTGTAGTCGGTAGAGGTTCTTCACAAATAAGACATGTATTGGTGCCATGTTCAGAACGTAAATACTACGATATTCCTTATAATTATAGCGGAGATCCAGACCAGGGGATACAATTGGATATCACGTAATTCCTAACCCGAATATCGAAAAAGTGTGTTAACAAAATAGTAAACCATACCGCGATCTAAGTCTACCTAGCGTAGAGCGCCATCTATTGACACACAAGGTAAACTTTACACACATCACAATTATCTATAATTAATCACAATTTACAATACTTTAATTTTCTTTTTATAATATTGCATTGTCAGCGGCCTTTGATAAGCATGCCAAATTTCGATTTAATCCGACGTTTTGAAGGAGGTCAAAATCATGTTCCAAGATTCTGTTACATACTAACATACGTCTGAAGCTAATAAAAGCGTGTTAAAATATATGCTATTTTCTACACCAAGTTTGCTAGCTCGGCTTCTGTCTCAACACTAAAGCCAGTGAATCTTCTTAGATGTGGTCCTTAGGTAGTAGAACCTTTTTTATCCTCTTTTGAAGGCTTGAAAATGAGATCCCCATTATCTTACCAACGTTTCTTATAGAAGAACCTCCTTCAACAAGCTTTACAGCTTTTTCCAGGTTATTGGAAGATCAGGAAGCCTTTTCAGTTGCCCTCACTCATACTTTCGGTATTTAGAAAGAAATAGCTGGTGGGAGGATACTTGTATCCGACCGGATAAAGCCGTAATACCGGCTTATCACTGTAATGTAATTAACACGTTACATTACATACCAACCCAAAAAATAAAAGAACGAAGTTCTTTTATGAACTTAGAAAAACAAGTCCTTCTACAAAACCTAAAAGAAAGAAATGAAAATTCCAAAAATCCAAACAACAATCCAGAGATAATAATATTGAAATTATTGCTGGTGTAATAAATTTAGCTGGTGGGAGGATGTATCCGACCGGATAGCGACCACCGTACACTGGTGCTAAAACCTGCCATAGTGGCCCATCTTGTGTGGGTCGCGTTCCAGGGTCAGCCAGTGTATATCCGGTACTCCCCAGGGGGCTTGCCCTCTGATCCTAACCTTTTCCCCATCCCCTTTCCTTCCCCTCCCCCTTGGCCCTTTGGCAGGCCGGCATGATCATGCCAACCTACGATGGACACATTATTTAACGTTGGTCGACACCATTCTTGGATTGCGCTACACTTACCATCAGGTGTAGCGTAGTCATTTTGCCGAGCCAGGATAAAAAAAGAAGTGGTTTGTTATAGAGAGAACTGAATTAGCGGCTGTTGATGCTTAGCTATTTCTAGTTATTACTTGAAAATCAGGGTCGTCCATTTTAGCAAGCTTGAAAAAGTACTAGGTTCTGAGTTTATGTACTCGTTTTTCAACAATCAGTATTTTCTTTTTATCCATGTCAGTTTCAGCAGCAATTTTATTAGTTAAAAGTATGCACGTACAGCAGGCGTCCGAAGCAGGTGACTGAAAACCAAGATTAAAATCTGAAGTGAATATTTCCTAAAACATCGTTTTTTTAACCATTAAATCTTGAGTCACGAAATCCTTTCGCAGTTTACTGATATTCAACTCACTTGATAAATAGCTTCTTTTTGATTTATTACGACTGTAATGACTCTCTGTTGCAAGCAACTTTCTGCAACTCTCTGTAATCAGAAGCACACTTGCGCTTTTTGCTTCCTGAACTCGATTGAGATACCGTATCAGTGACATCAGTTATACTAGAATCATCTGTATCGGCATGATCTTGTGAAATGCCGTGTATTACTACATCCAAATTTCCGGAAGATTGTTCAGCAATTAAATCATCTTTAATAAATAACATTTGTTGAAAATAAGGCCAAGTGGACTGCAGAGTATCACCTGGATCACCTGACCGTGGCGGTGGAAACTTCTTTAGTTCTTTAGGAAAATATATTACGGTTTTTTGAGGTCGCTGATTAAGAATTTGAAGTTAAAAATTGTCCAAACAAAATGGCGGATCCAATATAGCAACAAGACGCATGAAAACCCGTCATAAGTTATGATTGGAAGCATATATGTAGAGAGTTCGAGATCAATAACTATAACAATTAACATACATGATGGTGATGCTGATAATAATAATAATAAAAATAATAAGATCCGCTACTGAAGGAAATCGGTCTTTAACATTAACGACTTACAACTTAAAAACTTAATCTGATTAACCTTATGCCCTCTCTGAATCAGTATCGCTCTCGAAGTCCTCAGAGTCAGAATCCACATCAGTCTTGCATGTTCAGTCGTGGTGCGATTGGAATTTCAGGGGAAAGTAATAATCCTATTGCCTCCTTTGATAAACTTTTCATTTTCCTCTGTGGTAATTTTCTGATGCTGGAAATGTATGGATCGGAAGTTAACAGAAGCCGCTTGAAAACGTCTTGCATTGTTTTTACTCGCGATATCTTTCTTGAAAAGTCTTCACGATATCTTTTAATGTCCTTATTCCTCGCTTCTTGTGCTTCTTCGGATAGCTGACCGATCGGTAGCAATGCGTGAGCTACGATTTGTGGATTGTGAATCAGTAACTAATGCACCGAAGTAGGCATATAATACCATGGATACAGCTCAACGAATTTCCTCGCAATTGTCAGCGTATAATTATGGAACTTATCAGTATTCATTTCATGTCCACTCGAAATGACTTGTAAGATGAAGTGAAACCGTTCTATCAAATCTATGTGCAATGATGTTATGAGAGCAGATGTCTTCGAATTTTCAAAAAGCGTCGAGCTGTATTTCCATCGTTGGTATTGTTAATAAAATCCACGCTTTTTTACCAGACTGACTAACTCTTTATTACTTTTTTAATACAATAGATATAAAAATGCCACAGAATACATAACCAACCATATTTTGTTTATACAAACTTTTCTCATAGATGGCACTAGTATATATTTTGTTACTTTATATTTAATTACATTTTAACACCCTCTCTTAACAAAATATCTCACAAAATTACACTGTAAATAATTATCAACATCTAACAAAAAAACTTTAACAATTTGAAACTTCAATTAACTTCCTCAATTCCCATCATCTTTAAAAATTTATAATGTTTATGTGCACAAAGTCCTTTAGTAAGTACATCAGCTGGCATAGAAGAAGTTTGCAAATAATTTAATTTAATTTCTTTATTTTCAACACATTCTCTTGTGAAATGATGGCGAACATCGATATGCTTTGTGCGTTTATAGAACAATGGGTTATAAGCTAATTTTATGGAACTTTGACTGTCACTGTGCAAAGTCACTGGTTTGCATTTATCAAAAACACCTAATTCTGACATTAAATTTTTTAAATAAATCCCTTCCTTACAAGCTTCTGCAAGTGCCATGTATTCTGATTCTGTACTTGATAAGGCCACTGTTCTTTGCTTTCGAGATTAATAGCTTATGACACAATTAGATAATACAAAACAGTACCCCGTATAAGACCTTCTATCAATGTTACATGATGCCCAGTCTGCATCTACAAAACCATGTAAACTGGAATTAGTTTTCTTAAAGATTAAACCAAAATGTTTAGTCTTTTGTAAGTATCTTAATAGTCTTTTTAGATATATCCAACGTGTTTCATTAAAGCATGTGTTAAATTGGCTCAAAAAACTGACACTATACGAAATATCTGGCCTTGTGAGCACTGACAAATACATTAGGCTTCCTACCAATTGTTGATAAGGATAAGTTTCATTACAGTTATCATTTAAAGCTTTTTCTAACTTTAAGTTCACTTCTATTGGAGTGACTGAAGGTTTACAATTAATCATATTGAATCTTTTCAATATATTATCAACAAATTGCTCTTGGTCTAAAGTTATACTATCCTTTTTTACATTTACATTCATGCCAAGACAATTTTTAATTTTACCCATATCTTTAATCTTAAAATCTGACTCCAAAACACTTCTCAAACTATTATAAGCATTTTCACAGTTATAAAACACAAAAAAATCATCAACAAAAATTGCTACAAATACTTTTATATTATCATGACACTTTATGAATAAACAGGGTTCATATTTAGACTTATTAAAACCTAACTTTAACAATCTGGACTCCACTTTTATGTACCAAGACCTGGCTGATTGTTTTAGGCCATACACTGCCTTTTTTAATCTCAAAACTTTACTTTCACAATTCTTAAAATTTGAATTTTCTGGTATTTCCATAAATACACATTCATCTATGTGACCATTCAGGAAGGCGGTTGGTACATCCAAGTGGTTAATTTTTAGGTTAAGTTGGACACTCAAGGCGAAAAGCAGTCTTAAGGTAGAGTAACGCAAAACAGGTGAAAAAGTTTCATTATAGTCAATACCTTTAACTTGGGTGAATCCCTTGGCTACAAGCCGGGCTCTGTAGCGCACTTTACCTTCACTGTCAAGCTTTTTCTTGAAAACCCACTTATTTTTCACTACTGTACCCTCACTAGGTCTGTCCACTAATTCCCAAGTGTCATTGTTTTTAAAAGATTCAAGCTCTTGTTGCATTGCACTACACCACTGCTCTTTTTCAGGTCCCACAAGAGCATCCTGTAGAGATATTTGTTCACTGGTAAAGTCTTCAACACACATATTTAAAAAACCAAATCTATCTGGAGCTCGCCGAACACGTTTTTGTTGTTGAATAACTTCATCACTCTGAGTAGCTATCATTATATCATCTGGTGTTAAACACACACTATAGTCTTCATCTTGATCACTTGAAGACTCACTAGCAACATATGATTGATCTCTGCTTTCTCTTTCATGTTCTTCAGTGCTCATTGAAATTCCTTCCTCTGTTATTGTATTCTCTTCTTTCTCTGACTCCCTCTCTTGAACCACTATTTCTGCTGTGTCATTTTTGCAATTCTCCATGACAACAACATCCCTTGCCACTATTATTTTATTTGACTTCTTGTCATATAATCTGTAACCTTTAGTATTTTCTGAATACCCAACAAGTTGTAACATTTTAGATTTCTTATCCCACTTGTTACGTCTTACTTTTGGAATGTGGACCATAACCGGACTTCCAAATACTCTGACATTGCTAAGATCAGGTTTTCTCTTATTCCACATTTCATATGGAGTATTATGATCTAAACTGGCTGCAGGTGATCGATTTTTTAGGTATACTGCTGTATTCACAGCCTCTGCCCACAGATGTTTGTCAAATGAGGCATCATATAGAAGACAGCGTGCTTTTTCTATAATTGATCTATTATACCTCTCACTTACACCATTTTGTTCTGGGGTGTAGGCTACCGTCTTTTGATGTATTATACCATGTCTTTTCAGGTAATTTTCCATCATCACAGAACAAAACTCTCCACCGTTATCTGATCGCAAAATTTTTATTTTTGCTCCTTGTTGGTTCTCAACTTGTTCTTAAAATTCTTTAAAATATTTGAAGGCTTCATTTTTTTCTTTAAGGAAATATACAAAACACATCCTGCTGTAGTCATCTATAAATAACAGGTAATATCTGGCTAAACCAAGTGATTTCCTTTCCATGGGGCCACATAGGTCTGTGTGAACCACTTCTAGGACTCTGCTGCTCCTGCTTGTACTGGCAGAGAAAGGAAGCCTTGTTTGCTTGCCTTCGCAGCACACCACACAACTTGATTTGCTTATGACATCCTTTTCCTGGTAAGTAACGCCTGTAACTGCTCCTTCCTTCATCTTCTCTAGGTCTTTCATATTAATATGACCTAATCTTCTGTGCCAAGTTCTGCACGAACTCTGTGCTACTGCCGCTATGATCTGCTCTGACTTTTCAATGTTTAATCTGTACACATCATTCTCTAAGTTTGCTTCACCAATACAAACATTCTGAGCATTGTAAATGTAACAACCATTTTTAGTGAAGGATACTTTGTTACCATTTGCAATCATTCTGCTCACTGAAAGCAAATTCGTCGTTAGTGTTGGTATGCACAAAACATTGTTAACTTTAACTTCATGTGTGATTGTTTCCACACGCGTAGTCAGTTCAAGATCTCCAGAACACAACACTGGTACTTTTGTTCGATCGGCTATAATAATTTCTTTGACTTTCGGTTCGTAAGATATGTTTGTCAACATGTTTTTGTTAGACACCATGTGAGCACTCGCGCCAGAGTCGACATACCAGTCGTTTTGATTAAACTCTCGCGAAAGAAACACTGCACTCAACACATTTGGAATTGATTGATGTTTGTCTTTATTTAATAGGCGACACTGGCTTTTAAAATGGCCAATCTTTTTGCAATGATAGCAGCGAATTTGTTTTTGGTTGACATTTCATCACTGACAGATGACGTGAGCGTTCCATTCCCGCCATTTCCGCTACTAGTTTGTGCACGCGCCTTAAAATGGCGTCTTTGTGCGAGTGCAATAAGCGCGCCTTCTGACTTAACCTCAAATTCCGAACTCATATCTAGCAACTTCGTTTTGATAGCATCAGCGCTCATCTTCATTCCTGAATGTTCGATAGCCATGATCATAGGACTAAACCTTTCAGGGAGGCCTGCCAGCAACAGCGATCCGATCCATTCATCGTTTATTTCGAATCCGGTCCCCTTCAATCTTTGAGCCGTTTCCACTAGTTGATTAACGTAGCTAGTCATACTATCGCAACTCTCCAAACGTATCGAAATTAGGCTTCTAAGGAGTGTGATCTTGCGCGTATAACCCGAATCATCAAACAAAGATTTTAGTTTGAGCCATAATGCTTGCACCGTGGCTACGGTCTTGATGTGGACAAACAACGATGGATCGATGGTCATGATCATCTTTGCTCTTGCCTTCCTGTTGTCTGAATCCGATAACTCCGTTACGCCGGTTACGTCTATGCCTTCCAAGATCATATAATTCTCAACTGCAAATGCCCACTCATCGTAGTTGTCACGTCCTTTGAGTTTTGGGACATTCACTGCATAGTTCGAGACAGACATTTTTAGCACTGATAATTCTTTAAAACACACCGAAAGTCTTTAAATTATGAGTCTGGGCCCATAACCTGTTAATAAAATCCACGCTTTTTTACCAGACTGACTAACTCTTTATTACTTTTTTAATACAATAGATATAAAAATGCCACAGAATACATAACCAACCATATTTTGTTTATACAAACTTTTCTCATAGATGGCACTAGTATATATTTTGTTACTTTATATTTAATTACATTTTAACAGGTATTTCCGTAACCAGGTTTCGGACGATCGACAATAAGTTCCCAGTTTTGACCTGAATCCTTTAGAATTATCTTCTTGCGCGTGTCTACCATCTCTTTTTCTTCGGCACTGCGTGCTTGCCATTTTTTGATGCCAATTTTGTATGACAAATGCAAGCAACATTCAAAAAACCTTATCCAAGCTTGAATATTGAAAATCCAAACTTCAGATTCTCTTCGTTGACTTCTTTTTGCAAAACAGCATCTATCACGATCACGATGCTATTTATGTGGAAGTACTAGCAGAAATCTTTGCTAGTACTTCCACATAAATAGCATCGTTGCGTAGAGTTTATGGATGCGACTGCGTTGCATACTTTGCCATCTTTCATTGTAAACGCCATATTGTACGAAACCAAGATTTCTTTCCCATGCATTATATTCTCAAAGGGAGTGCCTTTATCTGCTCTTCAATATATTGCACCTCACTGACTGTAGATTCTGCACTTTCGTGCAAAAATTGTAGTCTCAGTGGTCTACAAAATCGAGGAGTCGATGGTCTAGGATTCTTCCAAATCACGACTACTGCTTCTGATTGTGGATCCACAAAAATGAGTTGTAAGGGTACTAGCGATGTAAAAAATACATTCGCATCTAATACGCGTTCATCCTCAAATGTTTGTTTATTCACTTTGTCCTGAACTTCCGTCGCAACCCCATTTAAAAATGAATTTCATGTGGCTAACATTCGCTTGATCCAAACTGCGAATTAAGTCTTCTTGGCTTAATAAAATACGGTCGGTTGTATGATCCAATAAAGCTTGTAGCTGAACTTCAGCCATGCTTTCTGTGATGGTGAGAGCAGTATTAGGTGGATACCAAGCAAGCGGTTTTTCGCTTCTGCCAGTTTCTTGTAGGAAGGATACAGCTTGCAGTTATTCTCCTTACTTGTTGTTCTCAATCCCTGATATTGATTCCTTGTGAATTTGTACTCAACATATAGCGAAAGTGCGGCTTCAGCAGACAAAGTTTTCTCGCTTGTCGTGGTCGATTGCAAAGCCCGTCGATACTTCGAAGCTTTCGATGGACTTGTCATTGTTATTTCATAAACAACCTTCGAAGCATCCAATTTACCTGCAGTGCACAGGCTCATTTGAGTAGCATAAGCTAACTCTTGTGGCCGTGTGCAAACAGGTAACTAAAAAGTGGTCATTGCGCTCATCTAGCTCCTAGCTTTTGCAGGTAGTAAACATTGTAGGTTCATTTATTTGGTGAGCAAGTCAGTGAAATAATGTCTTTTTTTTTTTATTGGCAAAACCTATCCTTGACCATATTTTTTTAGGCAACCCTGTTTGTATGTGTTCAGCAACACCTTTTATACCCTAAATTATTATTTTCATCCGGTAAACAGATGGGTGAAGGTCAATGTTCCGCGGGATCTTAGACCATAAGTGTTTCCACACATCCAGTGAAATTAATTGATTCCTTGAGTTCTGTTACTAAGGATCTAAGAGTTAGCACACATCGTTTTAAAATATAATATTCAATTATTTTATTCCGTATAGCATTTGTGTCAAAACTGTCTAATTCAGAAATGGTTTGTTTGTGTGGACGTTTTTTGCCTGGCGTATCCCACTGTCCACTGTTAACAGAACCTTCTTTTTTTATTCGCCACAAAGTGCTTAAACTGAAACCTGAAATAACAAATAATAGTATTTGTGTATATATTTCATAGTCAGACTACAACGCACTTTAATTATGGTGGAAAATAAATTATAATTAAACATCTGCATACATAATATCTGTGTAATAATAAAGTATTTTATATATTCGTTTTATTTACTAGTCAAAGATAAAATTTTCTTTATGTATTGCGTTTCAGAGGTCATTTCTTCAGATTGTTCCAAGATTTTGAGATTCTCAATGGATTTATGGAGCACCAGCAACTTTTCTCGGTCGTCGCTAATAATTTCAGCTAAAAAAAGATTGCAAAAAATTAAAACTTAAAATGAAAGGACAAATAAAATTATTTGAAGTAAAATAATTTCATTTGAATAATTAAATAAAAAGTATCAAGATGACTACAAGTCCTTACATGTAATTTCCGATATCGTTGACAACAATCGTGATTTTTCACTTAAAACGGCCTCTTTTTCGCGTTTTACTTCTTCGTACTTATTAATCATGTCGTAAAGTAACTTTCTCAGTCCGCTTTTAATTGTTTTAGGCATTGTTTAATGTCGAAAACTACGAAACTATTCACAAACTGATATTAGCGAGGTTATGTAAACAATCACTAACGTCAATGGCTTAAAATTGTTGCCAGTGTAAGAAAAAAATAAATCACTCTCAGCTTTCGTTAGACAGAATATACCCAGTATTTGTGTATTAGTTTTGTGTGTTCAAAACTAGGATCAGCATCACGTAACAAACCTTTTGATTTGTGGGTTGCATGCATTTGTACTATTATTTAAACTTTGCAATTTTCCATCTTTCACTTAAATTTTCATTGTTTTGGCCCTTATAGGACATTTTATTTCAATGACAAAATCTTTGCAGAACCCGTCAAGTGAAACACCTATAATAGGGGATATCAGATTCAACCCAGTTCTTTTAATATCCCCAAAAAGTTTTCTAACTTTGAAAATTTGTGAAAAACAATACTTTTGTGATACATGGACGGTAGTGACGGATAATAAAAGTTCTCACAAAACTAACTTAAATTCGTTTACTGTCTAATTTCACTATACTAATATACACTACTACTACGTAGAAAATAGAAGGAGTGAAGCGACAGTTTACAGATAGATCAAAGAACAGATCTACCAGCACCGCGCGTCGCGGATCTGATACGACACAGATTACTAAGGGACAGTCAGTGTCTTCAACTGGTTCGGTGAAAAATACGGTAGATTATGGTGTCCATGACGAAAAAAATACGCAAGAATTACGGTAAACCCAGTTAAGAAATAAAAGCCGTTAGATATTTATTATTCAGTTTTATTATACATTTAAACGTTCATCATACTTATCATTTTGTCTGTTGGAGTGAAATCCACACAATTTTAGCCGTGTCTTTTGATACATTATTCGGCTAACACATTTCCAGTAATAGTTCTAGTCACTGAATTGTTCCGCTTGTCAGTTTTAATGTTATTGATTTGACTGAAAACTTTCGCAGTCAGCTTTCGAATGTGGTAAGGTTAATATATATAGCTGCCCGGCAAAAATAGTGTCATAAGACAAAAACAGTTGTTTAGAGAAATTAAGACTTTTATGGTTTTTGTATACTTTGTTTGTTGATTATTTAATAATTACTAGAGTCAAATTATTGAAATTCTATTTATAAATAGCATAATTGTATTTAATTCATATAGCATAACATTTTAACCAAAATGGTATATTTTCTTCAAGAAACTTTTAAGAAATTTTAAATAAGATATGTATTATAACTCTTTTTTGGAACAAAAATGTGTATGGTTTGGCAAATAATACACTTTTTAATAGAATTTAGTTTTATTTAAATAACAATAATCAGTCTTACAGCACACAGTAATTACTTAAACTTTCGTTTAGAATAGAAACAAAAATGGCACCAAAAAAATATTTTCAAAAACTAAAATAGCAACTTCGAGCTTAAAAAATTAAAAGAAAACAAAATAGAGAACTTCTCTTTGAATTAGTTTAAATTATAATATTATAAACAAAACAAAAATACAAAGTCGTTTATTTCTCTTACAATAATAAATAAATACCTATTTATAATAATAGTTATTTATAATAGCTATTTATAATAATAATAATGTATAATAATAGTTGCTTAACTATTTGTAGTAAGTAGTACCAGACATGTATTTTTAGGGTATAATACAAACGTAAGTTTTACACCCCATTATAGCCTAAGATCCGGCAGTAGAATCTCTACGTTCATGACGTAGATGCTCAAGCTCAAATTTCTACATTCATTTTGAATAGGACAATACATTGATCATAGGGTGCCAGTCAAAAAGTGCCCGCATATATTTTTAATAAAAAAAAATATAATTAAATTTTGGAAAAAAAAATCGTTCATGGTGTAGTTAAATAAAACATTGTTCCTATTACACAGCTATGTATGTAGAGAATTCAAAAAACCATGGGTGCCGTTGCCTACTCGGCCGCAACTACTTGGCAGCCAGGTGTAAACAAGTAATACTTTTTTGTACGGTAACCATGGTTTTTTGAATTCTCTACATACATAGCTGTGTAATAGGAACAATGTTTTATTTAACTACACCATAAACGAAATTTTTTCCCAAAATTTAATTATATTTTTTATTATGATCAATGTATTGTCCTATTCAAAATGAATGTAGAAATTTGAGCTTGAGCATCTACGTCATGAACGTAGAGATTCTACTGCCGGATCTCGTGCTATTAGGTAGACTTTACAAAATTAACTATAAATTACTGTAGAATAAAAAAATATACTTATATACTCTTTAAAAACGTTATTTAAGAGAGTTATAAAAGGATGAATAAAAATGCGGAATGTGGTTATTATTCAAAAGATCCAAAAGATCTTTTACTTTAGTTTCCTTTATCTTCGGTTTAGATCTATATGCGAGCTTAAGTGTAATTTGATTTAGACTTTTTTCGTGTAATAATGGTTTCAGAGAACTGATTGTCTTTATAAGAATTTTTAAATAGTAACTTGGTAGGATCTTCTTGTAACAATTTGAAAACCTTAAGCTCAGAAATTTTAAATGTTTTTGTTGTAATGCCAATATCGTCGGATAGGCGTTTCAATGAAAAAAAATCATGGGATGACATTTCTGTTACTGTGTAGGGATTGCCTTTCTTCTTAGCGCATTTAATGATTTCAACATATTGACTTGGTACATAGATAGGACCCGAATTCAGACGTTTTTGAATTTGCTTTTCGATAGTCGAGTGCACGGAATCCGCTTCATTTTGGGTGTGTCCAGTAATAAGGTATTTATGTGTTATTTATTGACTTGATCTTAGGGAATTTTAACAGTGCGAACATGTAAATAGAAATAATAAATTTATTCTTATTCTGACCGCAACAATTGTCAGAGTAGAATATAAAATCTAATCCCGGTCCGTCGTAGTTTATTAAAGCATTTTCAATAAATTTGAACACACAGGATCCAATTTCGTCAGACCCTCGGTTCGCCTCTCCTTCGTGCCAATAAAAACAGTCAGTTTTATCGTTAGTTATTTGTGATACAGTAAAATTCAACGTGTTTATTTTTGATTTTTTATGGATATTTGCTGCAATCTGAATCCAATGAACCACATCGAGGGCGTAATATCCGCCACTTCACGCAGGGTCGGAATCCTGAACAGGGTGCGTCGGTTTTTTACTCCCGGTCAGCTTTACCGCTTATACAAAGCGCAAGCGCGGCCGGGTGTGGAGTACTGTTCGCACCTTTGGGACGGTTCCGCCCAATACTTACTTACTCGATGCCTTGGACGGATTGCAGCGTCGGGCTGTCCGCATTGTAAATGATGCAGACGTTACAAGACACTTAGAACCGCTACAATTGCGGAGGGACATTGCCTCACTGAGCGTCTTGTACCGTCTGTATCACGGTGAATGCTCCGAAGAATTGTTTAACCTTATCCCATCCTCACCTTTCCTTAACAGAACCACGCGTGCTGGCTTGCGTTACCACAGCTTCGTGGTCTCCTCCATCTCGGCTCGAACTAAAAAGTTCGCAAATTCTTACTTCTGCCGGACCATTAAGCTGTGGAATAGTTTGCCGGCACACGTGTTCCCTCCTTCCTATAATATTGGGTCCTTTAAACGGAGTGTGAAGAAGCAGTTAGGCAGGCCGGCATGATTGTGCCGACCAACGATAGACACACTGTTTGTCTTTGGTCGACACTATTCCTGAACACACTTGCATCACTTACCATCAGGTGTGGCGTAGTCATTTTGCGAGCCAGGATAAAAAAAAAATCAGCAATTCATCATCTGTCATAATATTTTGACAGGCTAATTGATACTCTTCTGATTGCTCTAACAGTTTAAAAGATTGAAGTTTACCTTTCCGGAAAAGAGCTGGTGTGTAGTCGCATCCTGTGAGTGCATGAAAGCACGGTAGAGCTTTCGATAAAGAATTCCCAAGAATTTCGTGTACATGATTGACGCTTATAAATCGCTCATGATTCCCCACAACCCAAATTTATCCAGATTTTTAGTGATGCATTCAAATGATCCATGTTACCAAGAAGTATTATTAATTAATAAAAAACGTGTAAAATATCTGTGTCTGAGCAGCGTATCACAACTTCGCCATCGACAGTTATTTGGCAAATGTGGTATATTATTCGAGAATCGGCCTCTTCGTGTTCTTCGCAAGACAGTGAGTCTTCAACAGTTTTAATAACTTTATTATTTTCAACCCGGTCTGAATAACACTTGTTGAAGTTCAGATAAATTATTTTATTTCCAATAATTGGAGCCATTTCATCACCAGCCCAATGGTCAATAAAAAAATTAACAAGGCCTTCTTTAAAATATATATTTTTAAGTTCAGCTACAAAATTAGTGGACGAATTTGATTGGGCCCGATTGTAACTTGGCTAATTATTTCATCTCGACGTGAACGCTCAAAATCTTTGATAGACGGTGTAAAATACTGATCGAAGACAATATCGACACGGTCGGATTTAAATCGTAGTATCATACTCAAAATTTTTCTGGATCGAACGGATTACAGTTTTTTTCTAAGATATCGATAAAATCAGCAAGTTGTTTTTCAAAAATTTTAATCCGATTAGGTTGTAAGTCTGCGGTAACGTCTTGCAAGTGTCTTAATCCACAAACATCGAGAACATGGGAGATCAAAGCAGCCCTGATACTGTGGCTTTTTGTCCAGCGTTGGCGTGCAGCTATCGAATTTGTAAAGTGTGCAATACCGCTGAGACGTTTAGCTGCATCTGCATTTATAGTATGTTCCAATGTAAGATCTATTGGTATTCTTGAAAAAGATTTATCTGTTCTTTTAATTCTGAAACATCCAGATTTGAAGTCCTCTTCAAGTCCTGGATGTGTTTCGTTAACATTCTTTAAATTATCATAATATTTAACATACAATCGAGCGTAGTTGGGTTGATTAAACATAAAAAATAAATTTGTGTTTTTTGGAATTATATGTTTAACATTTCAAAATCACCCATGCATATGCTCCTTGATAAAACGATGTAATAATTAACTAGTTGGATGTAGATCATGTAGAACTGAGCAGTTTTACCATGATCACCTTGTCTTGTTTTATCTACGAATTTTTGATACGAAGAGAGCAGTCGGGACAATACTTGATTTGGTAATAATTCAGCAGTCGTAGTTGAATGGGAAATTTCAAGATTTTGATATTGAAGAAGATCATCTATCATTTGTTCTTTTAAAAAACAGTGTTCGACTTGCTTTGTTTTTAAGTATTGGTCAAAATGTAATATTTGCAAACCTACAGCCATCAACGGATGCAGACGTTTGCAACGATTAAAATGTTTGCCATCAATGATTCCATTTACAGAACCTGATGCTCTAATCTTACTTTCAACCATCATATGTGATAATCCACACTCATTGATAAATACTCCAATCGTTTTAAAGAATGCCATCATCAAATGAAATGAGCCAAGATGTATGAAGAGATTATCAAATTTTGGAGTTTCTGTTGCCTGAATCTTGAGAGCAATTTTAGCGATGGCCAAATCATATGTTACTTGGACGTATTTTTGGTTACATTCCACACCAACTTGTTGAGCCTGTGTTATTGTCAACTTCACTACTGATGTCTCTGTTGGTGACAAATTGATTGGAGTAAGGTAAGATACTTTTTGTTTTGGAGTATTATCCTTTATAATTCGACAGTTAAATCCCGTCCACATTGAAGTGTTTGGCACATGGAAAAAGAGTGAAGTCATATGTAATAAATCAATAGTTTGTACTAAAGACAAAGTACTCGGAATAGATTGCTCTACAACAGGTGTTAATCGTTCTAACATTTGTAATCGAGCAGAAATCGGAACGAGTTCAGGAACAATAGCTTCAAAGGTTCGTCTTCTTTTCGTTGGTGGTGGTAACATGTCGGACTGATCACTTCTAGAATCGACATCACTTTCATTAGGAGCATCATTATCAATATTTTGATATATTATACCAACGGTGTCATGCAAAGTTTCCTTTCCATTAAGAGTATCAACGTACCTATCAAAGTTATCAAAGGCTACACCTGTGCATAATGATGATTTCCGAATAATGTCAGGTGGACTAATTTCAGAGCGATGAACAGATGAATAAGTACCTTCAGTTTCCAACTCCTCCAGTGTAGTATAGTTGCAGCAATGTCCAAGACGATTAAGAATGTTAATGATTTTTCTACTACTTGTAAGACTTTTAACAGTTATTCCAAGAGTTATATGTTTTGATGGTTTATTAGTACCATTAGTCACACAAATAGTATCAGAGGCGATTGAGTTGCTCAATCGATCACAGTTTACACCATTCCGGCGACGAATATCTTTGTCTCCAATCAATACTTTAAAAAACCAATCTAACTTTTCAGGAATAGTACATTCACCATTGATTAAATCACTTGGCTTGATTTTTGAAGGTAAAATTTTAATTTTTCCATTTTTAAAATAGCGTTCCGCAGGACTACTTGAAACTGTACTATAATCATGAAATAGACGACATTGTGCAGTTATGTAGGAAAGAGAGAGAATTAAATGTTGCAGGAAGGGTTTTTTGCAAGCAAACCTATGAGATGAGATTACTTCAGGTAGCTTTAGAAAAGTCTCTCAGTGACAATATTCTTCCATTTTTTAGAGAACAGATAATGACGAATAATATAATTAGAGGTGACTAAACGGATGGATAAGGTAGCATCAATGATATCAAGAATTACAACATAAATCTCGACTTATCGAAATGGAATCAACTCCAACGAATGCTCTTAACAAATACATATTTCATGAACTGGATAAGTTACATGGACGAGAGAATCTTTACTCTGATTCACACTATTGGTTCAACAGGTGTATTGTCCTACTCGGATCTAGACTAACTCCTCCAAGAATCGGGAATAACGGTGAGCCAGAGGAAGGCGATTTTTGCCACTATGATCAATTAGGGGGGTTCGAAGGAATGAGACAAAAAGCCTGGACTCTGACGACTATAATGATTATTAAATTAGCCCTTGATGATTGTAACTTAGAAGGGGAAACGATGGGTCAAGGTGACAATCAAGTAATACATCTTAAACTAACTGTAGAACAACAATCAGATCCAACAAGGTTTATCAAACTACTCCTAAACACCTTGGATCACTATTTTACACTCGGTGGATTAACCTTAAAATTAGCAGAAACTTGGTACTCCCAAAACCTGTTCGAATATTCGAAAATCAAAATGTTTTGTATAAACTTTGACCAAATCAGCCAAAGTCTATACCCGCGATTGCCGCTGGTTGGTCTGGAAGGTTCCGTCGCTGTCTCGGCTTCACGAACTAAGTGAACAGTAAATACTATATAAATACATCAATTTTAATATAGCTATGCTTACCCCGACTCCGCCAATCTATAAGAGGATTCTCCGTTTTTATTGAATCGCCGCAATTCCTGATCAGTTGTTTTCCGCTAGTCCGCTCGTCATCCGACCGACGTCAATATTCAAATTTAAATCCATTCTTTTCTTTTTACTTGTTTTATTGTATATCCAAACTCTTTGCTTTATCGGCAGAGTCCCCAACCCCATATATAATTAAAGAGGACTTATTTAAAATAAACTAATAAAATAATTATAATTTAGGGATGTATTATGTATGTGTGAATGTACCGCTAGTTTAAATGGTAAACTATACCCGCTTTCCATATAATTCCATTCCATCATAAATAATAAACATCTGAGTTAATAAGAATTCAACATATCATCTTAGGTCAGAAAATCTAAAATACTGCATTTCTCTCCTTGATGTTATTGAAGAAAACCTAAACAGACGTTTTAAAAAGTTTTTGCAGCTGGAGCCTTCAGCAAATGATGCAATTTTAGCCTCAGTGTCACATCCGTTCTTTAAAATGAAATGGGTACCAAAAGAGCGGAGAGAATATGTAAAAGAACTTATCCTGACTGAAACACAAAAAATTAACCGATCTGAAAAACTTAAATTGGAGGCTATAGACAGCATTGAAGGAGATATAAAAAAAGTCAAGAGATGAATCTTATTACATGTTTTTAGAAGATTCAGATTCTTCTATTGCAAGTGGTGAAAATACAGGATCTACTGCCAGCACCGCTGACTTAGAAACACTGCAATACCTAAATAATAAAGATATTAGCCTGAAGAGCTTAAAAACTTACCCTACAGTACAAAAAATATTTTTCATATATAACACCTATTTGCCAAGTTCTGCCCCTGTGGAGCGACTCTTTTCTTTTGGGGGTATGATTTTGAGGCCTCACCGAAAAAAAATGAGTGATCAAATGTTTGAAGAACTAGTTTTACTAAAATCTTTTAATTAAAAATATTGTAAATATTAAGGTTTTGATTTGATTGCCCAAGCCTGAAAATTGTTTTTTTCTCTGTTTTATTTCAACCATTTTAGTATAAATTATAATAATAAAATTAAATTTATCAAACAAAATGTTGTTTTATTACAAAAGTATTTTCATCTTAAGGAAGTATTTAGAAGATACTTATTTTATATCTAGTATTTCAGATACCATTTTCGAAAGTATTTTGTATCTGGTATCTGAAATACTTAATTTAAGAGTATCTTGTATTTTGTATTCCAGATACTTTGTAAAGGGTATTTTGTACATCTCTGGTGTCGTGAGTGGTTTCAAAAGTTTAAAAACGGTGATTTCGACGTTCGACGAAGACAAAGATCGCAGTGGAAGGACAAAAATTTACGAGGATGCAGAATTGGAGGAAGATTCATCTCAAACACAAAAAGAACTTGCTCTAACATTAGAAGTCACTCAGCAAGCAGTTTCACATCGTTTAAATTCATTAGGGATGATTCATAAACAAGGAAATTGGGTTCCGTACGAATTAAAGCCGAGAGATATTGAACGCCGATCATGCTTAAGTGAAATACTGCTAGCTAGACATAAAAAATGTTTTTTTTTTACATCGTATCGTAACTGGCAATGAGAAGTGGATATATTATGACAATCCAAAAAGAAGAAAATCATGGGGATTACCTGGCCACGCGTCAACATCAACAGCAAAATCGAATATTCACGGAAAAAAACTTAGGTGTAGTGTTTTATGAGTTGCTTAATCCGAGCGAAACAATTACTGGAGCCCTCTATCGAACACAATTGATGAGATTGAGCCGAGCTCTGAAGGTAAAACGCCCTCAATACTATTCTAGACACGAAAAAAATATTCTCCTGAATGACAATGCTCGTCCACATGTTGCGGCTCCCGTGAAAAAGTATTTGGAAACACTTGATTGGGAAGTGTTATCCCACCCACCGTATTCACCAGACATTGCACCGTCCGATTATCACCTGTTCCGGTCCATGACACATGCTCTGTCAGCGCAGCGGTTCACATCTTATGAGGATACCAAAAATTGGGTTGATTCGTGGATAGCCTGAAAAGACAAGGAGTTCTTCAGACGTGGGATTCGAATGCTGCCTGAGAGATGGGAAAAAGTGCTTGCAAGTGATGGGCAATATTTTAAATAAATTTATATTACCGTTCTCCTATAATAAATATTGAATTTTTGATAAAAAACGGCGGAAACTTATTTGTACTCCTAATATTTTCTAAGCGTAATTATAGTGGGGGTGGGGTTAGTTAAATACTGGTAAGTACCAGAGTTTTAGTTCAACAACCTATTGTTTGCGCCATGGCGCAAGTAATGGATATCCTACCCCCCGATTCTCCAGAGTCGCCAGATAAACAACCGATCGATGTTGATCTATCATCTCCGGTAGCCAAAACAGGTACAAAACTTAGAATAGATGATGATAGTCGGAATGATTCCACTAAAAAAACCATCACTGATCCATCCATAGCTGCCCCGTCAATTCAGACAGTGTATATGCACCCAAGTTGGTCAGAAGGCTTAAAATCATACGATGATAAGGATAAAGAACCATTCATTGTGCACGTATCTCGGTCAGAGCCAGACCCAGTAGCTGGCACCACGATCCGTCCAATTAAATTCGGCCAATTCTTAGCAACTTATAAAATTGACAGTGATTCAAGTAAAATTGAGTGAATACGTAACGATGGATTTTAAAATGTTGGTAGAAACAAAGTATCTGTTGAGTTCCAATCTTCATCAGCAGCAAATAATTTTTTGGTTAATCCACTTTTGACACTCAACGAATATACAGGGTTAATTTTAAAACACCAGCAACCTAGCAGGACCAGATAGCTGACCCCATACGGAACAACTTTTGTTCTACGAGTTTGGATATAACTCAATATATTTAAAAAAAAATGATTTTACAAGTTTTTGTTGTGTCGTGTTTTTCTTCGTAGAGTGCGGCGCGGCGCGGCGTGCGCGCGCGACATCAAACGCGCCGCTCAGCTGCTCGGGCGTTGACCTTCAAAGGAGCTAGCCCGGTTCCCCACGCTTCGCGTATTTGTTTACGTAATCTGCGATGCGCGTTGTAACGTTCAAGACGGAAATTAAATGAATACTTATTTTTTGGTATGAAAATAAAATCTAACAAATTATTAAAAGTCGTAGAACAAAAGTAGTAGCTTTTAACCTTAGGAATCTACCCCTGCGAGGTTGCTGGTGTTTTAAAAATAACCCTGTATTGTCAATATTCGCACTTTTAATATAACAAGAATGGGTCTTATCCGGAATGTTCCAGAGGAGTGGTCAATGGATGAATTGATTCAGTCTTTGGAGTTGATTGTGGTTCAGTTTTAAAGGGCCGCAGGTTAAACAGAAAAACATTTATTGGTGGTTCCCCTAATTGGGTTGCCACTCAATCCGTTGTTCTTACTTTTAAAGGCCAAACCCTCCCCCAATATGTTTATTCATATTATACTTCCTTACCTGTTGAGACATATCAACTTCCCACTATCCAGTGTTTAAACTGTTGCAGGTTCGGTCATATTAAAACCTAGTGCCGTTCAAAACCTAGGTGTTTTAAATGTTCACAATCTCATACAGGTAATGAATGTGATGTCCCAGAGACTAGTGCCACATGTCTGTAGTGTTCTGGTAATCACTTCACTATTAATAAATCTTGTCTAGAATAGAACAGACAAAAAGCAATAAAAATGTCAAATGTCACAAGATAGCATCTCTTTTGAAGAAGCATCAAATAAATTCCCATCTGTGCGCAGTTCCTTCATGCACCTCCTCTTTTGACCGTAATAAATCCTATAAAAAAACCTAAATTACCTCCCCTCGTCTTCGGGCCCCAATGGGTAAGTCCTACTAAAAAGAAACTCACCAGGCCCTAATGACACCCCTATATCACTCTCTCGTAATATGTGCATGTGAGGCGAACGAAAAAGCAAAATTATTTTATTTCTTTTAGTATTCTTTTTAAGTGATTTTATAAAGCTTGTAAAGAAAGTAACTTCAGAAAACAAGATTGGCATAATTCTTTCAGATCAATATCCGGGTATCAACTCAAAAAAAATTAAGCACTTCTAAGAAAACGAAAACATGTCCATTATTTTCACGGCAGTGAATGCACCATTTTCTAACGGCCTGAATGAGAGATTTAACCAGGCCTTAGTTAATAGAATAAGATGTAAGATTAACGAAACTAATAAAAAAACTGGCCTGGGCTAGCATTGCTCATGAGTGTACCAAAAAATATGAGACGGAACACACCGTAACAGGATTTTCTCTAAAATACTTATTACCAGATGAGTTAAACATGAGACAACGCAACGAATTATTACAAGATAGGAAAATAATAATAATAATTAATATGTACTTTATTGCACACACACAGAGGGGGAAAAATAAAAACAAATATAACAAGAACTTAACTTAGAAGTGTACAATGGGCGGTCTTATCGCTTTAAGCGATTTCTGCCAGACAACTATAGTATGGAGCGAAGCAAAATAATATTTAAAAACGATGGTGCACAATATAAAAAGAGAAACATGTAAAAATAAATAAATAAAATAAAATATATACATATAAAATATAAACATAATATGTTTATGTTTTATATGTATATATATTATATGTATAATAAGTATATGTAACTTATAAAGTGAGATAGTGTTTTTTTAATCGGTTTTTGAAGAGGAAAAGAGATTCAACCCGTCTTATGGAGACAGGCAGTTCAATCCAAAGCCTAACAGAAAACGACTTGTCGTAGAAAGAGGATGTATGGACAGGAGTCTTAAGCTGGTAGGTATTAGCAGAGCGTAAGGAGCGAGAATAAGGAAGGTACAGAAAATGGAAACGTTCTTTAAGATAGGAAGGCGTCGAAGAATTGAAGAGAATTTTGTATAAAAGACATAGGATGTGAGTATTCCGGCGAAGACGGATTGGTAACCACTCGAGCTTTTTGCGAAATTCAGATATATGGTCAAATTTGCGCAAGCCAAATATGAACCTAATACAGAACTTTTGGAGGCGCTCAAGCTTATGTAATTGATCTTCGGTTAAATCAAGATAGCAGGCATCAGCATAGTCAAGAATAGGAAGTAAAAGTGATTTTGCAAGATCTGTTTTAGTGGTGATTGGCAGGAAGTTACGCAGTCGCTTGAGTGAAGCAGCAGAGATTGGAATTGGAATTGCATAGTATTGGAAAGAACCCTAAAATCACATCATTATAATAAACAACAATATGACAGAAATAGAAAAGAATATGAACTAAAAGTAGGAGACTTGGTGTATATTGAAAATGTAAATCGATTGAATAGCTAAAAACTTGGACCATACAACATTTTTGAAAAATTCCCAAACTCAATCTATAGGATAAACACAGGTCATAAAAAATGGAATCAAATCTTTTCCACCTTTCAAAGCTTATCCCCGTACTAGTATGATTGCTACCAAAAACGATGTACTTAGTTTTGGCGGGATTCAATAGCAAACAATTGCGTGTAGACCAGTATGCAATTTTGGCGAGATCCTCATTTAGTTTAATCACTACGTTATTAGTTTCTGCTGGTTTAAAAGACATATACACTTGTATATCGTCTGCATAAATATGAAATTTGCACTGTCTGATATGCATAGTGACATCAGATAAGTATAGAATAAACAATATTGGTCCCAGGATAGAACCCTGAGGTCCCCCCTAGCAACAGCCGCTCTGTCTGATATCAATGTAGATTCATTATCACAGCTAAGCTTTACAACCTGACAGCGATTAAAACCATAGTAAGATAACTTAGACAGCAAAAGATTAATATTAATTGAATCAAAAGCCCTTCAGAAATCCAGCAATACCAGTAGTGTACTTACCTTCGTTTTGAGAGCACAGTATGTTATCTGTCACATCAAGCACTGCTGTCACTGTAATTACGCCCTTTTCTAAAACCTGACTGTCTCAGGCAAAATATTATTATTTTCAAGATAATCTATTAATTGTTTACAAATAGCTTTCTCAATGACTTTAGATAAACAAAGCAGAATGCTTATAGGCCAGCAGATCTTTCAGTTCTGAAGGGTTTGTATGCTTTGTTAATGGACGAATAATGGAATATATCCAGATATCAGGAAATGTAGTGGTAGTTATAGATGTATTAACAAGGCTTCTAAAGATGTCAATAGTATAGGGAAAATGTCATAATTAGCATATCCAATGTGATACAATCACAAACTCAGCATTGGATTTCAGACTGTTTATAATTTTACTTACACATTCCAAACTGACCTCCTTCAACTGAAAGGTAGCATCACTAAATTTGTGGTATTCAAAGAAGGTTAATTGTGAGGTACTAACATCAGTGCTACCTAGAATAATCAAAAACTGCTTATTTATAATGTTTGGGTCATTGGAGAAATAAGGCAACCCTGTATTATTATTTGGAAGTAAACTTGTTTTGAATTTTTTCCATAATAACTTCGGCTTATTTATATTACAATTAATATAATGTTTAAAATAGGAAGCTTTTTCATAAAAGATTGATCGGTAGTTGTTGACTACCGATCTTAGATTTTTACAGTATTTTTTCTTATTATCGCACTTATTTTTGTTATAGTTCCTCGAGGCCTCATCACGCAACCGCATCATAATTTAAATAATATCCGTAGTCCACGGATAGGAGCGAAATTTGATGTTCTTAGTTTTTAAAGGGGCATGAAGATCGAAGAGTGCCGTGACGCTAGAGTTTAAGGCGCTTACAATGTCATTTACGTTATCTAACGAGGAGATTATGTCCCATCTGATAGCTTGTAAATCTGTTAAAAGCACTAATGTCACTTTCTTTTTTAGGCCTATATGTTATAATGCGCGGAAACGGTTTTCCGCGTTTAATGCGAAATTCGCAACTTATAAAGCAATGACCATACAAATAGCCTACATACTCATAAGTCCGAACAGATAACACCAATGAGTGTGTGACTGGTTTTTTCCGTATGGTGGGTCGCCTCCGTAACCAGTTGAGATAAACTAAGACAAGATAGAAATGTTATGAATTTTATTGATTTTATGTCTGTACTACAAAAATAATTCATGTTAAAATCACATAATAAAATAATATTGTCATAATTAGAGAATGAGCTAATGGAGTCTAATATTGCGTCAAGAAAAAGATCAGTATCTAACCAGGGCGGACGATATGCTGTGTCAATAACCAGCTTCTTCCCATTAAGGGTCAGAGAGAGCCACATCTGCTCAACGGAAGTATGCGCTGGGGATACGGGGTGTGGTAAGCTCCTTAAATTAATATCTCACTTAAAGAAGAATCCAACACCTCCTTCCCGCGATCGTAACTCGCGCGGTCTAAGAATGTGCCGCAAGCGGTACCCCGGCAGGGCTGGGGCACGGCTCTCTTCACCCACTCGTAGCCAGGTCTCGTTTATAGCCAGAATATCAATATCATTACGGGTCACCGCGGCGACAAAATTGTCATGGTTAGTTCCAAAAGAGCCCGCGTTAAACAAACCTATCATAGACTTAGACATTTCCACTGCCAGGAGACGCAACAAATGAAACGAGACTGACAAAAAGTGACAGAAAATCATGGATGTTAATTACGATCAATTATATACAATTTATATATAACTTCAGGGTTATTTTTAAAACACTGACAACCTCGCAGGACTAGATTCCCAAGGACATTTGCTACTACTTTTGTTCTACGACTTTTCATAATTTGTTAGATTTTATTCTCATACAAAAATAATTATGAATTTAATTTCCGTCTTGAATTTTACCTACGCGCAGATTACGTAATACACGCGGCCGCGCGCGTCAGTTCAATGACCGGCCGCGCCGTCTCGATCGATAATACCTACACGGAGACGTACGAACAAAAACACTACATAACAAAAACTTGTAAAATCATTTTTTTTCTTATGTATTGAGTTATGTCCAAACTCGTAGAACAAAAGTTGTTCCTTATGGGCTCAGCTATATGGCCCTGCGAGGTTGTCAGTGTTTTAAAAATAACCCTGTATAAATATAACTATTTACGACGAATATAACTATATTGTAAATTATAATTAATTGGTTGTAGTGACCCCCTTCTCGCCGGGCATCCTCCTTACGAGCGAATATCTTGCCTCCTTTGGTCCACACATAACTCCAGTTTTGAAGATTGCCTGCTTGATGTGCTTTGTAAAATAACTGCCAAATAAATTTCCGACGGAGACCAAGGTTCAGTGCCAAGTTGATGGTGCCGTAAGTTTTAATGCTGCTCCCGTTAGCGGCGCTGAGCTCATAGTCAGTTGGTGTTCTATGACCTGCAAGCCAGTGGCGAGGGTAGCAACATAGGTCAGACCCGATGTCAATAAGGAACTGGCGTTTAGTGACACGGTCAGTGACGAAGAGTCGGCGGCCATTGAGTTGAGTGGTGTCGCAATCGGTCGCCGCCGCTACTGATTGCTCGGGGAGTTTTCCGACTTTTAGTTGCAAGGGGTAATGCACTTGCTGGCTTATGCACTAAACTTCTTATGGTACCAACAAACACCTAGAGCGGATGTTGGAGGTAGTACTGCGAGAAGGTTGCCTACCTCTAGGCGAGGAGCGGTCCCGGGATCTAGAGCGACCAGTATGTGTGAAAGATAGAGCGGCAACTTGCTTCCTTAGCTCTTCAATGTGCTCCATTAAGGTGGTCAGGGAAGGTGCGGCAGTAGCGGAACAGACATTTGCGGTAGCTGGTTGTGCCTCAACAATCTTGTCAGCAATATTAGAAATCTTTTCCAAACTGAGGTCAGCCTGGGCGGCAAGGATGCCTTGAACATGCTGAAGTAAGCGATGTAGCCATAATTGACGAAGGATGATTAAATAAAAATTTTAATTATTAATTAAAATTAAATTAATTTAGTTATTATTTATTTATGTATATGTATTATGTATTTATGTATTTGTTGTCGTCTGTAAGTTTAGACACTGCAATAGATCTCAGATGACGGAGAAATTGTGATGGTTTCCTATCACCAAGTTCCTCCTCACTAAGGAGTTTCCTTAATCTTTGTTCTTCGGATGAAGAAAACCGTTTGATAAGTGTGCTTTTTAATTTCTCTTATTTTCCCTAAGGTGGGGGATTAGCCACAATGTCCCTCAATCTCCCCAACAGTTAGATGGTCAATTTTGCTAAGAATGTGGCTGTACTTAGTCTCATCTGTGGTGATACCAGCAAGTAAAAACTGTGCCTCCGCCTGAGCAAACCAAACTGTTACCCTATCTTGCAAAATGGTGGCAATTTTATAGCAACTCGGCATAATGATGCAGTATTAGGCTGAGGTTTAGGCTGTACTTGCAGGGTACGTAGGTTAGCATTTTCAGCTTCCAAAGCACAGAGGCGAGCTTGTAGTTCCTCAGTCATAGTGAATGAGCGTGGGTGAGTAAGCAGGTAAGTGTCAGTGAAAACAGACACCACACACACATACAACAAACCAAATTAACAGTTTAGTAATCCTAAGCCGTGGTTAAATGGAGCGTCACACCAAACAAACGACAAACAAAATACTACAGTTAAGTACACACAAGATCAATACTATTAAATAGCATAAATTAGATATAGCACACACAATAATAGTAAAATAGCAGTTTGTAACTGG
Source organism: Amorpha juglandis (assembly GCA_949126905.1). Lineage (NCBI taxonomy): Eukaryota > Metazoa > Arthropoda > Insecta > Lepidoptera > Sphingidae > Amorpha > Amorpha juglandis. The sequence goes on along the minus strand of OX421386.1, from coordinate 14,316,317 downwards.
TATACAATAAAGTAAAGTAAATTAACCAAGACTTATTCAGGTGCATTAATTGTAAACAAACATTTAATATATGCATAACCAAAATAATGATATAAGTTGGATGAATTTCAGCAATAAGGATTAATATTACAGGTAGTCCAGCTAAATGTTATCAATTATTTGGTACGGAGAGATAACTAATATAAAGTGTATTTTAAATAAACAAGGTTATTTAAAGTGAACAATGTTAACAAACGTTATGAGGCACTTCAATAATCACAATCACACTGAATGTTAAATACCATTAAAAGTAACCCTTGATTAGTCTGTAATTAACACAGTTTTAATTAAAATAATGGACGTGCAAAGACAAAGACTAGCAGTACTTGCGTCAACTGGAACGACGTCGTTGACAGTTGACAGCAGCTGTTATTCGAGTATCGTTAGTTCCTCTGGCGAATTGCAGGTGGCGCTACGTAGCCCCACGCCCACGCCCACGCCCACGCCGATGACGTCACGGAAATGGCCGGTGAAATTCGGATTCCGCGACTTTGGTCTTTGGAATTTGTTTTCAAAATGTATGAAAAAAATCTCTTTTTCGCTCGACGATGTTACTGTACCTTGCATGTGCCTTTCCTTTCACGAAAATGGTCATCAATACGGTAATGATGAAGAGTCGCGTATATGGCGGCGTCACCGATGAGTCTGGCTCAGCGTCGTAGCTGCAGGACTAGGCAGGCGATTAACTTGCTTAGGCTGATGCTGGGTAAAAGTTGTCGCCGAGACAGTTTTCGTGCGTCGGTGGTCACCAGATGCGGGGATGCGTAAGGCGATAAGTGACCGAGCCCCGAATCCCACGCTGTTGTTTCGGCCGTGTTCAATCGGCCTCATAAATAAATTAGACACTCGTTGTTGGTACAGGATATATAGTTTGACTAGCTTTTGGTCGCGGCTTCGCCCGCGTGAACGTTTAAAATTGACAAATTTCATACAAACTTTCATCCCCAATTTTATCCCCTTGGGGGTAGAATTTATCAAAATCCTTTCTTAGCGGATGCTTACGTCATAACATCTATAGACTACAAGCCCATGTTAAAAAATTGATGGGTCATTTGAACCACCAGGTGACCTATCTAGAGCGATATAAGAGCATAAAATAATAAGATTCAGCACTATGCCGTCACTTGTAAGCTGTCCAACTGAGTGCAGGTGAGAATTCAAAAGTACAGGTAGACTCAGTACATTTTGGTCACATATTTTTGTACGGCATTCATACCAACGATAGACCCATTAAAAATAATAAGAAAACGCACAGTGCCGTACAAAAATGGTGCGCCACGAAGTCGGAATTTTTTTTTATTTTCTGACAATTACCGGGGTAAATTTGGTCATTTGATTTTGTACGGCATCTGTGTCATACTATTTCAATAATGCTTTCAATTCATTATTCCGCAACGCCGTACAAAAATCATGCGACAAGGGGAAGAAATCGAGAGTTGCAACCCCCTCTCTTTCCGTAGTCCAGGGGGTGATTTGACACAACATGAAATAAACTTATTTTGAAATTATTTTATGCATAGATAATATTTTTTCATGTGCCGTACATTTTCGTTGGTTCAAAGGGGAAAAAAAACCGAAAAAGAAAAAATCAAAAAGAAAAATTCCATATAACGAAATGTAAGGTGAATTTTTCTTTATATTTTGATAATAAAATATGTGAGGGTAGTTTGTTAACTTTGGTGTTACCATACGGATTTGTATGGTGTTGTGTAATCCCTGATTAAAAAAATGAATTAAGAAAGTATTCGAAATAATGAAATTTGAATTATTTTTAATATTTTTGAATATTTTAATACTTTTTAATTCTTTATCTTATGGAGAATTAACATTGTCAATATTTTTGAATACTTTTTTTTAACCAGGGATATTATTATATGTGAGACAATTGAATAAATTCGTGTTAAATGTGCATTCTAAACTACTGTGCAACGTTTAGCATTTGTAGGGAATATCGTATTTTATTCGGATGTACTCGGCTTGGACCCGAGTAAGGTGTTCGTGTACGCTCACACATAGTTCGATTAGTATGTGTGTACTGTTCGCTTCGGAGTCGACGCGGAGATTGAAAACAGCTGTTGTTTATGTATTGCGAGCACAACGATCATGTCTGACCGCGTGGAGAATGAAAACTCTAGTGAAAGTGAAATAAATCTTCAAGAAAAAGAGCAAGAACGTGAGTGTTTTATTTGTAATTTGCCAGGTGATCCTATTGATAATCGGATAAAATGTCTGTCAAGCGCAATTTTAAAGAATTGCATCGAAGCAATTGAGGTTAGGAGTAAGCAACAGTGTAACACCTCCAGAAGATCCATTGATGTTGCTTCAATTCAATTGCCTAAAGATCTTGAGGAAAAAGGATACCATCAAAAGTGTTATAAACAATTAACAAATTTATCCGGCAAACGAAAAATAGAAGAAATTGCTGATCCCGACGCCAACGAGAATAATCCAAGGTATTAATTTTTATTTATTATAAGTTGCCAAAAATATGTAGTTCATCATATATATTATTCATAATATATCTTAGTATTTTCGATAATTTATAGTAGCAATTGTTTCATATAATCTGACAATAAATATCATCTAAAATATACATGAATAATAGCATTGAATTCCAAGTATGAGGACGTTCTATTGTCGAGTATTGTGTTTATAATTAATAACAATTAAATAAAAAGAAAAATAGTAAAAAAATTGTTATTAAAAAAAAATCTAATCTTGTAAAAATTAAATTAAAAAAAAATTAGAAATTTTGATTAATCAATATTTTATTGAATGTTTCAAGTTACCGGTATTAGTATAATTTATTCCGAAAATTTAAACGAATCTCAAAAGTTATTTACTATATATAAAAAAAAAGTTGTTTTTTTTTTTAAACTCTCTTAAAACTCTTATAAAAATCTCATAATAGTGAATTTTTTTAATCAATATTTTTAAACAGGGAATACAACAAATACTTTATTGACAGTTATAATTGAAAAAAATTTGTTGTTGTTCTATTATTAACTAAAATTACAGGTATTGTGACAATCTGACTATGACTAACCAAAATAATATTTTTTTTAAGCGGAAATAACGAAGAACCTGCAGAGCACGTATCTTTTGAAGATGATCCAACTGCTTGTGTATTTTGTGCGCAAGTACGCAAACGACATAACCGCCAGCTCATGGTATGTAGCTTTGCTGAACCGAAAAAAAATTACGAAACATTTCGTATTATTGTAGATGTAGCTACTGCAAAATATGATTTAGAGATTTTACAAAGGATTGACCAATGTCAAGAGATGTCAGTACCCATTCCATATCATAGGGTTTGTAAAACTCAATATTTAAATAACTCTAGGAAAAAAAAAGAAAATACTGATTGGCACTTAAGGAGATAAAAACACGAGCGAGCTCGTAAGAATCTGTTAACATTTATTCAGGAAGAAATTGTCGAAAATATGCGCATTTTCCAATATTCCTTCTTGCTCAATTTATTCAGACAATTTTTATTGGAAGAATATGATAATCAGAAGTTACCTAAATGTTTTGACACGTCCAATATACAGAGTGAAATTTTACAACATTTCAAGGATGCTGTCATCTTTATTCACAATCGTGGATGCAAACACGTTGTCTCTGCTAGTGCAACTCTAGAAAATATTGATATGACGTACGTGAATGAAGAAAACACCATTAATTCTTTAGCGTTATTCCTGCGCAAGATTGTTCTAGGAATTGAAAAAAATCCAATCAATGATAATGTAACTGCGCCAAAACTCATCAAAGGTGAATGTGAAATTCCATATACTCTATTACGTTTTTATAGTCTTTTGTTAACTGGAGGTGACGTGGATAAAATAAAAGACCCGAAAGTGTTGGTCTTAGCCAAGTCTTATGCTTCTGATGTTATCTATACTATTCACAGAGGAAGAGTTAAGACATCCAAACATATAACTCTTGGAATAACTACGAAGCCGATACTCTCGTTATACTACCACTTACAGAAACTCCAAAGTTTGAAGGAACTCTCCAATTACCAGCAAACGTTAATGCACCTACTAATTTAGAAGAAGCTAGAAGGTTAGATAGAGTATGGATGATAAGCCATGCTTTGAATATACCTACACCAATGTGGGTAGGATTTAACGCTTTAATTGCCAATGACAAAAATATTATTCAAGATATATTTTATTTAACCCCTATCAATGAAACACCTACCAAGGATTACGTGGTACATGAAACTATGATGCGGAGTATCAAAGGTGCTGAAGAATGCCAAGAACAGTACGCGCAGGTACATTATGATTTGGCCATAGCTAGTAAGTCGTTGAAAATACAAAATTCTGAGCTGAGAAGAAATGAGGACTCAATATTGAAACGCATTTTTGTTCACTTGGGACCTTTTCACATAGCAATGTCGCAGTTCAAAGCGATTGGTAAATACATCGAAAATTGTGGTTTATCGGAAATTTTAATTGATTCTGGTTTATTGGCAAGTGGATCTGTAAACTCGTTTCTTATGGGGAAGCACTTCAACAGATGTAAACGCTTACATCCTCTTATGTCTGTTGCTATTGAAAGAATGCATTTCAAATTTTTCACAGAGAAAGAAAATGTAATAGTAAGCGATGAGTGTTTACACTTCTTGAAAGCTTTTCAAAATAGGAAAGGCGAAGATATTGGTGGAAAATTAATTACATACCCTACAGTAGATAATGTTGATGTTATAAATATATTATCTAAATATGAAGACTTCCGTAGAAAAACGTTAAGTGGTGATCACGGAAGTACACCGAAATTCTATCTTACTTATGTTGAAATGGTTAACAACTACTTTCTTTTCGACCGAAGTATTCGCACAGGTGATATCGATTTGTACAAATATACTCTGCCACTCATTACCAATCTATTTTTTATCTTCAATCACCAAAACTATGCTAGGTACCTCACTTTATACCATTGCAACTTGGAAAATGTGGAACAATCGCATCCTGGATTGAATGTCGTAGTAGGGATAAAAAGAACTAATAAGCCTTTTTCCAAGCGAGAAGTAGATTTTACTGTTGAAAGTACGATCAACGCTGATGCTGCTAAACGATCAACTGGCATTGCATGTATGAAGAACTCAATATCTGCTCGGCAAAGGTGGAGCAAAAGTCATGCTCTACGAACGGAAATTATCTCTCACGTACTCACCGAAGTGCTGATGAAAAAAAGAGAAGAGTTTACTAATGATTTGAGGAAAAGCAAAGTAGAAAAAAGTCAACGACAAATACAACAGTTTGAAGACAGTATTAACAATCGTTTGAATCCATTTTCATCTTCATTAAAAGATAACTTATTATACAATATTAGTAATGGACAGTCTGCGAGTCATGAAGTCCATACATTCCTAATGAATGTTGTGGAAATTGGAGAAGAGCAAAGGAAAGAATTTTTAGAACAATGTGCATCAAATCCACATCGATTTGAACAATCTATCCAGAGAAATGCTATTCATACTTTCAAAGCCAAGAAAATAGTGAAACGTCACAATGGAAAGGCGACAGAGGTTAAACTACACAGGGATTTATTTGGAAGATTGTTAGGTATATCTCTACAACAAAATGTTGACATTGAGAAGGTTCTGGAGTACCCTCTGACCCCTGTTCCACTATCATTATGTCATATGGATGGAACGATTAATAAAACAGATAAATCGAAGCTGGTAAAACCTTTGATAGATAGAGAAAATATTGTTGAGAGTATTCCTAAGGAATTGGATATCGTGATTATTGATGGATTTTTTTATCTCTATACTCTTCGAGACATACCTTCTGCCTTTGGCGCTATAAGTTATAATTTGCTCCGTAATCTAACAAATCACGCCGCTACGGAAATCCACGTGATCTTTGATACTTACCCAACACCAAGCATAAAAGATTACGAGCATTCTATTAGAGATAATTTAAGAAATGATGATTTCGTTATTGAAGGACCTCAAACGAAGCGTCCGGCAAATTTCATAGCCGAATTGAAAAACATTAAATTTAAGCAAGCATTTGTCCAGTTCCTCGTCAATGATTGGTCGACCCCAGACAAAGCTACGTTGATTAAGCCTACACAGAAAGTGTTTCTAAATTATCAGCTGTGTCACTTTTACAGAAAAGTGGCAGAATCTGTTGTTAGCGAAGTATCTGAAAAGTATACCTGCAGTGCTCACGAAGAAGCTGATACAAAAATAGTGTATCATGTTTGCGCTGTTGGGTCAAATACGAACATTTTGATCAAGTGTTCCGATACAGATATTCTCGTAATATTATTATCTAATATAAAACAAATCGTAGTAAATGTGGGCGAAAATCAGTTCAATGTCGATCGCAAAATATGGATGCAACTCGGAACCGGTAACCACGTGAAAAACATTGACGTTTGTGCTGTGTACAGAAACTTGGGCGAAAATCTCTGTTCTTCGTTGGCTGCATTCCATGCTTTTACGGGATGTGACTTCAATCCCGCATTTTATAGGAAGGGTAAAAACAGACCATTCAAAGTATTGGAGAAATCAGGGAAGTTCCAAGACGCATTCATTAAAATGGGGCATAATATGCTTCTTGCAAATCCACTTCTCATGGAACAAACTTTCAATGTTCTGCAAGAATATGTATGCGTTTTATACAACGTAAAAGCAAGAAAAACAGTCAACGAAGCAAGGTGTATCATATTTGAAAGGATTTATACGCCGAAAAGTAGTAATGAAGCTTTCAAAAAGACAGCTATGAAATTGGAAGCAACGTCGTTTCGCCCTTGTTTCCGGGAGTTGGAGCAGCAGCTGAAAAGAAGTATCTACATAGCACAGATTTGGTGTAATGCCTACAAACAAGTACCGTCGACCTTGTTTCCAATAAATTATGGGTGGGTTCTCAATGACGGTCGGTACGATTTCGATTGGTTTCACGGCGAGGAATGCCCCCAAAAAGTCTGTGACATAACGGAACCGGATGCGGAATCAGGCGAAGATGACAACGTAATTGGTAAATAAATAAATAAATAAATCTTTCATTTGTACGTAAGACTTAGATTTTCATAAAGATATATTTATGTTTCAGAAAATAATAGAGAAGATAATTCGGACGTCGATGAAGACGTTGATTCCGATATCAACTCAGCAACTGACTCCGATAATGATTAATTGAAAGAGAACCCGTATTTTGTATTTTTATCATTAAATTTATCGAATTTTTCGAAAAAAAGTGATTGTTTTATTTATTCACATCATTACAATGAAACAAATCAATTATATGTATGTATCAATAATGTTTGAAGTATATATTAAACCAAAAAGTATATAAAACTGTTGATACTGGGATTGACAGTTTCAATTCTTGGACATAATATACACACCGTTTCAGTTTAGTTAGACGTCATAGTGATTTTATCATATTATCAATTGTCCTCTTCAAAAATATGTTAATACCGTACTGTATCAGATGGCCATAAAGTACCCTCAAAATTGAAGCGTTGATTTCATCAGCCTAAAAGATATGGTTTGCACAAAAATGTACGGCATCATTTTTTCCTAATTCATCTATGTTAATACTATTTAAAACAAGAAATAAAATGTATAAAACTATTATATTTCATTAATCAATGATATTTAAATTTTTACAATAATTTGCAAAATTTCAGTTTTTGCATTTCTCTATAATTTTTTTTAGAACGGTTTCTTTTGAACGGCAATACTATATAACAATTGTATTTTATAATATCATGTTAAAAAAAAAGTTCCCGTACAGGTTCAAATGATTTTACAGCTTTATAAATCAAAAATACGATGAAATTAAGATAATTATTGATATACATTCAAGGGAACAATCATTTTTTGACGGCATTACTTTTAATAGTACTTTTGAGTGCTACATAATGTTTTGGAACCGATGCCGTACTTTTTCAAATCACCTCCTGGACTACGGACAGAAAGGGGGTTGCAACTCTCGATTTTTTCCCCTTGTCGCATGATTTTTGTACGGCGTTGCGGAATAATGAATTGAAAGCATTATTGAAATAGTATGACACAGATGCCGTACAAAATCAAATGACCAAATTTACCCCGGTAATTGTCGGAAAATAAAAAAAAATTCCGACTTCGTGGCGCACCATTTTTGTACGGCACTGTGCGCTTTCTTATTATTTTTAATGGGTCTATCGTTGGTAAGAATGCCGTACGAAAATATGTGACCAAAATGTACTTAGTCTACCTGTACTTTTGAATTCTCACCTGCACTCAGTTGGACAGCTTACAAGTGACGGCATAGTGCTGAATCTTATTATTTTATGCTCTTATATCGCTCTAGATAGGTCACCTGGTGGTTCAAATGACCCATCAATTTTTTAACATGGGCTTGTAGTCTACTACCTTCATGCCAAATTTCAGCCCGATCCCTCCAGTGGTTTGGGCTGTGCGTTGATAGATCACTATGTCAGTCAGTGACCTTTGAGTTTTATATATTTAGATTATACAAAATTGTACGATTTACTTTCACAATAATTAATTTTAGCTTCATCATCCCCTTGTCACAGACAAACATAGACTAATGTCCGTGTAACTGTCACAACAGCAACTTTGATACCGTAAACAACGATATTTGCGGCAAAATAAGTGCGAAACCAATAAAACCAGTGAAAATAAAGTGCGGAAATATCACTAGTGCTCTTATAGACTCCGGTAGTGAAGTAAATCTCATATCATACGATTATTTCGTTGAATCAGGTTCGCCGAATTGTGACATTACAAAAAGTATTGTGCTTACCGGCTTAGGCCGAACTAAGATAAATTCTGTTGGTCAATTTGTATGTAGCATTGAAATCGACGGGTACCAGTATAACGATGTAAAATTGTATGTCATTCCTCAGGATGATATACCCAATAAAACAATATTAGGGCATGATTTTTAAAGAATGTTGTCACTGTTATGAAAGATGGATCAGTGTGGATGAAACCGTATGACTGGGTGAGTAAAATTAATTGTTTTATGTGTGTAACTGATTCATAAATGCATTAAAGATGAGATAGTGCGCTTGGTGCAAGAGCTACCAGCCATGCCAAACGAAGAAGGCGCCTATTGAATTGATTATTGATTGATTACATTGAAAGATGATGTGCCAGTTGCTCAACGTCCATGACGGGTGTCACACAAGGAACAACAGGAAGTAGATAAACAAATACAGGAGTGGCTATAACAAGGGATTATTCGGGTAAGCTTTTCTGAATACAGTAGCCCACTTGTGCTGGTCAGGTCTGGTGAACCGAATAATGCATCTAATTCGCATGTTGAGGAAGTAATAAATAAATACGGAACGATAATAGTGGCTATCGCCATCATAATCGCCATATACATTGCATATATGGTACTCAGGAAATGCAAACAAGGTACTCAGAAAATCGTAAGAAAAGAAATATCAGTTTGGCATAGTGCAAGTAGCATACCAATAGTTCAACAGCCGACACTCAGACATAATATTGTGTAATATTATTTTACTATGTACGAATTTTAGTCTAAGGTGCGAATATATAAAGGTACATTTATTTATTTTATTTTGGCATTGTAATTAATGAAATTGTATACATTTTGAATTATCCTATTTTTATTTTTATAATTGTTTGCAAGAATTGTAATAAAATGTCAACAAACGCATATGTAGGTAACTCAACTGTGTATCAAATGGAATGTATAAGTAGACAGCATAAGTTTAGACGCGACTCCACGTCTAATAATTTTGTGTTGGTGCTGTCACGATGCCGTTGCCGACGGTTTGGTAAAACCAATACGTGTTAATTAATTATTGCAGAACGGGCATCGTGACGGGCTACACTTAAGTTTAGCATGTAAGTACCTTGGGAGTTAGCTACAGCAACCCCCCATTAAGTCGAACCGCCATACGGACTTCGCAGAAAAAAAGGTTATTTGTATGTTATATTATTTTATTGTAAAAAAGAGGGGAATATTGTGGGGACATGATATATGAAATGCACACGTCATGTATTTGTAATGTATAAATATAATTGTGTTAAAATAATAAAGTCAGTTGTTAGTCATCAGTCGAGACTCGCTGGTTTCATTCCTCTCTCGAACACGAACACACTACAGCACATACATAGACGCCCTACACAGGTAAACGTTGCATTTTATTTCTATACAGACACAGCAACAGTGGTCCTTCGAGCTGGATATATCCGTTTATTACGTGAAATTGCTTCAGGTTTAGTTACTGGCTCTGCTTTGGGTCTCCACGCCGCTGCGTGACGTCCTCATATTCTCAAAACCATAATGGATTTAGATACGTTAAAACGTTTGCGGATGCAGCGCGGGTAGCTCAAGGCGACCATGACAAGAATTAACACCTCTGTAAGTGATCCCGTAAAGTTAGTCACACCCGGAACAGTACAGAAGCCACATTAGCTCGAAAGGAAAAGTTAATAGAAACTTTAAAAAAGGATGTGAAGCTGCAATTGGACATACTATCTCTGGATGACGAAGACCGCGATGAAGTCGATCAACTAGAAGAAATTTACTACCTAACCTTTTCAAAGTTGAATGTGGCATTGAAAACCTTGGATACATCGCAGGTACAGCAATGCGTCTCACCAACCACATCGAAACTATAGTATAGACACATTACATTGTTCAGAGGTAAAGATTTCACCAAATACGCATACTTTATGAGTTTGTTTCTTGCTGTGATTGACGATGACAAAAGTGTTTCAGATGTGCATAAGTTGTTTTATTTAGAGAAATTTGTAACTGAAGATGCATTAGGTATAATTGTAAACTTTTCATTAATAAAAGAGTCCTGTAAAAGGATCTTGAACTGTTAAAAAAACGCTATGACAATAAAGGTAGGATAATCATTGACATATCAATTTAATATTAGATATGACGAACATATAAAAAGGTACAGTGGCTTCAATAAGGTCATTTATTTATGATGTACAACAATTACGTACATAACAAAATGTAGAGCAACCCGTTGAATCGTGGGATATCTTACTTCTTTTAATTTTAAATAAAAAAATAGATCCATTATACTAATCGAGCCTATAGACTTATTCATTGCCAACGGTAACGGTTATCCTTCCTTGAAAAGCGCGCTATAGCACTAGAGGATAGTGGAAGTAAGAACAGTACTGATGCTATCCCTAAAAAGACTGCAATTAGAATGAGTAATAGTGTGTTTTACGACTTGGGAACCTTAAAAACTATTTGTTTTGTAAGACTAGTAACCATTATGTTTATGGCTGCCCTGCTTTTAAGACGTCCCCCACAGAGGATCGCCACAATGATATAACGACCAACAAGTTATGCACAGGATGTTTAAGGTCACATTCTGGTAAGTGCAAATTCAGTTTTTCATGTACAATTTGTGAAGGAGGACACAACTCTGTTGCACAAAGATGGTGACCCTATTGAGTCATCAGTTACATTACATTCAAGCACTCAAAGCACAAACATAGTGTTGTAACTTTATGTCAAAGCCCTATTGGACTCGGGAAGTCGCATCATTTATCACAACGGCTCTTACGCAAAAATTGAGTTTAAAATCTATTTCTGAAAATAGCAATATAATTAGCATTGGTCATAAAAGTAACCACATAAATAAACATGTGTGTTTAACAATCTATTCCCCAGTAAACAATACCCAATTAAAAATTAAATGTTATGTAGTGGATAATATTACCATCTTCTTGCCTCAACAAAAAAAACAACGGGCTGTATTTCGGTAGCGCCGGCAGAAGTGAAAACTTGAAAATGAATACTTATTGTTTAATTACTTATTATTTATTGTTTATCTTATTTCTCGTTGTTTACCTAATTGCTAAATTTTTATATAATTAATTATTAATTGATTAATTGTTAACCATGTGGTGTAAGCTACTAATTGTAAGTTATGGTTGCCTGTTTACGGGGGAACACTGGATTTTATTCTACAATATATATTTTTATGGTCATTTAGTGTATCTCCTTCTGGTGACTCTAAAATGAATAAATTAACGTTGTGAATTTTTGAATATTTTGGAATGATTAGGGAATAATTTTTCACGATTTGCTTTATTTATCAGAATAAAAGTACTATCATTTATGTGGTTATTATTATTTACAATATTCATTTATTGCGCTACAATTTATATTACATAAAAAATTCAACACTTCGTCTTACGAATTTTCGATCAGGTCACCTGAGTCCTGACGCGAGTTAACATTTTATACCCATCCCAAGAAAAGTGCTCAACGCCGTTAAAGAACTTTTCACTTCAAAAATAGATATGTAGTATAAAGATAATTATATTATTTGGCTAATAAACTTCACCTTAGCCTACCAAAATGTAATGCAATATCATTTACCAAAAATATAAATCGAATAGATTTTAATTATACAATTAATGGTGTGCCATTACAGAAAGTCAACTATATTCGGGATCTTGGTGTTCTATTGGATTCGAAACTTCATTTTGACGTTCATACTGATTACATAATTAATAAAGCTTTTCAAATGTATGGGTTTGTAATGCGTTCTACTAAGGATTTTAAACGTGCATCAACATTCATATTTTTATACAACTGTCTAATTCGGTTTCAGTTAGAATATGCTGTTTCTGTGTGGAATCCCATTTACAACAAATATATCAAAAGGTTAGAAATGGTGCAAAAAAATACCTACGCTGTGTACATTTTAAATGTTATAAATCTAGAGTTCCTTATGTTAATTTATTAAAACACTACAAGCTATTGAGTCTTCAGTCCAGGCGTTATCTTCTCAATGTTATGTTGCTTTATGGGTTGTGTAACAATGCATTCGACCGTAGTAATCTCACTAACAAATTGTGTTATGTAGTACCTCGCACACATCTGCGACGCCAGGCGCGTGCGACTCGGTTGTTTTACACAAGTAAGTGTAGAACAAACGCAGGAGTGCGCGTACCTCTTCGCAGGATTTTACATATGTATAATGAGTATTTCACAGACCTCGACATTTTCACACTGTCAAAGACGAAATTCAGAAATATGGCTGTTAAAAAGTTATACTCCTTACAACCTTTACTCACCCTTTTTGTAATCGTTGTGTATTATTGTTTTCTGTTTCTTCTCCGATGCGCGTGTTTGTTTGTTAACATACATACATACATAATAAGTAGTAATATTCCCCATCACACTCACAAAAAGGATGACACTGTTGTAAACTTAGCTTCTTGTGATAGCCAAAAGAAAAAATAAAAAAAATATATAAAGCAGTATTGGCTTTGTGAAAAGGTCCCTGAAAAGTGTAGACAAGTCTTCACAAGAATTTCAAAGACTGAATAGTGTTTTCAAAAATCAGTTAAACTGGAGAAAAATATTTGATTTGACATAAATTATCTACAGCTTGCCCAACAATGGATATTGAAACTACACAGATAAAAAGAAACGTCATAAGTTTTATAAGTAAAATGTACGATCTTCTAGGTCTCATAGGACCTCTAGTAGTTATTGCGAAATAATCTATCCTTGCTAACTCTGTTAGCTACCACAATAGAGAATTTTCGCATAGGGAATTGATGGGCGTCTCATCGAAACGAAGCTACTTACGAAAAATTAGCTTGATAGTAATCAAGTGGGAAAAATGGCTCAGGGATCCCTGCCTATTAATTCGACCCCACCCATTTGCGCATTGTATTCTTTTATTACTTTAGGACAAGAAATAGGCAGCCTTGTTTTCTCTTTCTTATCGTATCTCTCAATAGTTTCAGAAGGTGCAGCTCCAACATAATTATGTCGATAAAAGTATTGCGTGTCTTTCCAGCTGACTGCGGTGACTTATGTTTCTTCGTAATTCGATACATTTTCATCATAGTGCCTAGGTATGTTGTTTTTCATTACAGTCAATCGGGGTAACTTTGATTATCAATGGTAACTTTGACGGTCAAATCGCCAACTACTTTTTAATTTTTACATTGACAACGTTAAGTGCAATAACATTGAATTTATGCAATATGTGTACACAACAAACTTCGTAAATGAACTCTTCGAAAAAAACGAAGCTCTCAAACGAAGTTAATGTCAAAATCTTTAGAAAAGTTACCCCGCTCAAATGTTGTATTTTTTTTTGTGGAAAACTTTCAGATAACTCGCGAATCGCGCTGCTATCTTCAAATAAAGATAGAACTACAACTTTATGGTTTTATTGACTTAATTATGACTCTATTGCATCTGACATTTGTTATAAATATAAAACAATGCTACCCTGAAACCATAAAATGTTTAAAATTTATGATTCCTGTGATAATTAACATCTATATCAAAGTTACCCATATAGGGGTTGTAACTTTGACACACTACAAAATTGTTAGTTTTTAATATAATTTATTATTTTTATAGGCCATAAATAATTTGAGAGTATGAAAACCAACCTGAGAGCACTGATTATGCTAACTCTTTTGTCTCATATTTACCATGAGTAAAATTTAGCTATAAAATATAGTTTTGATCTGTCAAAGTTACCCTGATTGACTGTACTTCATTTTTTGTAAATAATTTGCAATTCTTTCCTAACCTGTTTCTTTGATCGGTACCAAGACAATAAATACCTTGTTGAGCAAAATAATGCAATGGCAGGTTGGTATAATAATTATCAAAGTAAATGATGTGATTTCGATTTCTCGGCACCCTACTTGTTAGTCTAACAACTGTATCTGAAACAGCACCAAATGCAGGCTCAAGTGGGCGACGCTCGTGAATCACTTTTCCAGAGTAAATTTCGAACTGGTAAGCATATCCTTGCAAACAGCATATAATCAATAATTTGAAGCCCAATTTATGTAGCTTCTTGGGTAAATATTGTTTGAGAAAATGCCCCATCTTAGTAGCACACATTTGCTCATCCACTGATAGTCTTTGCTCATATGGCAAGGAACCAAATCTGTCATTTAGATGACCAATTAGGGGTCTTAGTTTATGGAGCCTGTCATGGTTGGGATGGTCTGTAGGCAAATGTTTGAAATTGTCGTTAAAATGAATGAAACTTCTAATTTTTTCAAATCTGTTCAATGACATGGTTTCATATATAGGGGCAAATCCAAATTTTTTAGACCAATAGGACCGTATGTTGGGGTATCGAAACACCGACATAAATATGATAATCCCTAAATACTGACGTAATTCTGTAGCTGTAATTGATTCTGGTCGAGCTGGATTTTTTTGTATGCTGTATCTATTACTTTCTTGCACTATGTGTTAAAAAATGTTTTCTATGAAAAAGTATAAAAAGAAATGATACGGTGTTTCAAGGTTTGCGACTTGTTGTCCTCAAATTTGATCTTATTTTCGTTAAACTGAAAGCTTTGTCTTTTCCATATTAGATGTCGGTTGTTGATTGGTGTACTCGCTGGTATGTGCTGGTTTGTTTCAGAAGGAGCTAGGTCATCATTACCATCATTATTATAAATAATAGGAGGATCCGAGTTGTAAACAATATTGTCATCGGGCGGGTCATCTTCAAGCACCTAAAGTAGTTCTTCTTTTGAAGGATAGAAGTCTAAGTCGTCTCTGTCTGACTCGCAATCATTCTCCGATAACTCACCGGCTTCCAATCTTCGAAGTATGTCCTTTATCTCATCATCCTTGCAATGCTTTGTAGCCATCACTCTATATTGCAAATAAAAAAAACAGGATTACCCAACCTGCCACCAACTTTCCCCTTAGAATATAACACAGATTATTCTGTCGTTACTGCATAATGTATCATTTTTGAAACACATGAAGGACGAAAACAGTCGAATTCGAACATAATAATAAAATATACAAGAATAAGCATAAAACATAATTACTTACATACCGGTACAATATATTTTTTGTAAAGAAAAAACTTAATTCAAAATTAGTTTTACTCACTCAACAATTCAAATAAATTTTTGATCGCAAACGGCGTTCCAGTGAATTCGTAAATGCCCTGATGCGCTACCATTAATCATCACTGTAAATCCTGTTTTGGGAGCGTCTTTAGGTTTGATTTTTAGTTGATGAAATCCGCTAACGAGATGGAGGGTGGTGAAATATTTCGGATGTCCTAATTGATCCAAAATATCTGTTATTAATGGAATTGGGTAAATATCAGTGACTGTGGTATCGTTAAGTTTTCGGTAATCTATCTCTGTCTTCAGAGATATGGAAAAGATAGGACTCAACGATTCAGTGGTTCCCGAAGAAATGTGTTTAGATAGATGTAAGAGAGTTGTGACTCAACGATTCAATCGTTCCCGGAGGAATGTGTTGAGATGTAGAAGAGATGGGACTCAACGATTCAGTGTTTCCCGAGGGAATGTGTTGAGATGTAGAGGAGTTGTGACTCAATGGTTCAGTGGTTCCTGAAGGAATGTGTTAAGGTATAAGATGTTTGCGCGCGAAGCTGAGTTTTTCACTGATTTGGAAGATAAAATCAACTTCGGTGGCAATTTGTTTATGTTAGGCTTTGAAGTATGATGTGAACTAATATTAATATGCATGTATGTCAGAAAGTAAGTTTTGTTTTAGTCTTCAATATATCATCATCATCATCGGGCATCGGGTAGAGTCGTGTTAACTGAACAATGGCATCCGTGTTCCGCCACGATTAGTCCGCTAATACTAAGTTGCCGAAAATGTATGTCGTTAGCCTGTCTGAACACAAGGTTAGGCAAAGGGACTACACAGAAGGGCGCTGTTATTAGTTTTTAGCTCTATGTCCCGGGCTATGGCTTCGTGTTCCTGTCTGTTCCATGATGTCAGGGGGTCTCGCTACCTAGCTCCACTCTCCCAAGTCAGTTAGTGGTCTAGCGATTGAGGCAAAGTTCTGTATATACTTCCTGAAGTAGGATGCCAACCCCACGAAACTATGTAATTATTTAATATTCTTGAGGTCTGGGAACTTCATAACAGCATCAACTTTGTCACTTGCTCTTGGTCTCACTGCTCTATTTTCAATGGTATGGCCTAAATATAGGTTATACTTCTGCATATCAAATGTGTCTTTTTCCAGTTTCTTTCAAGTCCATAATCGGATGCTATGTTCAAAACTAACTGTAATCTCTCTACAGCTTCGCGTTCATCCTTCGCTGGAATAAGAATTTCATCGACGAATAAAATTATTATACCCTGAGCTATCAAATCTCTAAAAATTATAGTCACGAATCGCATGAAATAGTTGGGGCAGATACATAACCCAAATGGAGCTCTTAAGAACTCAAATTGCCCATGGTGTGTGTTAAAAAGGCAGTATACTTTACAGACTTTTAAATAGAAAAAACCATTTTTTAAATCCAAAACACTATAAAACTTAGTTTCTGCCAACTTATCAATATATGGACCGTTTATTTTGAAAGTGGTGTAAGTCCATTTTTGAGAAAAATGAGCTATCACGTAATTCATGCTTAATTTAATGTGAATTTTTAAGGCGTCTTCTCACTTTGGAAATTTAAAAAAATCGATTTTTTTTTTTTAATTTTGAAAGTACATATCTTCAAAAATGTCATCTCGAAATTTCATAAAGATCGGACGAGTCTAACTACATTTTTTGGCGACCGTTAGGTGACTACCTGAGAGTACCCGGCGATCCCTTTCACGCCGCTCGGACGGTCCCTGTATATCTGACTCTATACAATTGAATAGCCGTATTCTTTTGTTAATGTAGTACCCCTTGCTTAGGTATATTCTGTTTTCGGGTCTATACTCATGTAATAAGACCTTAACACGTGCATTTTTCAAAAGAAAATCACTCGGCAACGATGCTAAACTGTTATTTCATCAGTCTAATTTGAAACTTCGTAACGGCAACATCTCTGCGCTCAGGATTGTTATAATGGATAAAAAGACTTCGCAACAAAGTGCCACGTGGCGACGTCCAAGTTCGAAATCTAAAAAAAGAAAATTTCGTGGAGTGCTTCCACACCAGTCTGAAGCAGATACGAGTCATGCTAGTGCGAGTGCAGCAAAATTAAAAAAATCGGACGATACAAGTTTCGATGTACACATCGATCCAACGGCTGGATATAGTATTATTCAGTTTTTTCTTGTTTTTTCTACATTACAACAATATGTGAAGTGTAAAGTTTGTAACAAAGATGTTTCTTTTACAAAGTACGGTCAGCGAGGACTCGGTTTCAAAATTTGTGTGACTTGTGATTGCGGAGAAAAATATATTAACTCATGCCCATTAATCTCAACTGGGTACGAAATCAATCGTCGTTTAGTGTACGTTATGCGTTTGATTGGTGTTGGATTGAGTGGTATCAATACGTTTTGTGGGCTCATGGAACTGGGACATGGAATCAATTCCACCGTTTATTATCAAATACTCAATTCGATCGCCATCGCAGTGCAAAGTGTGTTCGATATAGTGACGAGCAAGTCTGTCAAAGAAGAAAAACTGTTGAACGCTCAACACGGAGAACCCGAAGACGTTTTAACCGTTTCAGGTGACGGTTCCTGGCAGAAAAGAGGATTTTCTTCTCTTATTGGAATCGTGTCATTAATATATAAACACAGTAAAAAAATTGCAGACGTCGTTGTGAAGTCGAGTCACTGCAAAAGCTGTGAATCGAAAAAAGGTATGAAAGACACGATCGAATATGCACAGTGGTATGAAAAGCACAAACTAGTTTGTAGTGCTAATCATTCAGGTAGTTCTGGAAAAATGGAGGTTGACGGTATATGTGAGATGTTTTTGCGATCACTCGAAAAATTTGCTGTGCACTACGGTTTTTACATCGGTGATGGCGACACTAAAACTTTTAAAATATTGTTGGATACAGCACCGTATGGTGAAGACTTTGTGGTTAAGAAGTTGGAGTGCGTATTACACGTTGCGAAAAGAATTTTCAAGCGTGCTAAGGACGCTAAGAAAATTCTTACACAAAAGAGAAAAGCTGCAAAGAAAGACGCTGATAAACCTTCACCAAAGAAAAAAGCAGCCAAGAAAGTTGTAGTAAAAAAAAAAAAAGTTGTTATAAAAAAAGTTCCTGTCGTAAAAACCCAAGATTTAACAATAAAATTGATGAAAGAATTATCAACAAATTACTCATTGGCAATTCGAAGAAACCTGAATTCTGTCGAAGATATGCGCAGGGAGATCTGGGCAGGATACTATCATAAAATTTCAACCGACAGCAACCCACAGCATACGTATTGTTCAGACTCATGGTGCAAGTACAAGAAAGCAGTGAAAAACAATCAGATAGAAACTTTTAAACATCCTCCTGCTCTAGCTGATGATGTTCAAGAGGTTTTGAAACCGATCTATGAAGAACTGACGAAGGACGAGTTACTGGAACGATGCCTCGGAGGAAATACCCAAAATAACAACGAGTGTTACAACAGCTGTGTCTGGGCAATGGCGCCGAAACACGTTTTTACGGGAAGAAAAACCGTGGAAATTGCTTGCCAAACAGCGGCATGCATTTATAACGAAGGGCTACAACCTGTTTTAAAAATTTTGGAGGTGATGGGTGTCAAACTAGGCCCTATCGCCGTTCAATACGCCGAGAAACGCGACAGTGATCGCGTACGCGTAGGGAACCGCCCGCAGCTGTAACGCTTCAAAAGAGACTAGGTCGAGACGAAGGGAAGCTATTTTGGACGAACACACCTTCTACGAAGAATCGGAAGGTCCATTGTATGGAGCAGGCATCGCTGATTAACCCGAGGTAAGGTTTTTTCATGATTTTTCTGCAACCAAAACTTTAAACGCAGTTATCTCAAAACAAGGTTTTTCGGTGCTTTGTTGATGAAATTTCGGAAACTATCCGGCCGATTGTCATGAAATTTGAATGACATATGCTTCATAGTTATGGCTATAGCGCATATCATCAGATTTTTGAAATTTTGATTTTAAGAATTTTTTTTTTACAAAAAACTGCAAAAAAATCGTGGTTTTTTTTTACTTTTTCGAAAAACGTGCGCCATTTTGTTATTTTCGCGAATATCAAAAATCTGATGATATGCGCTATAGCCACTGACATACTGAATCTAAAACAGTTTTATTTTTTTGTTTCAGACGACCCGTCTCGGAGATACCATCAACAAGCCACGACCATAACATTTTTACACGGGTTTTTCGATGCTACTGATGTATTATAATAATTGTTTAAAAAAATAAAATAAAATTTTTTTCATGTACTTGAAAGATGTGTTTATTACATAGGATCCGTTTTATCCCATAATTTTAAGCAAAAATCCTCGAAAAAAATCGCAAAAACAGCCTATTTTTGAGGCACTTTTAAAGTGAGAAGATGCCTTAATATATAACTAGTCCGTGTTTAATTTCTCAAAAAAATCCCATGTTTTGTACAACTTAAAATCGGTCGGTAAATGAAATTGCATAATCATCGATTATGAAAGTGGTGTAAGTCCAATTGACAGAGGTAGGTGGCATAGCAGATGGATGCCGATCAGTGTTTTGTTATTTTTCATTTATTTTATACTAGCTGTGTCCCGCGGTTTCACCCGCGGACGATTAGAGGATCGCAAGAGGTGGCTTCATGCTGTTTGAAGCACTTAGAAAATGTAACGACCCAAAGCCGTGTTATTGCCTACAGTGACATGTGTACTGGGCAAAATCGAAAATTACAAATGGCATTGATGTGGTTGAAGGTTGTCCAGTCGGAAAACAGCATTGAGATAATTGACCACAAATTTTTACTCTCGGGGCATTCATACCTTCCGAACGATGCAGATTTTGGCATCATAGAAATGGCATTGCGAAAAATAAATTTTGTGTACACACCACAAGATTACTATAATGTAATAGTGCAATGTAGAAAACAGGATAAATTCATTTTATATGAAATGAAACGGGAGAATTTCATTTCAACAAAAAATCTCCAAAATGCAATTAAAAAACAGATAAAAAAAATACTAATGGGGAACAGGTCAATTGGTTGCAAATATGTTGGTTGAGGTTCCTCAAAATTGCACCATATACCATTTTTTTATAAAACAACGATGACGGACGCAGAATTTAAAATTATCAATTTATTACCTCTACGTCCTGGAAGACCGTTAAAATTTGAAAAAATCGCCCTGGAGCCTTTGTACCAAAATGCCAGACCTATTACGTACGAAAAATATAAAGACATGAAGCAGCTACTACCCTATATACCTCCGGTGCATCATGCATATTTTGAAACACTACCACATGCAGAGAATAAGTAAGAGAATAAGTTTGAGTGGTAGAGCCACGCTGTAGACAGTTTTGTCTACAGCATGAATGGGCTGGCTCGACCGGGTCGTTACCACTGTCTCACAGAAAACCGACGTAAAGTAGCGGCTTGCTGCTGCGTTTCGTACGGTGAGTGAGATATCCGGAAGCCCAAATCCCCTCCCCTTCCCAATCCCTAATTATCCCTTTCCTTTAAGGTCGGCAACGCGCCCATGATTCTTCTGGTGGTGGGCGTACATGGGCGGTGGAGATCACTTACCATCAGGTGACCCACTTGCTCGTTTGCTGGCCTATACTATAAAAAAAAAAAAAGTAAATTCTTGTAATCAGTATCTTGTAATGACAATGTAATTGCCGGCTAAAATAAAATTTTATGTGTTGTTATGCGTATTTGTAAACTAAATTATATTAAAATGAAGTATATTTTAAGCGATATTTGATTTTTCAAAATTGAAATTAACGATTTTTACAATTGTCTAATTTTGAAAGTGGTGTAAGTCCATTTACAGCACATAAATATGTGTTATCGTAGTCTAATTAGCCAAAAACAAATTTATATAAACAAATTAAATGTTGATAAAACAATAGAAACAATGCCAGACCTCATATGATTTGCCTGTATTTTTAAATCAACAAATATAGTAACCTTTAATTTTCTCGAAACAAAAGAAAATGGACTACTTTCAAAATAAACGGTCCATATTCCTCTATTATAGGTAAAGGAAACTCATCTTTTACTATTTTTTGTTTAGGTTTCTATAGTCAACACATATTCTGGTGGTACCATCCTTTTTTGAATAAGAACTAGTGGACTAGCATATTCAGAATAACTTACTTACAACTTCTCGACCAAAGCCTGCTCGGTGAGCGAAATGCGCCTGGGACGTTGTGATACTGGGATGTCATCTTTCACAATAATTTTCAACTGTATGGGCGCTTCCTTGACTTGACGTGGCTGATAATTGTCAACCCTTGTTCTTTTCTAGGGCAATCTGCGGAGAAATGGTTTATATCGCCACAATTGAAACACATTCTCTTTACCGCTGATGAACTCGAACCAGAAACAAATCTACCACGGCCGACGTTATTTTTAAAATCTCGCTTCATTTTATCTTTAATCGTTTCATAGAACTTAAGTTTTTCTTTAAATTCTTGGTATGACGTTACACCGTATAACATAATTTTCTTGCTCTCATGATCGATAATACCGTCCACAATGTATTTAATAGCGACGTAATCCGGTAAATTGCCTCGTTTTCCGAGTTCTTTCATAACCAGCATATTATTATAGTCAATACAACTTTAGTCACGGCGTTTCTTGCGAGTGCTCATTAATTCGTGTATCGTCTTGACGTCGATAGTATCGGGAAATTCTTTTTGTAAAGCCGTTTTCAGCTCCTCCCAAGTCTTGTGGGGGCGTTCAGCTTTGAGCCAGAGGGCTGCGGTGCCAGATAAGGAGCGTCGTGCGATCAGTAATTGCTGAAGTGGCGTCCAACCACATAATTTGGCGTTGTCTTCTACGTCCTGCGCCCATCGTGTTACAGAATACGTTTTGTCTTGGCCGGTCAACTTAGGTATCATATCCGCGGTGAACTGTAACATCGTATGCGCGGCCAGTGGAGCACGAGGTTCAGCGTCTTCAAATTCAGTATCTCTTAACATTTTTCGACGTAGTCGTCGTAATCGTCATTGGCTGAACAGATTCAAACCGGTGTTCCAGTATTCTTTGATCCGTAAAAACTCCACGTGTCCGCCGGTACTGCGTTCTGCGTATCGGGTAAAATAGTGTGCTTTTGCCAAATCCCGGACGAGCCCCCAAATTGTGGGATTAATTTTTGGCAAAAAAACACTTTTTTACAGTAAACGTCGTTTAATCTTCAATTCTTCAAAATTACAATATGCGCACGCTTTCACTCGTTCGTCGCTACTCGCCGTCTTGTCGTCCTGATACTTTCATTCTTCTCACACACATACGTCCCTCTGTTTCCATTACTTTCGTAGCGTTCCATACCAATTACGTTTCAATTATTCGAATCTTTAAAAATTCATATCTCTAAAAATATTAACTTTATCGTGAAAAGTCATAGGACCTTTTTATTTGTATTTCAATAAAGAATATTGTCTTTTGTTAATGAGCTTGTAGTCGACTGAGAGAGAGGCCGTTGAACTTTGAATTCATATATATACGGAGGACCGTTGACGCCCCGCACGTTTTCCTCTCCCCCGCTGGTATGGTCGTTACAAAAAAAGAAGGGAAAAAAAAAGGAGCACCAAGACAGTTCATGTCTGTATGTAATGTTTTTATTGTAATATAGTATTTATTGTAAACGGTTGTATTTAATGTTTTATTGTGATATAGTATTTATTGTAAACTGTTGTATTTGGCCGCAACAAATATAATAAAAATTGACAGGTTGAAAAATAAAAATTCCTTGCAATTGTTTAAACAATTTCGGTTTAAACAATATGGCACGGGGTTGCCCCGTGGCAACATGCATTTATATCATCAGTAGGGTAATTTGAAGAGGATCGCATAAAAAAATTTAGGTGGATTAGTTTTCGGTACTCATGCGCCGATTCCTCCTGGACTATACTGTGTATATAAGTAGGTCTTCTCAATCAATTAACTTTTATGAAACATTCCACACAAAGATATGGTTTGTCAGGGCAGTTATCACAAAGGTGTTGACTTTTTAGTCTTGTTCTTAGCCACTAAACGTCCTTGGGTAGCCACCATATTTTTATAACACTGCTGGCACGCACGACGTGTTTTACTTGACGGTTCTTCTTGTCTTTTCAGTTCGTGCTTTACTCTCCTTTATTTTTGATTTGAAGAAGCATCAACATTATGTAATACTAGAAAACTCTTCATGATTGCTTTTCTAAATTCAAGTATTCTTCTCAGTCACGCTCTGATTAAGAAAGAATCTCTGAAAGAAAGCTCTGAAAGAATTAAAGCATTAACCATAGCTGTGTTCAAAAGCAAATCTATGGCAACTTTTTTGTACCACTTGATGGTTTTCCTCAGAGGTGTTTGATACTCTGTTATTTGGTCGGACAAATCAACTGCGCCCTTGGCTTTATTGCAGTCGAGTACAATTTTTGGCTTAGAGACCTGTTTCTGATGCTTAATGACAGTTTAGAAATGCATTTTGTTGACAGATCCAAAACATCTCGCTTGTCTCGCCATCTCAATTCGGTGATTTCATTAGCACTCTCTTTTGCTATGTATTGTCCTCTTTTGACTTTTGATGAAACCACTTCTTTGGGAAAATGCTTACGGTTCTTTCTCAAAGTACCAACCAGATGTGTCTCATTCTTAAAAAGTTCATCATTCTTTTTTCCAGTACAAATGCTAGTTTTATATGTGTATCCAAGTATATTATATAGTTTAAATGATTTTGTGCCATAGTTATGGCGTTTTTGTTTAACGAAATATTAATCGCCGAAAAGGAACCACAATTTCAACAATACATAAATCCTGTTCGGGTGTGGACGTCTTTTTAACATTTTCATTCATGACTTCCAACAAGTTTTTGACGTGATGTAAGATGCCATGCGCCATGCGTAAGTTAAGCTTCATTCCAAGACACTCAGTAAAAGCAATAACTCGCCGCTGATTACCTTTAGGATCAGTCATGTTGAATGCGGTGTCGTTTCGGTTAGATTTGGATGGCACGATTTGTTATTCAGCAAATCGAACTCATTTTTTTTCTATCTGGCTTAATTTTTGCGTTATATCAAAGTCAATCAAAACCATCCATAATTATCGTCAATAATTAAAACTATTCTGTATTAATAATACAAATTATTTATGTATTAATGATATTAAATAATCCAAAAAAAAAAAAAAACAATCTATGAACCGGTTAATTACTGATTATTTCAATCGAGTACTTTTACCGGTAAATCACCGGTTATTCTCCGGTACTCACTGCTCCGGTGCAAACCTCTATCAGAGGTTGGCACCGGAGCGGAATTTTGCGTACCGGTAAAGTTCATCGGTGATTGGGCGATCTCCGGTGTTTCACCTGCAATCTCCGGTTAATAATAATAATAATGCGCTGGAATTATAAGCATAGGATAAAACATACATTGTTTGCTAAATGGATTTGTTAATAAAAAAATACAGTGTTCATTCATTTCTTACAATTATTAGTTATAAATGGCATAACAAAAAAAAAAACAAAAAAAGAACAATAGTTTACTCCAGAAAATTGAAGTTTTGATTTAAAAATCTAACATTTCGACTGCTTCATTGCGCAAGATACTTCTCCTGAGGTTAAGAATGTAACCTGTTGCCGAGAATACTCTTTCTGATTTGACTGAAGTTGCAGGCACAGTTAAGTATTTGAATGCTATTTCATCTAAAGGCTTAAGATGTTTGTTAAATTTCCAAAATTCCACCACATTATCCCAGTTATGATTGATATCTGAAAAATCTGTTTTCATGTACATTTTTAATATATTCATTGCCGCAGCTAGCGATGTTCCTGAATTAAAATTATTATTATTAGTTTTTAAAACTCGTAACAGACTTGGGCGATTTGATCCACTTGTACTTGGCATTTCTAAAGATTCTTCTGATGTATTTTGGGATGCTCACCTTACCCTCAAAATATTATTTATATCGGCTTTTATACCTTCTTTTGCAGCCATTTTATTTTCTAATAAACGAAAGTTATTTCTGAAAGTGGGATGCTAGATAGTGGAAAGTTGGCACACGGTTCGCGTTTCATAATTTAATACGTTGGTTCATGCTATCTCTCCGAAATTGCGAAAATGTTTCACCTACAACTGAAAGTTTGTAAATAATGGGGATTATTAAACTGGATGTTTGATTTCCTTAAGTATTTTACAATTTTTTTGCGTTTTTCTATTAAAATGTTTAGTTCAGGAACATTTAGGGAATCCTCGACAGCTAAGTTTAAGGTATGAGCGAAGCAAGGCATGCTTCGAATCCCTAGTAGTTTCGCCATTTTAATCATGTTGGCACCATTATCCGTCGTGATGCATATAATTTTATCTCCTATTTCCGATTCCGTTAAAATATCACGAACAATATCTCTCAAATTTTCTGCTATGTGTGACTCTTGTATGGGTTTAGTGAAAAGCTAACTCGTGATATCTACAATTATTTTGCGACCAGTAGCAAAAGACAATCGCTATTAAATGAGTTTCAAGTATTCATAGAAACAGATATAGACAAAATTTTGATACCGGCTCAAACGCACACTGTTTGTTCGACACTATTCCTGGATTGCGCTACACTTACCATCAGGTGTGGCGTAGTCATTTTGCCGAGCCAGGATAAAATGCAAAGAATTTTGGAACAGTGGAATGCACTAACACTGTTTTTTGATGGAAGATGGCTTGAAGATAACGAATGTTCCGAAATCCATATGCAATTGAATGATCCCGTAATAAAATCATACTTTTTCTTTTTGAACTGGATGTTACCTAAATTTACTGAAGCTAATACGCTGTTTCAGAGTGAGACTCCAATGATCACAAAACTTAACACAGAAATGAATGATTTCTTTCACGAACTTTTATCGACATATATGACAACGGCACATATTGCCAACACTGAACTAAAAAAAAATTACCCAACTGACGAAAATAATTTCTAAAGTTTGAATGACATCTACCTGGGCTTGGGAGTATCTAAACAGTTTTCAACAAATGAAATAGCAACAGAGAAAAGAATGATTTCAAAAGGAAATACCGTTTTTTTTTATTAAAGCATGCGTAGGCATACTTCGAAGATTCGCGCTAAATGATCCAGTATTGGTTGGAATATCCAAATTAGATCCTGAAAGTTGTCTCGATATCTCAGATAAAGATGAATCAATTCAAAATATACTGACCTTGACGCCAAGATTGACACCACCTTCTATGGTAGAACAACAAGTTTTGGTTGTACATAATGCTTAAATTAAAATTATGGAAGGCCAAAAACTGCTTTCCACATACTAAAAATCAAATTATACATTTATTTTTGCACCCGACACTTATTCAGTGCGTATAATATTGTGTGTGTGTGTGTGTCTGTGTATGTATTTGAAAATAAATGCATCACTTCAGTGGAACACTAGTGTACAGCGACTTCTTAGAAAACTAGGAAATCGCTATACACCAATGCTCCACTTGCTATAAGTTGCTAAACTACAAATAATACCGAATAATAGAAAGATTAATTTTGCTTTTTTTATAGCATAGGCCGGCAAACGAGCAAGTGGGTCACCTGATGGTAAGTGATCTCCACCGCCCATGTACGCCCACCACCAGAAGAGTCATGGGCGCTTTGCCGACCTTAAAGGAAAGCGATAATTATAGATTGGGAAGGGGAGGGGATTTGGGCTTCCGGTTATCTCTCACTCACCGTACGAAACGCAGCACCAAGCCACTACTTTACGTCGGTTTTCTGTGAGACAGTGGTAACGATCCGGTCGAGCCAGCCCATTCATGCTGTACACAAAACTGTCTACAGCGTGGCTCTACCAATCTCAAACTTATGTACTTGTTATTTACAAAGGACATTGTCAAAAATGGCCTATGAATCAACACGCATGAAACATTTACTATAATTATTATTATTATTTATAATGTACATTATAATTATTTCAATAGAACGGACACTTTTTAATTTCGAAAACAATTAAAAAGTATTCACTTCCGTCATAGTCCTCGGTATTATAATTTTTGGTTCAAATTCGGGTTTTTAATAGGCAAAGGTATTGTAGCTCATACAGCCAAGTCTTTGTAACAGCACTCTTAATAAGAGTTTGACACAGACAAACGTCAGTATTCTCAAAACTCAAGTGTTGAGAATACTGACGCTTGTCTGTGTAATTAAAAACCATTATTTTATTAACCATGATTATGGTTTTAGTCACAAACAGTCCGATATGATGTCGCGGAACCATAATACGGCTTGTCAAAATTATTTTTTTTAATTTATTTATGGCTTCGCATTGTTATGCATTTCGCCAATGACAAGTGTAATTTATTCTCAAGTCTTCACAAGAACGATGAAATATCGGTGTGGAAGTTTTCAAGGACTTGTTGGAGTTTTGGTGTGCATTCTTTCCAGTACGATACTTAATTCACTTATTTCAATATTTCCATACACTGTTCATCGCCGTAAATGTTTATTGCACAAATCCACACCACTTTTATACAACAAACACAACATTAAACTAGTTTTTGAAATAAATTAAAATCAGCGATGAACCGCACTGTCAGAATTCCCGCCAAAACTCCGTCAAAATGATTTAACAGATGACAACATTTGACATTTGATAGTATTTATTGGCCTAATTATAACCTCAAAATCCGAAAGTATTTTATTTATTTTTCGGAATTCTCAAGTGTCCGTAGTTTTAATTTAGTTTCAATCAAATATATACATTATCTAAAACCCAAAAAGTAAATTCACCTCCCTGTTGGTTCTTTAAGGCCAACTATGTATGGACGACGAACAATGTCCTTTATATATTTTTTATGGAAACATATTTATTTCGTTTCCAAAGTACTATATTTTTAATACTAATGTTGCTTTTCAGGGGAAACAGTTGGACGAGTTCCGCTTGATTAAAAAATACATGCTTGACATCTTGGCTCTTCCAAACTCCAACGCGGCATGCGAGAGAATGTTTAGCCAAAGAAACGACACCAAAACCGAGAAACAAAATAGATTAATAACCAGGACAATAAGAGGCCACATGTTAGCGCCGCGCAACAAACATTTCAATGTAACAGCATAAGTTGCGTTAATTTCAAACCAACTAAGAAAATGATAAAATCATTTAATTCTGGGATCTACAAAACGGAAACGGCTATCGGGCATAATGATAGGGACAGTGATTAATAGTAGTTAGTAATTTAGAATGTGTATTTTAGTCTCAAATTAAACAATAAAAGTTTCTTGAGATCTGCTGTGAAATCCACTGTATTTTTTTTACTTTTACTGTAAATTTGAGCACCAAACACTGTAATATCAGTTTCTCGTCTGGTAACACTATTCACCGGAAAATAACCGATTGCTCCGGTACAAACCTCTACTAACAGTCGCTCGCTCGCGCGCAGTTGGGACGGTCGTAGTTGTGGTGAATAGGCTCGCGCGGCGAATTCCGAAAAATGAACAACTAAAAGTGCCGTCTACTATTACAATTGTATGGCGCTATTGATTTGTTGTGGAATAGCAAATCCTCACAACATAAATGATGTTGATAATGATAATGGAATGGGGGCGTTTGGAGAAGTCTACGGTATCCCCTGCCTGTCGTAAGAGGCGACTGATAGGGGCCATCGGGGGTGGCGGGCGCGCAGCGCGGGGGCTGTCGTAGCGCCCAGTTAGTACCTATTATACTATATTTTGTACACGTGCTTTTGTACGTGCGACCCCGGGATGGACGGCAGCACGGGTGGTCGGCCTCGTTGACGCCGAGGGCGTCCTTCGGTGCGCTTCTGAGCACCTACATCCCCCCCCCCCTCCCATTTGGAGACGGGCTGCTAGGTGGTACCGCGCTGGGGCGGAATGAATCTAAATAAAAATTTTGGAAAAAACTTTCGCAGTATTCATTCCCCTACCTATTCCGCACCGTTTAAGAAATGTAGCTTACAGCCGTTAAGAAATCTAGTAATAATATTCAAGTTGAAGTTGTGACACAGGATGAAATAAACGGCCTCAAAAGTTAAATTTTTTGGGACTCTGATGCATCAGTTATGGCTGCCCGAAGCCTAAGTTGCTTTATGTGTCAATCTGTTCCAAGTCCATGCATACACGGGAGACATTTGGAGTTCATAGATGTAATTAATGACCCAATTATGGAGACGGTA
Source organism: Amorpha juglandis (assembly GCA_949126905.1). NCBI lineage: Eukaryota > Metazoa > Arthropoda > Insecta > Lepidoptera > Sphingidae > Amorpha > Amorpha juglandis. Next base: position 14,286,248 of record OX421386.1, on the reverse strand, counting down.
CCAGGAAAGGCAGTTATAATAAAAAAATCTTGAATCCAAAAAAATAACCGTTTTATCTGAAATCAAAATTAATGCGATTTAGCATTAATATCTAATAATTTACTGTCAAAGCAGATTTCATTTATAATAGTAAAAAAGCTTACAACATATCATCTGGCAATATTGGTAAAGATTATGAGGACATGATTGATGCCATCAGTCAACAAGAACCATTTCCATCAACATCTATTGCACTAACATCAGGGTTTTAATTACTTCCCTCTATATTATATCTCACAGCCTTCTTCTATACTTAACGAAATCAACAACTTTCTTTCCTTTTTTCTTCATCGTTTTCTACTGTTGAGTAATATTAATTGTAGTTCGATATTATCTAATCCTCATGGTGATGAACTACTTGATATACTAGTTATGCACAATTTATGTATTTTAAATTATGACTCTCCCACACCAGGCAGTGACCCCAATCATAACAATAGTGCAATAGATCTATACTTCTGCACTCCTAACCTTGCATCTTATCTCACTTGGGGTACTTTATTTGGGAGTGACCATTTTCCCATTAATTTTTTTTTTCCGTTCCATTTCCGTTCATTAGACACGCTCAACCAAAAAAGTCTCACTTAAAATATAAACTACAAAACAAATACATCAGTGCCTAGATAGATTTTATAAATAAAGTTAACAGTCAGCTTTCTTCTCTCCCTGTTGTTTGTGGGGGCAGTGAGCACGTATGTGCTGAAGCTTTGGCTAATATTCTCATCTATGCAGCAGACAATATATTTCCTGTAAAAAATAACAAATCATTTAGAAAATATCCCACGCCGTCTTAGTGGGATTCTGAATGCACTGATGCTGTTAAAAACGTAAGCAACCAGAATTAAAATACGAGGGTGGTTCGATAAGTACTTAGCCTTATTATACAGGGTTAATTTTAAAACACCAGCAACCTCGCAGGACCAGATAGCTGACCTCATACGGATACTCATTGTTCTACGAGTTTGGATATAACTCAATATAAAGGGTGTCTCAGTAAGAGTGCACTTTTTGATTTTAAAATAAAAGGAAGTATTTTATGTCAGAGTTGTGATATTTTTATTGTATTGTAAAGAAGACATATTCCGATTATGTATGGAATAAAATATCCGGCAAATGACCCTCACGGCTTCGATGACAGGCCATTATTCTTTCCGTGAAATTTTTCATGACTTTTGCACAGAGATGTGGCTGTATCTTGCCGATGACGCGTTGGATTACCGATTTGAGCTCAGGAATTGTTTCGGGTTTATTCACATAAACACGAAATTTCACAAAACCCCAAAGAAAAAAATCACATGGCGTTAAATCGCACGATCTTGGTGGCCAGTTGACATCAGAATTTCGTGAGATAATGTGTTCTGGAAATCGTTACTGCAATAAGTCGATTGTTTCATGAGCGGGGTGCCAGGTTGCGCCGTCCTGCTGAAACCACATGTTGTCCAGATTCATGCCGTCCAGTTGAGGCGACAGGAAGTCCGTTATCATATTCCTGTAACAAATGCCGTTCACAGTCACTGCATTTTCGGCCTGAAATTCAAAAAGTAAGGTCCAATCACGCCGCCTGACCAAAATTCGTACCAGACAGTTACTCGTTGTGGGTGCATTTGTTTCTCATGGATTGCATAAGGATTTTCTGAGTCCCAAATTCGTCAATTTTGTTTATTCACGAAGCCATTCATATGGAAATGCGCTTCATCGGAGAAAATGACTTTTTTCGAAAAATTGCCATTGTCAACACAGAAAATTTCATGGAAAGAATAATGGCCTGTCATCGAAGCCGTGGGAGTCATTTGCCGGATATTTTATTCCATACTTAATCGGAACATGTCTTCTTTACAATACAATAAAAATATCACAACTCTGACAGAAAATACTTCCTTTTATTTTAAAATGAAAAAGTGCACTCTTACTGAGACACCCGATATTTTTAAAAAAATGATTTTACAAGTTTTTGTTGTGTCGTGTTTTTCTTCGTAGGCGCGGCGTGCGCGCACGACTTCAAAGCGGCCGTCAGCTGCTCAGCGGTCAAGGTCGTAGGCGCTAGCCCGGTTCCCCACGCTTCGCGTATTTGTTTACGTAATCTGCGATGCGCGTTGTTAATATTCAAGACGGAAATTAAATGAATACTTATTTTTGTATGAAAATAAAATCTAACAAATTATCAAAAGTCGTAGAACAAAAGTAGTAGCTTATAACCTTAGGAATCTACCCCTGCGAGGTTGCTGGTGTTTTAAAAATAACCCTGTATAAAGGAAATCACGAAGATCAAATGTGAATTGCTCAATCTAAAGGAAGTCTGCACAACTGCTGATATTTGGTCGGCAAAAACTAGAAGTTTTCTGGGCGTCACGATACACTGGCTTGACTCAAACTTAGAAAGGAAACCTAAAACACTGGCATGTCGAAGATTTTTCAGGTACGCACAGCTATGACCGAATAGCTCTTTTACTTGAAGCAGTACAGTACAGTTCTGAGTTTGGTCTGGATTCTCGGAAAGATCTAACCACGGTCACTGATAATGGCAGTAATTTCGTCAAAGCATTTAAAGAGTTCGGCGTAGCCATGGATAATGACAGATTTGATGATTTGATAGAAAAACACAGACACGAATACCAACAAAGCCAAAACGAATACTTGGCAAAAAATAACAGAACGGTGTGTATTCGAACAGCTTTATATTGTTTATTAAATTAACATAGAGTCATGTTTGAAGTTACATTTTGTTTTTTAGGTTTACTGAACTAAACAAGAGCTACTGAACAACAGTCGAAATAAAACAACAGTGGAAAACAGCAAATTAGATGCAAAAAAGAAAGATTGCCAATTTAGGAAGGAACTGAATGAGACGGGAGGTGGACTAAAGCCACCAAACCCAGATCCTGAAACAAAGGAGATAATGGAAATGATTCCAAATGAGTTGTTGAGTGGACTCAAATCAATTTGATAGTGATGGCATTATTCAACAGGTATGTAGTTTTACAAGCTATTTTAAGATTATCAAAGACCTCCGTGTATCTTCCATATGTTCCATAATGATCTGGTACATGAGAAAATAAAATAAAAATTGGCAATTAATACAACACAAATAAGCCAGATCAATGTGACAGAGGCGAACAGAGTGAGAGAGAGCAGATTAATATTTTATTAAGAAAATATAATTTATTGAGAGCTGTATAAATATGCTTACCACTTGTTAATGTTATTATTTTCTTAATGCAATATGTGATTTATTTACAGGACATAAACAGTACCCAAGATGTGTCTATAGCTTCTATAATAAATACTGCAGAGTGTATAGATGTGCAGGAAATAATTCTAAGCCCAATGCAAAATAAAGAAAACATAGAAAAGGTTTGTTGTATTTTGTAAGTTTTATCAAAAAGAAATACTGAAATGTTATTTATCTCTAATAAATTTGTTTTTAATTTACAGATTATTATTACTCCACAAACAAAGAGTCAGAGAGTGGAGAATTTGTGTAGCTCATCCAAATTCAAATTCTCTAAAAGAAGATTGCCTGTTGAAGTAAGTACAGATGCTTCGATTCAAGAAATGTTGTAACAATTCTTTATAATATTTTGATTTGTAATTTAAACTCACATAATAAGTTAATTTCAAATCTTATGTTTTATTAATTTAGAAATTTGGACAATAAATTAATAGTTGTTGTACATACTTTTAAGTAAGTAGATAGTTAGATAGTAACTCTTTATTGTAGACACACACATAAAAAACAGAAAACAATAATAGACAAAAACAACAAGTAAATAAATGTGCCACAAGTGGCGGCCTTATCACTAAAAGCGATCTCTTCCAGGCAACCATAAGTAGTTGTTTTGAACGTAATATTATATACTTTTTTCTTGTTGCTCTTGTAATGGTTTCATTGGAATAACTTGTTGATGTGGCAAAAATAAATAGAAACATGGCCAATCCAGTGCCATTGATTTTTAATGATGCATGACTAACTCGCACCCAGGTTGCGCGCTCCCATAGTACTTGGAATATCGGGATCGTTCGTACGTATCCGCACGAGTAAAATTCGTACAAAAACGTGTCCAAAGTTCGCGCGGCCTAATGGCGGGTGTGATTTGTGTAAAATTTATATTTAATAATAAACCGATGATGGAATCTTTTTTATTACTGCCCATATTCTTACATGGTAGCAGAAGTCTGTGGTTTTCAGTAAAATATGACAAATTGAAATTCAGACTCAAACTATTCCTAGAAAATAAAGACTTTTATCAAGTAATCGAGTTGAAGAAAAGGCTAGATAATATAACCGAACAAAATTGGAAGATGAAAGAAATCAAAGTCAAAAACTATAGAAACAGCGTTTCGAATTCTCAACTTGAACTTATAATCAACGAAACAACTGCGCGAGAAATGATACACAAATTCGATAGCAATTATGCGACGAAACACTCAGCAAATAAACTTTAGAGCAAAAGACGCCTACTCGACTTTTTAAACAAGTTCGATGCACACATAAATGACCTAATCGGCAAAGAAGAAATTGTTACACAAGAGGACAAGCTAAACTACCTACCTAACTACCTGTCTTCTTGCCTGCCATAGTATTTTTGTCAAATAGTGGACATAGTCGATGCACTGCACTACAAGACAAGGAAAAATTGGTGGATTATGTGAAGTCGAAGTGTGTTGGTAAATAAATTATTTCTTCATTATTTCTAAATTAACTTAACCGTTGACCTCATGCCTCAAAAGAAAAATAAAATAGATGTAACTAAAACGGAATTTATTAATGCGTTCGAAAAGTGTAAGGAACTTTTGACCAACGCACCGCTTTTACAATTTCCCGATTTTTCTAAACCATTTGTTCTTACCACAGATGCATCGAACTATGCTCTAGGTGCGGTTCTATCGCAAAAACCAATCGGAAGCGATAAGCCTATAGCATATGCGAGTCGTACCTTAAATGATGCCGAATCACGATACAGCACCATCGAAAAGGAGCTTTTGGCTATTGTGTGGTACGTAGCGAATCTAATTGTTCTGATTTTTTACCTCGCGCCTGTTTGCCCATCACAGGCGCGCCATCTCAGGTGTCCGAGCGGGCGGACGTAAGTACACATACATGGTGCCATAGCTGAAGATCGTAACTCATACGTGAATTTCGTAATCGACGGAAACTCACCGATTACTGTAAAAGTTCTGCGTGACGAAAATAGAAAAGACGTGGAACAGAACAGAGTTATTCAATATATTGCAAAGGGTTGGCCAAAAAACAGTAGTTAACTTGCAAGTTAAACCCTTTCACGCGTGCCGAACGCGTTCAATACTGTAAATACGCTGATTACATTTTTTAAATACGCCTCCATTAAACAATAAAAAGTAAAGAAGACCTACCTACCAATATCAAATTGGTTTAATTAAACTTTAGAAAACGATAAAAAAAAATTGTTACGATTATCACATATTTTATGAAGGGACTCACAGTGTAGATATGTACATACTGGCCACAAACCCCGCGAGCAATTGAAATTATTTGATATTAACTAGATTGTTATTATTAGCAGCGCAAGGGGGCGCGAGCGTCGGGTCGTTCGTTTATGAATGAAACATAGAACTACGAACAAAAATATTACACAACAAAAACTTGTAAAATCATTTTTGCGATTGTAAATTCATATATAAATCAATTTTATATAAATTAACAACCAAGAAAAAGCTCTCTGTCGTCCAGTTTAGAACCGCGTTACTTTACTACCTCGTGAATACAGGAGACCCGGAAACTAGTGCCTCCGCTAGACCTAGGCGAGTAAAGCATGAATTGAAGAAAAGGCAAGGGTTGGCCTGTGCCTGTCGTAAATATTGTGTTAGGTGTTATAAAGAAAACTGTGCCCAATTCGGAAGTGTTCATGCTCGAAATAAAACCAAAAGAGTGGTAACATATTGCGAAGATTGCCCGAATGAGCCACACTATTGTATCAACTGTTTCAATTTAGACGATAGATATGTTTGAGTTTAAACGTGTTTGAGCATGATGATTGATTTACCTAGATTTATGATGTTGCCAATGCCAATGCTAGTCAATTTCCTCGAGGCCCAGGGGCTTTTTCTGATGAATTCGTTTTTCCAGAAGAAGCCCCAAAGGAAGTGGACCTGGCGAAGCCCCAACAATGTGACCCGGAATGAGATCGACTTCATCATGACAGACAAGCGCCAAATATTCAGAGATGTCTCTGTGATCAATAGGGTTAACACCGGTAGTGATCACCGATTGGTAAGAGGCACTCTGAATATAGATGTTAAAATTGAACGTGCACGGTTGATGAGGTCGACTCTTCGACCAACACTGCCCCAAGCTGAAGTCGGCTGTGAAGCTTTCCAGTTGGAGCTCCAGAACCGATTCGCCGTATTGGAAACCACGGCGGATATTGATGACGCCACCAACAGTCTGGTGCGGACTATTCGCGAGGTGGGCTACAAATACTTTCGGCCAAAGAGCAATGGACGCAAATCTAAACTCTCAAGCGAGACTCTGGAACTACTGAGGAAAAGACGAGAACTTGTAAATGTCACACCATCGGAGCGTCAGGTGGTTAACAAGGAGGTGAAGAGGCTAATACGGCGTGATGTCAGACACACGAATACCCTAGATATCGAAAATATAATAAAACAAAATAAAGGCACTAGGGTATTCGCCAAGCCACATACCTCCAGCTGCCACCTGACAAAGCTCAAAACACCACAGGACACCACCGTCACCTCAATGCCAGAGATACTCGCAGAGGTCGAGAGGTATTACGGGGACTTGTATGCTCAAAAAGCATCTCCCCCTGAGGCCCACAGCGCGAGTGATCCGCGAGCCAGACTAACTCGCCACTACACAGACGAGCTTCCCGACGTCGACGTGGGCGAGATTAGAATAGCCCTCGGACAGCTTCACAATAACAAAGCTCCGGGAGATGACGGAGTTACAACAGAGCTCCTCAAGGCAGGTGGTTTGCCTGTCTTGACAGAGCTTACTAAGCTCTTCAACTCCGTCATCCACACTGGCACAACACCGGAAGCATGGAGTAGGAGTGTGGTGGTTCTATTCTTCAAAAAGGGAGACAACACCCAATTGAGGAACTACCGCCCTATATCACTCCTGAGCCATGTGTATAAGCTGTTCTCGAGGGTTATCTCGAATCGTCTTGCCCAAAAGTTCGACGACTTCCAACCGCCGGAGCAGGCTGGGTTTCGTAGGGGTTTTTCTACCGTAGACCACATACACACACTCAGGCAAATTATCCAAAAGACCGAGGAGTACAATCAGCCTCTATGCCTAGCGTATGTGGACTACGAGAAAGCCTTTGACACCGTCGAGACCTGGGCTGTTCTGCAGTCCATGCAGAGATGCCATATTGACGACAGATATATCCAGGTGATGAGATGTCTGTACGAAGCCGCAACGATGACCGTCCAAGTACAAGAACATAGCACAAAGCCAATCCAACTGCGTCGTGGGGTAAGACAGGGAGATGTTATCTCTCCAAAACTGTTTACCAACGCGTTGGAGGACGCTTTTAAGACGCTTGATTGGAAAGGACGGGGCATCAACATCAACGGTCAGTACATCTCTCATCTGCGATTTGCGGATGACATTGTCGTCATGGCAGAATCTCTGCCGGATTTGGAAGAAATGCTGAACAGCCTCAACCGTTCTTCAAGACGAATAGGTCTCGGGATGAACCTTGATAAAACAAAGGTTATGTTTAACCGTCACGTCTTCCCGAGACCTGTAGTCGTGGGTGATGCCACTCTCGAAGTTGTGCAAGATTATGTTTACCTTGGCCAAATTATACAACTAGGCAGACACAACTTCGAGAAGGAGGCGGACAGGAGAATTCGGTTGGGCTGGGCGGCATTCGGGAAGCTACGTAACATTTTCGAGTCGTCGATCCCCCAGTGTTTAAAAACGAGGGTTTTTAACCAGTGCGTCCTACCTGTAATGACCTACGGAGCTGAAACGTGGACACTGACTAGCGGACTGGTCCATAAGTTCAAAGTCGCTCAGCGTACTATGGAGCGAGCAATGCTTGGAATTTCTCTGGTTGATAGGATCCGAAATGATGTTATCCGCCAGAGAACCAAAGTCATCGATGTTGCTCGCAAAATTAGCACGCTGAAGTGGAAGTGGGCCGGTCATGTCTGCCGACTGACAGATGGTCGGTGGAGCAGACAGGTGCTAGAGTGGAGACCACGCTTAGGCAAACGTAGTGTAGGGCGCCCGGCTACACGGTGGACCGACGACTTGAAAAAGATGGCAGGTAACGGATGGATGCGGGTTGCCCAAGACCGGGATGGTTGGCGCTTACTTGGGGAGGCTTACGTCCAACAGTGGACGGCAATAAGCTGAGATGATGAATGCCAATTTAAATATGAATAAAAGATATTAAAACAATTATCTGAACGTTTAATTTGCAAAAACTAACTATTTTTCTCATCACTCTTTTGTTTTCGAAATTTCCACTTACAGACTTATATTAATATTTTTCAAAATGTAACAAAAAGTATCGATGTCATCATTATAGTTATAATTTACCAGGCCTTGTCAACCATACTACATACAGTTTAACATGAATAACGTGACTGAAGACGACAAGTCATTATATATGTTAATATTTTCCCCCAAAACAGTCGTCAAGCCAAACTCAGCGTTGGTAAATGGTTATTAACATTGGACTACCATGAGACTGAGCTTCAGCTGGTATAATTAGAGCGACAATATACCTTTTGTCTCAAGCCGTTTGCTATGTTCTTGCACACACACACACATATATATATTCACGCGCGAGCACTCACACACGCACGCACACACGAAGTTTTAATTTATCAATTAATTTGTATTTAAACAACTCTGTTCACATTTATTTCTATTGTTAAAATCAAAAAGTGGAAGAGGACACTGACTTCTGTAGCACAGGCTTATACCCTACCTCAAAAGTCAGGGACTTCATAATATGACTGTCCAATGTATATTTGTGAAAATAAATAAATTATTATTATTATTTCGCCATTGAGTGATTCTCATATCACGCTGTAAACCTCTGTTTATGAAGAAATCAGATTAAAACTACTCACAACTAAAAATAAATCGGAATCATATTGCATACATATAATAAAGAGAAAGGACAGAGACAAAATTGTACTATATTATTTTATGAATTAAAATAAAAAATTAGGAAAATACTGTCGCAGAATTCATTCCCCTACCTATTCTGCACCGTTTGTATGTAACATTTGCCTTATATTTCTATTTCTTTTGACAATTATTACAGCAGCCTTAAGAAATGTAGCTTACAGCCGTTAAGAAATGTAGTATTAATATTCAAGTTGAAGTTGTGACACAGGATGAAATAAACAACCTCAAAAGTTTAATTCCTAATAATGTTTCATATTTTAAAGGCACAATGAAAATCCACCAAATTTTTTGGGACTCTGATGGCATCAGTTATGGCTGCCCGAAGCCAAAGTTGCTTTATGTGTCAATCTGATCCAAGTCCGTGCATACGGGAGACATTTAGGGTTCATAGATGTTAGTAATGACCCAATTATGGAGACAGCACCAGAAAAGGCAGTTATAATAAAAAAGACTTTGCCAGTCAGCAGCATCAATCTTAAAGAAATTTCCAAAAATAGGAATGTGAAGATGTTTTGAAGTCCATACAAAGCCGTTGGTCTGTCATCGACGCTTTGCATTGGGAAATTGACAGCGAACTCATCGATAATAACGAGGGGTATGAGATGACATTTAACAGATATGAGGAAAAAAACATCGAAATCAAAAAACATATTAACAGCAAAATGGAAAATTATAAGAAGCTGCTTTGCTCGAGAAATACGAAGACTGAAAAATACCAAAAGTGGATCTGCTGCTTCTCATAAAACTCCCTATATTTTTTTTAAACTGCTGTTGTTTTTGAAGAATACTGTTGGTAATTTAAACACAGAGAGTAATTAGCATTACGGAAGAAGAAAACTCGACAGACAACTGATCAGGAACCTTTAGGGCCGTAATGTAGGAAAAAAAAGAAAAAGCCTTCAGATGATGGCACAAGAGAATTATTGGAAACTTTAAACAAATGTATTGATACTCGTAAAAATAACATGTTTTGGAACGAGATGAGGACAGAATGTTTCTGCTGTCCCTTTTATTGTCTTTTAGGAAAATTCCCGAACACAAAAAACCAGCAGCGAAAATTCAATTAATCACAATGATCCATTCATTCGGAACTAATATGTATATCCAAACTCCGTTTGGCGTCATTAAAATGAGTACGATTATGCGCGTGGCTATTTCACACCGAAGGCCGGGTCTTCTACAGCACCAAGTCAACAATTAAGTCAAACACCAAGAGTACGCTCTGAAGCACCAACACAACAGAATTACTATACGCTACCAACTTCAGTTCCTGCACCGCGAGAACGCTCAGAGTCGCGAGTTTCGACTGCCTCTTCAAGTGCCTCACAAGATTCTGAATGTCTGGACTTATTTTGAATCTTTATTTTCTTTTTTGTGCTTTTAATTTATAATTAGTTAATATTGATTGAGATTGATAGTATTGATTTAGTTAAATAATAAAAAAATACATGATTGAACTAATTTAAACGGATTTTATCGCGGTTTTTTGTTAACTTTCATCCCGACGTTTCGAAGACTTTTCAGCCATCGTGGTCACGGGAGGGACTGAATGAGTAGGGAGAGAATAGTTTTATTTCAATGAGTAACATTCGCGTAAACGTAAGAAACCAAAATACATGATGTAAAAATATTTACAATTTAGCGGAACTACGCGTCGCGATACTTTTGGTATTTGATCAACTTTGCCGCGAAGTTCTGTTGCAGTGTAGTTCCGCTGCGGTTTAGTGCGTGTTGTCTCATACAATTTCATATAAAGAATATTTTGTTGCGACGTGACGCTCAGTTCCGCTGCGGTGAAAATCCGCCTAGTGCGGTCTTGCCTTAAGAGTCGCAGGGCAGGGTGTCAGTCAGTCGTCCTTCGCTCCGCGTTGTGATTGCATACTAAATTACGTTCCGTTATCGTTTACTTACCGTGGGCTGTTGAACGTTTTGTTTTGTTACTATTATACTATTTGTTTTTGTTGTTGTTACTGTTACTGGACCTTTTTAACTAAAATGGACGAAGGCTATTACTCCAGCCAACATATCGCCGACATACATTTTATCTACGGTTTTTGCAACGGGAACGCTCATGCTGCTGTTAGAGTACGCTACAAGAATCCCTAACAGACCTACGCCCAATGCTCGCACATTCATAAGTAAGAATCCATTTCAGACTCGCCGAAAATTATTGTTGTTGTTATTGTCACCACAAGAAGAAGATGAAATATTACAACTAATAACAGAAGACTCTAAACTGAGTAAAAAACGAATTGCCAACAGAGTCAATCTTACCATATGGTCAGTATGGAAAGTTTTAAAAAGGGAAGAATTGCATCCGTACCATTTTAAAGGAGTAGAAGAAATTCTGGAATCTGATCATGCTAAGCGTTCAGTCTTTTGCTCTTGGGTCCTTAGTGCGATCAGTGCCGAATTTCTTATTAACAATTATGTGCACAGATGAAGCCACCTTCACGCGATCGGGGTACATAAATCAACGTAATGAGCATCTGTGGCTCCCAGAAAATCCTCATGCGGTCAGAACAAGTTCTGTTCAGGTTCTGTTCATACCAGGTTTCAGTAAATGTGTGGGCAGGAATGATGGACGATATTCTTGTCGGCCCTATTAATTTACCGGCGACGCTGAATGGCCAAAGATTTTTAGAATTCTTAGCAACAGAATTCTCAGACACATTAATGGAATTACCACTGACCAACCGGATCATAATGATTCTGCAGCTTGATGAAAACTTTGCTGTACCTGTAAGAACGTATTTGGACTAGCGTTACTCACAGTGGATAGGACGTGGACGAACAATCGCTTGGCCACCGCGTTCTCTGGATTTAACACCCCTGGACTTCTTTCTTTGGGGTAAGATGAAACAGAGGGTCTATGTGGATGTGCCGAACACACGAGAGGAATTAATAGAAAAAATAATGAGAATCGGAAATGAATTGAGGGCAGTTAAGGAGATGATCCGACGCTCTACGCAGCATGTGGCAATAAGATCCATGACATGTCTACAACAAAACGGAGGCCATTTTGAACAGTTGTTCTAATTAATACATTACATCAACTGTTCAAAATGTTCTTAAAATTGTATTAGTTCTATTAGATTTTACGTTAAAGTAATTAATTATTCATTTTATTTCTTGTTTTCCATATTTCTGGGATAAATCTGCTATTAAAGGGTCATATTCAAAGAAGCATATTTCTTAAACTATCTTACTTAGGACAATGGTTTAAATAGTAATTTAAAGCTGATATTATGTAGTATTAAAAAACATTAAGAAAACAATAGGTTGACAGCTTTAATTTTGAAAAAAAAATCGAGTAACATAAATACAATGAAAAAAATGATTTTTTTCAGCTATTAGTTATTTTTGTAAATGAAAAATGGTTCGTAAAATCTTTTATCACACGCCTATTAGCTACACTATGAGCTCCCAAATGAGACATTTTTTAGGTTTGTAGGACGTTCATATGCCAAAAATCGCTAAATTAGCACAAGCACCCGTGATTCCATAACATAAAAAGTAAAATGGCCTCCATTTTACCTGGGTAGCATAAAAAAATCGAAGCGTGATTTGTCGACGAATTCGATCCGGTAAAAGCTGCGACACCGTTCCCTAAACACATTGTATAGTTCGACTTCCATTTCATCATGATGCAGCCGAAAAGCTCGGTTTATCTAAGCCAAAAGCAGTTGCACAATTTTATCAATTAGAACGTAAATTTAAAAGACATGAAAACATAGGCAGTGACTATAAATTATTTATGAAACAATATATAAATTTAGGTCACATGAAGTTGACTACAAATAACAAAACAAAGTCACGCAGAGATGTAAGCAAATCGTTGTCCAAATGAGAGTAAGCCCAGATCGTGCAGAGTAAGAGGAGGAATTAAATCGGAGTCCAGAAGCGCGGCCAAGTGTTCGAAAATACAATAAGAGTAGAGAGCAGAATAACAACATTCACGTAAACTCGAGAGCAACGGAATGACTTACGTTACGTTTCACGCACTTTGACAAACGCAGCATGACAATTGGAAGGAACACGAATTGTAGAAAGAAAATTAAAACGCATATCTATGATAAGAAAAAGATATAAAAGGCCAAAAGAGTTTCAAAGCTGAAGAAACTGATAAGGTGAAACAAGTTCTGAAAATAAGGATTTTCTGAGATTCGCACCCACAGATAATGAATATACAACTACATGCTTAAAAGAAATAGACGACAAGGAAAACTTGGACCCAAAAGTTATGAATGTACCTGTTGGTCTAAGTGATATTAGCTATTATGATAGAAAAAAGTTTTGAAAAAAAGATGATGATTGGGTTATTGTCAAGTTCCCAACAAAGAATAGCATAAAAAACTTTATCGGGCATATTTTATACGTAAAAGGCAACGTTCCAACCGTAAAATTTACAAGAAAAGTTAAAGATACTAAACGTGGTGAGGTGATCTTCACATACCCAAATGTGGAGAATGTTTGTAAAATTCAAATTCATGAATTTTGACTCATGACGAAGAATTGGTATTGCCGTAAACGAACATTTCGAGACGGCAAAATAAACAACCAAATTTGCAGGGTAATTTCTGACAGTACTGCATACCTGTTCCTGTTAGGTTTACGAATTACTAGATCTTTTTAATTGTCCTGTATCTTAATCATTATAATGTTGATTTTTAATGTTTGTTGAAATTGGTGGCTTAATTGTTACAAAGTTGTATTTTGACAAGATAGATAGACGACAATAAATTCTAATCTGCATTTTTCATATGACTGTTAGAGCGTTATTAAGCGATAGATCATCATAATGTTAACCATGTCATATGACATTATTGAAGTAGGTAGTATTAAACTATCATACCTATATGTGTTCTTTGTAAGCCAAATATATTTTGTATAGCTTTACGTAAATAAGCTGTGTATTGTTTTAAGAATTATTAGTTCACTCATGATAACTTTGGACCTCAATAACTTGATTTTTATTAAATTATATGTCTACTATGGGGACATGATGTATGAAATGCACACGTTATCTATTTATATTGTATAAATGTATTTGTGTTTTAATAATAAAGTCAGTTGTTAGTCGTCAGCCGAGACTCGCTTGTTTCATTCCTCTCTCGAACACGCACATTACACCACATACGTAGTCACACTACATAGCCACCTATATTTGGTAACGCCGACGTGATTATCGACGCCATACATAGGACACCGACGGCGCGGCGCAGCGAGAATACATACGACGCAACTCATATAACATTGCATAATATATAGTACTTAGGAAATGCAAACAAGGTACTCAGAAAATCATAAGAAAAGAAATATCGGTTTGGCATAGTGCAAATAGCATACCAATGGTTCAACAACCGACACCCAGACATAACACTGTGTAATACTATTTTATTATGTACGAATGTTAATCTAAGGTACGAATACATATACATTTATTTTATTTTGCCGTTGAAATTGTATACATTTATAATTATTATATTTTTACATCTTTACATTTTTATTTTATATAATTAATTGCAGAAATTGTAATAAAATGTCAATAATCGCATGTGTAGGTAACTCAACTGTATATTAAATGGAATATGTAAGTAACAGCTTATTTTTGTAGACGCGACTCCACGTCTCATATTTTTGTATTGGTGCTGTCACGATGCCGTTGCCGACGGTTTGGTAAAACCAAAACGTGTTCATTAAATATTGCAGAACGGGCATCGTGGCAGGCTACCCTTAAGTTTAGCTCGTAAGTACCTTGGGGGTTGCTACAGCTACCCATAATGTGGAACCGCTATACGACTTCGCAGAAATTTTTTTTTATGAAAAATGTTTATTGTATAATTATATTATTTTATTGTAAAAAAAAAGGGTGGAATATTGTGGGGACATGATGTATTAAATGCACACGTCATCTATTTATATTGTATAAATGTATTTGTGTTTTAATAATAAAGTCAGTTGTTAGTCGTCAGCCGAGACTCGCTTGTTTCATTCCTTTCTCGAACACGCACATTACACCATATACGTAGTCACACTACATAGCCACCTATACTACCATAGGTGTTTTTGTTAAAGAGTTTACATTAGGATGATAGCTAAAAAGACCTAATAATTTGAAGAAGAATGGAATAAGATGATAACTGCTTGTTGCAAATAAGTTATTTTTTTTGGTGTTGCGATAAAGTAAGATAAAGGTCGCAGGAAGTCGCTGGATGCAACAGGCTGGTCTGGAAATCTTTGGGGGAGGCCTATGTTCAGCAGTGGACGTCTTGTGGCTGATGATGATGATGATAAAGTAAGTAATTTTCAATCGACTTCAAAAAAGGAGGAAGTTCTCAATTAGACTGTTTTTTTTTGTTACCTCATAACTTTGTATTGGGGGACCGATTTTGATTTTCTATGTCGAAAGCTTGTGCTTGTCGTGTGGTCCCATTTAAATTTGATCAAGATCCGTCGAGTAGTTTTTGATTTATCCTTAATATTAAAGTTTCATTGCCTTCAACTATATTGATAATGTTCTTATTTTATTACTTGTCGATGTAAGGTACATACTAAAAAGCTAAAAATAAACAAACATTTTAACAATAACTAAAACCGACTTCAAAAACCACAAAATAACAAAAAATATAAGCTTTATATTCGGAGCCGGTGCCTACTTCGGATACGAAATCAGTGTTAATAAATCAGGTACCGAAGCCAAAATATAAAGTTAATATAGGTATGTATATAAAGTTGAATTATTTTGTAGTGTATGTGTCGCGTCATATGTATGTTAAGTATGGTAAGTTGTAATTCGTAATAAATCGTTACTCAAGGAAAGCGAACGCCATTTAATGACATCGCCACGTTAACCCTATTATTTGGCGGACCTGCCTCACTACGGTACATCAGAACTAGTAAGCAATTAGTTAAACAGAATTTTTCTGGCCGGACATGGATAGGGATATTGCGAAATGGGCAAGATCGCGTATGCAGTGTCAAAAAACAAAAATCACTAGACACACGAAAACCGGTCTAGGAGAATTTGAGAAATCTGACAATTTTTTATATGTGCATATTGACATAGTAGCCCCACTCAGTACATCAGTTGATGGCTATCGATATTGCGTAACGATGATAGACCGTTTTACTGGATGGCCTGAATGTTATCCTGTAAGAATCATTACAGCGGAGACGGTAGCTAGGGTAGTGTTTAAAGGATGAATTTCTCGTTTCGGATGCCCTGAGAAGCTAACGAGCGACCAAGGCAGACAATTCGAGAGTGATCTATTTCATCATTTAATGAAATACTTAGGTATACATAAACTGCATACTACACCTTATCACCCACAGAGCAATGGCATGATCGAACGATGGCATAGGGCACTAAAAGTAGCTCTTATGGCACGTTTAAATTGCAACACGTCATGGGTCGATGAACTGCCAGCCGCGTTACTAGGTTTGCGAGCGACACCTAGAAGCGACAGTGGCGTGAGTGCAGCTGAGTTGACCTATGGAAAAACACCTAGACTACCAGGCGATTTTTACGATAATGCAAAATTTTGTGGTTCTGACTCTGAGTATTTGAGTAAGCTCAGAGACACTATCACCCGATTGAAACCTAGGCCACCTAGTCATAAAAATTCGCGCTCTTTATTCCTTCCCAGCGATCTCTCTACGTGCAAGTGTTTTTGTGAGAAGCGAGGTAATGCGAAAGTCTCTACAACCTTCTTATGATGGCCCGTACAGCGTCATAAGAAGGCAGGGCAAGACTTTCGTCATAAAGGTAGGGGATAAAGAGAGAACCATTTCGGTAGATAGGATTAAGCCAGCGTACGTAATTAACGACTCACAGGCTACGAATATTAGCAATAGTAATAATATTGTTAGCAATAGTAATTTTTGTTCCGATAACGCAGACACTTCTAGCAAAGTTTTACATCCGAAAATGACGCGAAGTGACCGCGTTATCAAAACACCTATACGTTTTGCACTATAAGCAAGACAGCGAATGTTAATTATAAGTATTTCATATAAATAATGTATGTTAGTAGGTTACAATACAGTAAATCGCAGATCAACATTTTGTATAACAATTGCGAAATAACTTTTCTATAAATAAGATGACTTTCACCAATTAGGTTTTCACTACTTAGGTAACATTAGTCGAAACAATGGGTTGGAGGCAGAGCAAAAACAGCAATGACGAAATCATCGCCCAAGACACGGTGAATAATGTCTTCACGGAGAAATTGGACACCATAAATTGGTTGATCATCGCGGTAGTGGTCATCATCGCTCTCGTCCTCGTGTACGTTTCATGGCACCGTTGCAGAAGTACGGCCAAAGGTTGGGTGCAGAAACAGCTGAACAGCACTAACCCGGCGCTGGTGACAGTTCAGACGGTCCCCAGACAGCAACCAGCAAGTGCCCAGTATGTGGCACAGTAGCGCAGGTTCGAATAGTGTTACTTGTATTGTGTCCCTGTATGTTGGATAATAAGTTATTTACCCCATTTCAGTACAGTGTTTATTTTTTTGTAAGAGGGGGAGTACTGTAGGGACACACGTAGGTTAAGTTTGTGGTAGCGTGAGGTATGCGTGAGTGACGAATGCAATATATATAATATATGCTTAGTATGTAGTATTTTTATGTATCATATAGAGGCGGCTACGCCCGCCAGTAAGTAGTTACGTATAAGGAATCGCGAATAAACCATGCTACTCAACACTCGTGTATAATTGTCCATCCTCACATTAGGTAATTGAACGCCAAACCATTATTACCTAAAGACGCTACCGAGTTATACAACTCAGCGCTCAATGAGCACCTCGTCATTAGTTAATATGGTACTTCTTTAGAAAATTACGGCAAAAAATAGACTATTTATACAATATAATAGATTTATTATAATATAATAGATTTGACGATTTCACAAGCTGACGGCGATCAAAATTCGCATCAGATTTTCCGCTCTATGAACGAAAAAATCGCCATCAAAAGTTTTACAGATGGTGGATGGTGGTATATTACACTGACTGACTGGTATATTACAGTGTGATGCCTTTTTTAAAAATGGATAGCCCCTTCCGTGGAACGCTTTAAAGCGGAAGATATGGTTGAATTCCAGTATCAAGTATTAAAAATCATGAGAAACATTGAATATAAAAATAAATATAGCGCACCATATCATTCACGTACACCTGAAACAATAACCTCACCGGCAAACTGGTTATATGATTATGGTATGGACGTATTTGTAATATATCCGACAGTGTGTGTTTATCTACCTCCGATTGGAATAAATATATTATTACAAGAGAGATCGTTGTGTTTGAATTCTACCGACCATTAGTGCGAACAGTCTTACGTAGATCGATTAAAGTAGGTAATTAAATAAGCTGTTTAATATGAATGCTCTTTCGTTAGTCTCTTTATAGTTATATTTACAATCCTGAAAGTAAACTTCAATAACTGAAGATCACTTGAATAAAATGGATGACTTGAATGTGAAGTGCAAACCATGCAGCAAAATATTGAAAACAGGAAGTGGGAGATCAAATATGTTGTCCCACCTACCGAGAATTCACCCTCAAGCCCAACAAGTAGCAATGCAGATGCGTCAACATCAACTATTACACCTGCGGCCGCGCCGAGAGCGACTGAGACAACCATGCAGTTTTTTGCAACCTACGCCTTCTGACAATTGTCAAATACATTAAAAAATTACGAAGGCTTAACCTTGATAATAGCTTCCGACTTTCAACCGTTCTCAATTGTAGGAGACGCAAGATTTCGTTAACTTGTGGGACTCCTGAACCCGAAATATACTTTACAAAAGACAAAGACAAAACAAAAGTTACGAAACAAAATCATGCCACGCCTGTACAATGTAGCCAAAGTTAAATTGAAAACAATTTAAAACGATGTAGACTATTAGTCATATATGTCCGTGACAGTACATTTTTTTTACGACACGGCTTTGATAAGTTTCGTGCTTGAGACAACAATCATAACCATTTCACATACAGCCGAAAATGTTTTCTAAAAGACCTAAACACAGTCTTGGATGACTGCAATATTAAACACAACGTCGTTGCGATAGTAACGGATATTGCGAGAAACATGACAAAAATGTGTGAACTACTACAAAAAAGGACATGCTATGTTTCGCACATATACGATAAATTTGTTAGTCCAATTTTTTTTTTTTATTGCCTTGATAAGCTGACGAGCAAGCGGCCCGCCTGATTGTAAGCGGTCACGCCGCTCATGGACATCGGCAATGCCAGGGGCACAGCCAAGCCGCTGCCTACCACAAAAGCAATTTCTGGAAGAAAGCAAGAGTACCTGGTGAGTGCTTTCCGGGTATTTTTATTAAGCCGAAGAGATGCCGTAACGATTACAATATGGCTCGACAATTGTTCGGCCCAAAAAAATTGGTGCCTTATGACTTTCTTGATAGGAATTTTTAATAGCTGCGATATGCAGCTACAAATATAGTTTTGAAGTATTTCGAACCCGGAGATACTTTTATGTCTGCGGACTCATTTCACCATAAGGTCGAGCAATCGCTGCTGAAAAGTAAAGTTTACGACTTTCAAGACTTCTGCCAGGCTATAGAGAAGTCGAACTCGGGTAAAACTTATGTCAAACAAATGGAAGTGTCCGATTTCTTTGTTTTTAAGTCTCATGTATCCCAGCAAAAAAACAATGATCTTTCAGGAAACAGAATATATCTAAAAGATATAGTTGAAGTAATGGTAAACAGAGGAAGATACTGCCTTTATAACAAAACAGATTTTGATGCCAAAGAATACAGTCAATTAAACTGTTTAAAATCAAAGAAACCTCACAAACCAGAGGTAAGGTCTCAGCCCAAGGGTATAAGAAACAAGGCCAGAAAACAAGGCATAATTAGGAAATTAAGGCCATTAATGCCTTAAAACCGAATTACTTTCTGGAGAAATATTCCAGTATCTACTGCAGAAATCTTGTATCTTACGAAGTGACGTAAAGAGCAACTCTCCTTGACACCAATGCAAGCTTTTCAAATGTTTGTAGATGCCAATTTGACACAAGAACAGTACGAAATTATAAGGAAAACCAATAGGAAGTCTTTCCATCCTATAGTGCTTTACAAAAAGCCAAGAAGAAATGTTACTCACCTCAAGAATCGTGTACGATAACGAGAAGTAAAGTAAGTACAACCTTTAATGGATGTTACAGTTAGGCATTTATCAGAGTACCTAAAAGGTATTGGTAAGGTAAGAAGCAAAAGCGCGAATGCTTAACTTGAATTTGTAAATAGGGCTGCAAAAACTGGAAAGTGATACAAATTCTGATTCGAACATATTTCAAAACTGACTTGTGCCTGTTTAATTAGTTTGTGGAAATAACAATGAAAACAGTTTTTTGGAATAATCCAACGCCCTCTTCGCCTCTATTTTGTACACCTATAAGATTCCGTTTTATCAAAGAAACTACTGATGATATTAAAGAAGAAATAAGACACGTTAAAAGCGCTATTAGCTCTTTAGTCCCAGCAACCTCTGCTGGGACTAAAGAGCTAATAGCAGGGATAAAGCAGCAGAAAGTTTC
Organism: Amorpha juglandis; assembly: GCA_949126905.1. Classification (NCBI taxonomy): domain Eukaryota; kingdom Metazoa; phylum Arthropoda; class Insecta; order Lepidoptera; family Sphingidae; genus Amorpha; species Amorpha juglandis. Next base: position 14,265,472 of record OX421386.1, on the reverse strand, counting down.
ACATATCTGAGTGCAAGACCCCCCTATACCCAATGTTGTGTACTGTTACACAGCTCTGATTTTCAGTGGTCACCTTTTTGTACAAAGAATAATGAATAGATATTGGATTTTAAGCATGAACATTATCGCAAAACATGTATGCAATATGCTCTATTAAAAAGATCAAATATGCATATAAATTCTTCTTCTAAGATACTTACTATTTTAAAGGGGTTATAATATACTTATATTTATACTTTATTAGTTTATTGTTGATTTGTAGTAAATAAGTAACTCAAATGACTTAATATGTTTGTATGTTTGATATAATAAGTTGTTCAATTGATTGGCGTTATTCTGATCAGTAATTTTCAGCATATGGGAATTGTTTAAAAAGATGGAATATTGATTAGAATAATTTGAATCTTATTTTGTAAAAATGGAAAAACGGCCATATTGGCTGGGCTTGTTTGATTGTTTAAAAGGGCACGAGTTTTTCGTTGAATTTCCTATGAAGAATAAAGTTTTAAACCCTGTAAAACAACGTATTTGATTCTTAAAAGATGATTTAACACACGATTGACCTACGCTCTCACACTGGACATTGATTTGCTGCACGACTGACAGTTGCACGTACTAACCCGGACTTCAATTTATTGCCTACTCGATCGACCAACGCTACCATGCAGGAGAAACCTCAACCATCGACCAGCCGTTCTACAGAAGGTGAACCACCATCCAAGCGCTACCGGAATGTACAGAAAGTGCGTGCACAGTGGAGTTTGGCGAAAGTTATACGTCAACTGGGCACGCCTGAGCAGGCAGTTGCTTTTGCCAAAGAAAGGGGAAAGTTGCCGCGCGAAAAGTTTTGCCACTGCCATAAGCAGCCAATGAAAATAGATTACTCAACATATAAAGTGGTGGGCTGCTTTGTCTGCACCAAAGGGCCATGCAGAAACAAACCAAAAATAAGCCGAGTTAAAGGAACTTGGCTGGAAAACGTAAAAATTTGGATAGCTCAAGTATTTTATATAATGTATGCTTACTCAGCAAAATTCTCATATGAATATGCTATAAAAGAAGATTTCTCCGAATGTGAATACTATACTGTCTTTCTAGTGCCACTGTCTGCGATTGGTACAATTATTGTAGAGAGGCAGTGGTAGCTTACTAAAAAAATAAAGAAATGAATACTGGGAAGATTGGAGGTCCTGGTAAAATAGTCCAAATCGATGAAAGCAAGTTTGGGAAGAGAAAGTACAACAAAGGACGTCAAATTGAGGGTCACTGGGTCCTCGGGAGGATCCAGGACGGAAGTGAGGATCTTCATTTAGAAGTTTGTCCAGACAATGTCTGGTCCGCTGATGTACTGGTGCCCTTGATAAGAAAACATGTGGCAGAGGGCACCACTATACATAATGACTACTGGTGGGCCTATGATTGTCTCGGGGACCATGGTTTTATCCATAAAAAAGTTAACCACAGTGACCCAGATAATCCATTCGTGGCTGAGGATGGCATGCACACTCAAAGAATTGAGCCACAGTGGCGTGCCATTAAACAATATTTTTGTAAAAATAATTATAGCAATAGAATTAATATTAATGACTTAATATATGAATATTTATGGAGACGAGAAGTGGAAAAAAACAATAAAGATTCCTTCAATGAACTAATTCATGTTATAAATTTTGGATTTAATAAATGAACTTTACATCATGTTTGTTGTTTTATTTGTTTTTTAACAACTTGGAAATCATGTTCTGATGGTAGTTAGTGTACCCACCTTGTGGGTAAAATAGGTCAACTTTGTCCCAAAACCGACTTAGGGCACCCTGACTTCACGTAGACTTTTGGTTACCACCCCTAGAGTTTTTAAAAAGCCGGAGGCGCGCCCATGCTCACCTTCGCAGCTTCGGCTTGCTGGTCAGCGGACCAGCCTCAGCCGCTACGCCTCGCACGGTTGTCTATCCTTTGTTACGCAAGGGCGAAGGGGCTGCACTTCCCGCAGCGCCGGAGACATTGCAGAAGTAAATTTGTTTTGACAACAAGTGTTTTGAGGTTATACCCGATTGTCACTAAATATCAATAATTTGCAAGCCGAAAACGACATATATACACATCAATAGACATCACTGAGCTAAATAATTTGGCACAGACTGCAATTTATCACTGCACCCGCTGAACGATATACGCCTGTGTACTTTGTTATATATCGAAGTATGCACGATCGGTGAGAAAGTATTAAAATATAAAATAAAATTATAATTCAAGACACCAATGCATTTGCAACAAACATCCAAAATTCCAAATGCATTAAATCCGATGACTAGTGATGAAATAAACTAACCTTGGCTCCGTCGGTTTTCGATGATTTCGCCAATATCAAAAATTAAATACCTAGCATATTATACTAAACAAAGATCAAAACGCAGAATTATTCTCATGGACGTTTATGTATTCTTTCGTCGTTATTTTTCTTAATACCTACCAAAAAAGAATTTAAGTACATTTATTTAATTTTAATGTTCCGTATATAGTACATACTAGTGTTGTGCACCGGTTCTTAAAAAACCGGATAATTACCGGTTAGGGTGAGTACCGGAGCCTAATCGGTGTTTCTCTTAACTACCGGTTATTTGATTGGTAAAAATGTCTGAACGAATTATTAACTCGCGGTTACGCATGTATCTTTGTTCGATACTACTCTTATGAATATTCTCAAAGAATAATAATAATCTCATCTTCATTTCTATATATACAGTGTCATTTTGACACCCTATACTTAAATTGAACCACGTGTAGTTCTCGTTATTTTAAATACTTTGACATATCATAGTTAGTCATAAAATGGAAAATAAAAAAATAAGATTTCCTAACAAATTAAAATCCATTACGAAAGAATTAATTTTAAACAGTCTGTATAAGTACCTGGAACTCGTCGAGGCAACAACATCAAACGACCACGCACACGCTGTGCTTAGACACACACGTATATACACACGCAAGGATACAACGTTCACAGATCACTCGCGACTTCGCATGAATGACACACACTCACATACATATCCATACTCGTGTACCTAAATTCTGATTTGATACGTATGCATAAATTATTACTTTAATTTTACGTAGGTACGTAATTAAATCTTGACATTTTCAAAATGTCCACCATCTGTATTTTGTAAGCAACTAAAATATGTTTCAATGTCACTTAAATACGAAAAAGTACTAAACACATAAACACTATCCTAAACTTGATCAAACAATTAGTGTCAATTTCACTTAATTACAACACACACTTATACACTACACAAAAGTTTATAAAAACAACGTCAATTTCGTTAAGTCAAATGTAAGGGAATCAAAAATAAATGAAATATCTAAATTATTGTCAATAACACAACTAAATACTAAAATACAAAATGGCGGTAAAACTATTATGAAGCGCAAGAATCAAGAATATTTACGAAAATGGATTTAAAAAGTACTTTGCCACCTATTTGGCGGAAACAAGAAATACCGTGATCAGATTGGCTAATACCTTTATAACGTGGAAATCCCCAGCAGTGGTTGGCAAATATGTACAAAAAAAATACTGGTTACTGGTAATTACGCCTAACAAAAGTACCAATTTAAAATAGTCGGGTATTTGAATGCACACAACCAAGACATTCCCGAATAGTAGTGTTGGCCTAATGTAAATAAGTATTAGTGAGAAAACATTTTTATCGGTTTATAAGGATTGAGATCGGATATAAATTAGTTTTTGTTCTATTATGTGGACTTGGTCTTGATCTCTCATTGATTTAGCGGCAACGTAGTCAAGCTGAGATCGGTGAGGTATTGAGTTCAAACGTTTGTATGACATTATCTATTCGAAAACATGTCTTTAAATAGTGATTATAGTGGTATGTAATGAGATGACGAGTGCCGCGTCGGTGATGGGTAAGAAATGCAATGAATACACTCGCGTTATAATCAATAACTCGATTAGATACATCGGATAATAAAATTAACGCGGAAACGAGCGAGCCGTGAGCACTCGCAGTGCACACGCACCCCAGAAATGAATTAAGTCGTCCCGATTAAACATACTTTACATGTATTTACATGCAAAGTTGTACCCCGACTTACGCGAATTCGACTTACACGGTTATAGCTCGGTCCCACCTATCGCGTAAGTCTAGGGTATTACTGTATTTTATGCCTCTAAACCTCTAAAGTATAATAGTTATAAATATTCTTTACTAAGAGCACTTTAATAAACCTATGATGTATACATATTATTAAACATTTAATCTAGCGATAGTAAATAATCATTAGATTAAGTTCGTTCAATGAATCTTTCGTTTTGAAATATGAATTAAGAATAGATTATAACGCGTAAAATGAAACCTACAAGTGCTACAACACTAGCGTTACACGTATTTAGCGAGAAAGTGACAACTATAGTGAAAACTATAAAGTGAAAAAGAGATATTAAACGAATGATGATTCGTATCTATGTTCCAATATTATTATGTTATTGTGTGCGATATTTTATTTGTGTGTCCAAAGGTCAATGTCGACGCTTTACAAAAACGCGAAGCGTTCAGAAGGCAATCGCGTTGGTTATGTTTAACGTAAAGCTATTTTGGAAATATCGACTCAAAATATTAATTTAGAAATTAAAGAAACGATAGATTAGTATAAGAAATGTAAGGAAATCCTAAATACATTCGAATATTGTAATTTTTGTAATGATTACTGGTATGAACTCAATTTTTGTTACCTATTTATTTTTTAATATTATTAATGTAAACATTGAGTAACATTCGCGTTAACGTAAGAAATCATTATGTCAACATTTTATAGCATTTTAATATTACTACGCCTACATTATTAATATTTTTTTAGTTATTTCGATGTAGTAGGTGCGTTTTGCAAATACACCAACATTTGGCTGGTTTTGCATGCTGACTTAAGTTGTTGCGTGCCAATAAACAAAGTGATACTATCGCAACTTTCTCAGTGAATGTGTCCAGAGCGTCTTTGTGAGCCTGAGACGTATTTTAATATTTATGGAGTTGCCCTTCTTAAACGCTTGTGTTTTATAATTACATCGTCAGCTGTGATATCATATTGATTACAGTTAAGTGCAAAAAACCTATAGCGTGATTTAAAAAGCTCAAAACTAAAATCACGTTTTTTGGCCAAATTACTACAAGCTCAAGCCTCATGTTTGGTACAAGGTAAGCAGAGTCGATGACGAATATGTGGTTTCATTTAGTAACAGGGTGTCAAAACATCTCTGTATAAAAGAAAGTGGTGTTAGTTATACCACTTATAACTCAAGAACGGCTGAACGGATTTAGCTGAAAATTGTTGGAGAGGTAGCTTAGAACCAGGAGACGGACATAGGATAATTTTTATCCCGTTCGACCGCGTTTCAGTCAAGTCACTATAAAACGTGGTATAACAAAAACACATCTGACATGACACAAAAGGCAAATGACAGTGGAATAACAAAACTTAAATGACAGCTAAACGTAATTTTGTCTTTGGTTAAGTATGGTACAAAATTTGACAATTATAAAAATTATAGCTAAACGTAATTGATAATATCATCAGTAATTTGTTTTCTCTTTGAATCATCATTAACAATGCCGCGACCAAGACGATCAAATCTTTCCCGACAAAACTATGCATTTGATCATGTGATCTTTAGCAAAGTTGTTGTGCATGAGCCCACGAAGTTTTCTGAGAGGGTACGATAAATTTTCGACACATGGCGCCACTGTTAGGCTACTTTTATACCGGAAAAAGCAGATCACGCGGGCGGAGCCGCGAGGGACAGCTAGTATACTATAAATATAGTTATATAGTTTGCTTTTACCTAGTAGGTTAGATATTTTCTATTCGATTTTTTTAATAAAGTGAATTCATATTTCAGAAAGCATTGTTTTTTTTTCTCTTAAACTATATTGATTTAAATTATTTTGACCATCCGGATTAGAGCGATAGCTCAGCGGGGAGTGGTACGGACTGTCGAGACGAAAGTCGCAGGTTCGAAACCAGCCCCAAGAGCATACACCACTGACTTTTCTAAGTCACGTGTATATTAATTGGTAATTATCGCTAGCTTAACCGGTGAAGTAAACATCGTGAGGAAACTTGCATACCTGAGAACTCGTAAGATTTTTCGAAGGTATGTGAAGTCTGCCAAACCGCATTAGGTAAGCGTGGTGGACTAAGGCCTAATCCCTCTCATTCAGTAGAGGAGGCCCGTGCCCAGTAGTGGGACGTATATATTACAGGGCTAGTAAAAAAATTAAAAACACCGGAGTATAACCGGAGAATCTCCGGTTATTCAATAAAATCTCCGCATAATCTCCGGAGGATAAAATTGGCTCCGGTACACACCTCTAGTACATACCAGTACATACTTTAAAACTTTTTGGTACATAGCAGAGACAAATAAACTAAAGTGCATAGTGTACTAGGACTGTTGATAAAATATCGATATATCGAAATATCGATATTATTATTTCGAAATATCGATATTTATTACTAATATTTTTTTGTCGATATATCGATAGTTCGATATTCAAATATCGATATCGATGGTCGATATTTTTATAAAATATTTTTTTTTTCCGTAATTTATTTCATCTACAAAATCATAGTAAACTAAGTAAACTTAATCTACCGTAATGGTTTTAATGTTAGCAGTCGCTTGACAATTTTTTAATTTTTTTTTACAAATTAATTTGCTCTAAGAAATTATTTCAGAAATGCTCTTGAAAAATATGGCCAATGCCAATGAAGTTTCTGGCAGAAGTTTTGGTACAATACCTGCTGAATTAAAGCAGTATTTAGATCCGCCAAATATTTCAAGGTCATCAAACGCCCTGAAATTTTGGATTGATAGTAGGTATTTTACTCCCATCCTATCAGAAATAGCACTTAAATATTTAATTTCTTCTGTAGCATCTGTTACGATTACGAGTTGTATTAGTACGAGTTGCTTCTACAATCAATCTTTTAGTGCCTAACAATCGTAGTAGCCAAACAGCTGAACATATAAAACAAAGAGTATTTTTAAAAACTCTTACTGAAAAATATTGATATACATAATTGTCTTATTTCAATTTAAAAAATAATTACTAAGAACTATAACCTACTACTTATGTACATTCATAATTTAATTTGTTTAATAAATCTACTAGACTATAAATTGTGTAATCATTTTTGAGCTGACACGATTTTTTTAAATAAAGCCGATATATCGAAATATCGATATTTTTTTTCGATATATCGAACTCCGATATTGATATATTTTAAAATATCGATATATCGAAAGTTCGATATTTTAAAAAATATCAACAGTCCTATAGTGTACTGCAGAGGCAAATAAACTAGAGTACTGTACTAGTGTTGCCGGATAATCGATGTTGAATCGATTAATTGCCAATTATTTTTTGGGGCACAAATAATCTAGATATCGATTGTGTAACCGATAGTAGCTATCAAATCGATTATATCGATACTAAAATTAAGAAAATTATAATCAATTATCGTACTGTATTGACCAAGTACTCGATACAATCGATTTAGTCGAATATATTGATTGATATGTATTTAATTATACACATTATATCTAAACAATTAATTAATCGATTAAGATACAATTATCACTTGCTGAATAGGTTACTTGAATAGGCTACATCTACCAACGGATTTTTTTTATTTTTTTTTACTTTACGTTCGGAAAATGAGGGATGGTCATTCCATTGTTTGGCAATTTTACACATCAAACAGTTCAAAGACTAGCAATACTATTTTAAGTAATTCTGAGCTAGTATCGATTATGTCGATAGCATCGATTAAATTGAAGGAAATATAACAATAAATATAATCGAACTAATCGATTATATTAGGTACTTAGTCGATTGTAATTGATATAATTGTGTGATTTTTACTATGGATTATATCGATGCAATCGATTTAATAGATATGTCGCGGTGTACTCCATGGAGATGTGTCAGAGGAGGGTTTTAATAACCCTCCCTTACTCTTTACTCGTTGTAGTCAAGATATACGGCGCATTATAAGTCTCAATAATTACACAGGTTTATCACATATCTTTTAAGCTACTACCGGCTCGGAAAACAATCATAGGTGGTAAAAAGAGCCGGCGACAGAAAAATCCACCCGTAATAATGCTAAGAATACAACAAAATTTTACCCCGACACACTTCACAGTTATAAATCGCAATATTTGCAGTCAATTAATTATTTAACATTGTCACTGTACTTAGATGACCCTTGTTTGCCATAGTTTTAGCAATTTCCTACTGTTACGACTCGCGGACGGAACTAGACTTGCGAAACTAAACTAGGCTTGACTTAACTTGACTGGACTTCAATAAACTTCAATGAACTTGACTGGACCTCTCTTTCATTCTTTCGCAGGTTAAATCCTTTTTTATGAATATGTTTGTCTCTTTTTACCGTCGCTTTGTGGTTTCATCGAAATTATAACGGTGCTGAAGAAGTTTCACTTCAAAAAAAAAAACAGTCGTTGACATAATATATATTTCATTCAATATTATTATATTTTATTATTATATTATTATTATTTTTTTTGTTAATTTCAATACATATATTATGATAATAATTAGATGAATTAGATAATAACTTTTATGCGTAAACTAGATGTAATGCTGTTTATATTGCAAGGACGTTTGCAACTATAATTATTGTTATACTTGGCATGCGTTTAATTTCATTGTTCATTTATGTATATGTTGGTATTTACAATGTTGTTGCGACTTAATAAATAAATAAATAAATAAATAAATAACAAACTTGGGTATCGATAATATTAGTAATAAATATCGGTATTAATTCTCAATGGTACTAGAGTAGATAATTGTGTAATAATACTTAAGATTTATATAAAGAGAAAAAAGGCAATAAAACATTTATTTTCTTGATTTATAGATTTGATAAAATATATTATCGTTTTTTTTAATGTACCAATTTATGGTCCAAATATACTGATTTTATTTGGCGAATATATTGATTTCATATTTCATCGTTCCAGACCTGTTTGACTGGGGACCACTGGGGACAAAATACATCTGAAAAAGAAGTAGTGATGTTGAAGTGATAATGGTTGAAGTAATATACGGGAGGGTAAACCGATTTGTAACGTAACGCGAGCAGTAGGCAGGCTCCTCCCCTCTCACTTTAACCCACATTCGTTTAAGTTATTGTGTAATATAAATAATAATTTTGACCGGACTTTGACAGAACTTTGACCGGACTTTGACTGGACTTTGACCGGACTTTGACCGGTAATTTCCGTTCCGTTGTCATTTTTGTGTATGCGCATTAAATGAATATTGTATTTAACATAATTGATAGTACTTTTGTTCTCATAAATAAATCAATTGGTGCGAAATTATTACCTAAACATTCCAAATTATTAAAAAATGCACAACGTTAAGTTTTCACTTCTGCCGGCACTGACGGAGTGCAACCCGTCGTTTTTGAAGTGATAACTTCTTATGAGAGGGTGAACCGAAACGTTCCGTAACGCGAGCGGTCCATCGACCAGCCAGCGTTAGCCGACTTCCCTGGAACATCGATAATTTCGAAGTCCCAGATGGCGTCACACAGTGACCAGTCGGCTTAGACAGGACTTTGACCGGACTTTCACAAGACTTTGACAGTACTTTAACCGGACTTTGACTGGACTTTGACAGGGCCTTGACAGTTCTTTGACCGGACTTTGACCAGACATTGACAGGAATTTGACTGGACTTTGATTTTGGATTTTGATAGGACTTTGACCGGTATTTGACCGGACTTCAACCGGACTTTAACAAGACTTTGACATGATTTTGAGCGGACTTTGACAGGGCTTTGACAGGTCTTTGACTGGACTATGACTGGACTTTGATCGGACTTTGACCGGATTTTGAGCGGACTTTGACCGGACTTAGACTGGACTTTGATCGGATTTTGACAGGACTTTGACCGGTATTTGACAGGACTTTGACCGGTATTTGACAGGACCTTAACCGGATTTTGACCGGACTATGACAGGACTTTGACCGGACTTTGACAGAACTTTGACCGGACTTTGACATGACTTTGACCGGACTTCGTAACGTAACGCATTAAGGGAAGCCAGACAGAGTGGCGCCGTAACGTAACGGCGCCACTCTGGCTTCCCTTTCTCTCAGGCATACGGCAGCAGTAGGCAGGCTCCTCCGCTCTCACGTTAACCCACATTAGTTTAAGTTATCACTTCTGTCGAGCGTCCCGAGACGCACACTTTTTTTTTTATCCATTAGGGAAGGTATGAATAAAGTATTGAGTGTGTTACGAAGTACCGATACTTAGTCAAGTATCAGAACAAATGTATCGAGTACTAAAATACTTGCAATGCAACGAATGTATCGATACAACTCATTTATCGATACTTTTGTGGGTCCCTAGATAATCATTATTGATCAATGCGTTTTCCTAAGTAGTCTGTGGTCAGTGCTGGATCTTATTCTCGCTTATTTGTCTCTATTAATTACAGATTTTTAATCATTTGCCAATGATTAAAATATGTATTAAGCTAAGGTTTGTCTCTGAAAGTATCTCTAAGTGAGATACGCCAACGGTTAATGGTCGAAGTGGTTAAATTCTCTTTCGGTGGAAGCTGCCGGAAGGAAATCGTAAACTATGCATAATATCAAACAAAGAGCATAATCTCATAAAATCCCACGCTGTGTGATTTGTGATGAGCTTAATGTTGTAATTTGTTACTAGTGTTTACATCAGTTCGAAATAACTTGTTCATTAATGCTCATGTTTTTGCAAAAGTGCAGCTAACTCCCACGTTTTAGTGTTTTGATTTTGTTTTTTACATTCTATTTACGTTGGTAACTTGTAGAAACTATTCGTGTTTGCAGTCATTTCTCAGAACGCTAATATTCGACACAAAATGTCATCCCGATTGTCTTATTATCGAGTGCATATATTTTCAAAATGGATTTTAAGATACCGCCGATAATGTCACAATATATCATACTTATTTATTTTGTCTTTTAGAGATAGCAGGGCCACTGTTATTTTTCTTCCACCTGGCTTTATCCCACTAGTAGTAGGGATGGCGCAACATGCTTTTTTAACACAAGTTACAGAAAGATTTGGCTTGTAGTTTATGACCGACCACCTGGTCAACTGCAGTCCTGCGGATAAACTTATGGACTTAAATTAATAACTCAATAGTCCTGAAAACTATGGAATTGTTTACAGCTTTGGTCAGGATGATCTGTTGAATTGTGGTTGTTTTTGTTGAAGTTACATGAATGAAACCCCATATGTATATTATGATCCGGAGGTACATTGTTCTTTGATTTTGCCTGGTCTTGAGTAATCATTATGTTTCATGAGTCTAATACATCAAGCCAGCTTTGCTTAGACAGTTTATGGGAACATATTTCTGGTATGATCTGGTTTGGGCATATGTGATCAACATAAAAAGAATAATTAACTGTTAGTTTTTTGCTAGTTCTTAATTAACTTTTATATGTGTTTTGCTTAGGCATTGTTTTGGAAATATAATATCCCTTGGATGTTGATGTTGGCAGTTTTAATCCCAACATATCATAGTATTGTATCCTTGCATGGAAAAATAACTACACTGGGCATGATTTTAAGTACAGTGCAGTCCAATTTATGTTAACTGTCAAGAGACATTGCATCTCTATAGTCAGCATGATTATACAGGGCAGAAATTATGATATACACTTCAGAGCCCAAGTTGTCCTAACAAGTTACTATGGCAGGTTTTTCACCTTGTGCAATATTGTGAACTAGTTGCTTTTATTATTCAGATCAACAAAGTAATGATCTGTGTCTGCTGTATATCTGCAAAAACTTTAGATGCTTTGACTATCATTTAAACAATTGAATCTGGAATGTCTATATGAATAGCAAAATATGGCCCATGTGAGCAGAGCAGTAAACATGGCTGCGATCAAACTGTAGGGTAAAGCTAGTGTTTTATATATTAACAGTACCGTTTAAAAGTGATTTTTTACATTACATTTTGCATTTTTATAAGGGCTTTATGAACATTATTGACAAGTTATTAACCAATACAAATTAATGAAGGTGTTTTTCCCCTTTATTATGGGCTTTTTAACTTTAGTGAATATGCCACTCTGGTAAGGTAAAGCAGATATTAATATTATATATTATGCTTGTTACAATTCCTAAATTAGTTTGTACAGCATTCAAGCTGAGTTTGATTGATGCTTGGCAAGGATGCTGTTACAAGCCCTATTTGTAGTAAATTAATGCCGCACCAGTCAATCAAGACCAGATCGGTCGGTAGAACCTTACAGAAGAAGGAACTGTATTTTGCCATATTGTTTTTCTTGTTTCTCCATCAGTCTCAACCTCAAAAACAAGCAATCTCATACGGTATACTTATAAATAAGTAAAGTAATAATAGTAATCTCACAGGTATCAGTACTCAAAAATATGTTAGTCATACATTTTTGTTTATATTGTGTTTGATGTGACCCATCATAACATCACTTAGATGTTAACACATATAATGCCTTGTCAGCCACGTATGGCTGACATTTTCCAAACCAATTGAACCGTGTCAGCCATTTGTGGCTGACGGAATATGCTTGTTTTGAAAGTGCGATTTTTCGTCTTCAGCTACGTTATTCATGTTGAAACTATATGTAGTATGGTTGACAAGGCCTGGTAAATTATAACTATAGTGATGACAGATACTTTTTGTTACATTTTGAAAAATATTAAGTGTGTAATTGGAAGTTTCGAAAACAAAAGAGTGATGAGAAAAATAGTTTTTGCAAATGAAACATACAGATAAATGTTTTAATATCTTTTATTCATATTTAAATTGTCATTGGCAACATCATAAATCAAATCTAGGTACATCAATCATGATCAAACACGTTTAAACTCAAACATATCTATGGTCTAAATTGAAACAGTTGATACAATAGTGTGGATCATTCGGGCAATCTCAAGAAGCCTTAGTTCCCTCCTGACCTCACGCGGGTTGATATGTATTTCGAGCAGGGTAAACTCGCACCGGGGGTTCTTCGGCGGCGTGGCTCTCCACTATCTACGAGTAAAGTCGAGTTCAATTCGCCTTCTTTGCACCAAGAGGCAAATTTGTTTGGAAGATGTTTCTTACTACATTTCAGTCTTTTTATTCAGGTTCTTTTTTTAAGCATACTTTCTGATTTCTTCTGCTTTAGCTCGTTTTCTGTTTTCCTTTTCCTCTAACTGATCTTTTATAGGTGTGCTTGTAAGAATAGTAGATTCTTTTCTTCCTGATATTGCGTTTTGATATTTTTGGAGAAAGTAATAGGCAATTCAACGATCTCCAACAGCGAAAATTAACAGGACCTATATCGGAAGCTTGGACGACATGGTCTTCATCACGGTGATCTTGAGCTGCTGCGGTTGTATCAACATGATTGTGAGCTTCAGGAGGTGAATTGACAGGACCTCTATCGGAAGCTCGGTTGACAAGATCTTCGACACGGTGTACTTGGGCTTCGGTAGCGATTTCGGTATGATTGTGATCGTCAGGAGTTTGTTGAACATCCATTGCTTGGTTATCTAAAGGTTGGGTATTCATATGAATGTTTTGTGTCGAATTTATTGTTTTTTGTGCGGTATATGGCTGAATCTATCTCAACGGGATGCAAGGGATATATTCTAAATCCACTTGCAGTTTTTTCATGGTTACTGCAACAGTTAAAAGCGTTTATAAACAATTCGACTATGACGTATTGTATAATGGACTATCCAAATCGTTTTGCCATGTGATTTTTAAATTCTTGATTCTAAGCAGTCTTGATAGGGCCAAAATATGTCAAGTATAAAGGTTGGAGTCTGTGTGAGGTGTGTGGTGGCAGAGTGAGCATAATGATTCAATGGTCTCTGCAGAGTGAGAATGCATCAAGACTTATATGACTCTTATAGTTATCTAAAATAAGTAAAACTGGGTTTTCTTTTGAAGGTGTTGTATATGAAATGAAGTGCTTTCATTTATCCATCCAGAGTCTGAACAGCCCCAACCATATTAGGGTCTACCTTTTAGTAATTGCGGATTCATACGCTTCCTTTTGAATATAAAAAATGGAGGAATGTATTGGCCGGCTGCGCTAAATGCACAAACTGTTGTTGTAGACCTCCTTTCAGCACTCGTTGCTTTACCAACTTTTCTCACTTTTTACTGTCACATTCTCTCGATTTCTTTTGGACACGATTTGGCGATTTTTGGTTGAAAGTAAACTGGAGTTTGCTGAAGGTGCAGCAATATATATCATAATTTTTTCATGTCCAGACCACAAAGACGGCAAGGATTTTTTAAAGTTTTCTTCCTAATAGTCACGCAAAAAAGACAAAAAATTATTATATGAAATTCAGAACTCACCATCATCATATAAGTTTCAAGGTCGAAAACACGATATTCTGACGATGACGCCAAATTGAAAAAAGAATTGGCCACCTCAAATATCTTGCCCGTGAGTGATAGATAGTTACCGAACACGTCACGTGCAAGATATCCGAAGCGGCCTCGCATATATAAATATATTTAATAAGAAAACTACGAATGTATCAATGAGTTAAAAAAATTGTAAACCAACTCATTTGTAAATTAAATCTACGCGCCTATTCTTTTTTAAATATGATTTTAAAATCTCATCATAAAACGTTGGTTTACGTCTTAATTCGATCATTAATTCTTTTTCTATGGAAATGATCGAAAGGTGTGTGAGTCGTTGTTGACTTTGTGTGTTTCGTAAATATGTGTGAATTCGTTTTAAAGACGAAAATTATCGTTCTGTCCATGGCTGCTTGCTGGAATAGTGACTATAAACTTTGCCAAATGTAAAACCTCTAAAAAAACTTTATCTAAATTATTTGTATACAGTTTTTCTATGATATATGTGTTATTTTTTTGCAAATTCAGGCGATTTATAAATACAGCGCAATTCATTTTTTAATCATCAATATTAAAATTTGCCTCATTAATACTTATGAACTCTCTGATTTCTTTATCAGGAAATTGTTCACAATATTTGTCAAAATTTTCACAGGAAAGTAATTCTATAAACTTAAAATTTTTAATACTCATATAGCGATCTCTTAAATAGCTGAGTACGTTATCAATAATTTCAATAAAAATTCGCCGATAGTGTATATTTACATCATTGACATTGCGCTTTCTTTTAGGTAGTCCGGTAATGTGAACAGTCGCATCATAATTGACCTCGAAATTGTCTCGGTAACGTTCTAAAAATGACTCCAATTGTTTGATCATTTTTACGCAGTACGCGATGTTTTTTTTCTGCAAAATATCGTATAAAATATCGGTTTCAGCAAAAATATCCGCGAAAGTTTTCAAAAAAAATTGAATTCAAATTCTTTCATATTAAATAAAAATGAGCTGACTTGTGACAGAGTATCACCATCCCAGTCTTGAGTATTTTCATTCATTTCCTCAAACAATTCTAGGAGGTGGGTTGACTCATTATTAATTACATTTACTGTTCGCGAGTGATATGTCCACCTCGTTTCCGCGACACGGGGCAGTTTTTTTCATATTGGCAAAGTTGTTATAATGCGCCATTCGTTTCGTACTAGTATGAAAAAAGCTGCGATTGATTTTATTAAACTAAAAAACGTTTCACCAACGCGTTCAAAAGATTTCAATAAAACTAAACTTAATACATGTGCTGAACACCAAACGTACATAGCTTGAGGACACTTTTGTCTCACTAAAGCCTGCACGCCGTTAATTTGAGGAAATAAAACTGCTGCCCCGTCATACGTTTGTGCTAATAATTTTGATTGACAATCATATTCTGCAGGTCTTGTCGGCTCTTGACGTTGCTGTAATTTGCCTTGAAGCTTCTTTTTAATTTATCCCACAGATGTTCTATGGCATTGAGGTCGGGGCTCATGGCTGGCCACGGCAGAACTCTAATATATGCATCAGAGAGTGCTCTTTGAGTAACACGGGCTGTATGCGGGCGGGCATTATCTTGCATAAACACGAAGTTTTCACCTATTGTTTGTGAAAATGAGATCGTGAGGCCGGATTACAAGTTCGACGAAGCTAGCAGCAGTCACGGTACCTTCATCCAGAATTACCAGCTCCGTTTTACCATGTAGGCTTATTCCTCCCCACACCATGACGCTTCGGTCAGTTCCATGGACACAAGCTTCCCTTCTCCATACGCGCACTCGTCGTCACTTAAAAACTTAACCTTAGTTTCGTCCGTAAACAGTACTGTCTTCCAGTTATCCATAGACCAGGCTGAGTGGTTTCGAGCAAATCTTAATCTTGCTGCACCATGAGCACTTGTCAACTTCAATCGGACAGCGCGAGTTCTGGATCTTTGGCCATCTTCATGAAGTCGATTCCGAATAGTTTGATCAGTCACCCGCGTGCCAGTAGATTGCCGCAGTTGATTTTGTAAGGCACGGGCGGTTACCGTCCGCTGCCGACGCGCTGTCTATCTGATATACCGGTCCTCTTGAGTTGTTGTAGCCCGACTCCTTCCTGTTCCGCGTCTCCTAGCAACACTACCAGTCTCTTGATAACGATAATAGAGAACTCTGGGCATATGAAAACTTATGGAATTATATGAATGAATATATGGGCAATGAAATACATATTTTATGTATTTAAAATTACATATTATCTTAGCCTTTCTCAATACAAAGGAACAATACGTCTTGACACCTAGTACAAACAAGGACAGAAAGAAAAAACAAAACGCAGTAGTGACAAATCTAAAAAATCATAAGCGAACCGTGCAGTATTGTTCTACAGTAGATCCAACAGTTTATCTTCTTTTTGACATCACTAATAGAAGGTAACTGCGTCGTGTTACGTAAAAGTTCACTTTTAAATGCGAGGTTTTAAAAATATGACAACTGACTAAGTTTGCTCCTTGATCCCATATAATAATCATCTTTGACAAATTGAGTCCATAAGTGCAGTAGTTTTTTTATAAATTACATAAAATAACAAACTTTTTTAAAAAATTACATTCTATGGCCATCAACATAGTGATGTTATGATTGAGATATCGATATTGTTTATTAACTATTTCTACACTGGTATAATGTAGCATTCTAATGTAGTATAAATATAGATTGGTATGAAATTATATGAAACAATTATTATGAGTTTTATTTTTATTTATTTATTAATCAAAATCAGTTTCATCGTCGCTGTCACTCGAGCTATCGCCGACATTTATAATTAATTGTTGATTCATATTATCTATCGCCATGTGTTTATCCCAATCTGCCATTATAGTTTCTTGTGTTTTTTTAATTACATTCTGCCAGTTTTCCGTAGTTACTTCAACACATGCATTTTTTAATAAATCAAGCATTTTGTTTACCGTGAATGGGGGTTTTGTGTTATTTTGAGCGACGTGTCCTTTTACTTGAGCCCATATTAATTCAATATCATTGTATTGACGATGATAGAGTGGAAGTCTAAGAACCCAATGACCATGATCTGCAGCTATTTCATCGATCACATATCGTTTTGGGAAGTGTTTTTTTGTTCGTAATATATTTAATAATTGCTCTTTTATTAAGGAGTTATCAACATTTTCGCCATGTCGTTGTCGTTGAAGCCATTCAATGATTACTTGTTTTTTGTCGGCCTGGGTCGGCATTTTATCAATTTGGCGCGTTGCGTTATCCATAATAATGACTGACGGTTCTTCCAATGATTGCACCATTTCCTTAAACCAAGTTTCGTAAACCTCAGAATTCATTTCTTCGTGGTACTCAACTGTTTTCTGGATTTAAAGGCCAACAAAGCATCTGGCATGAATCCTTTTATAGACCCAGCATGGCAAATGATTAGGCGTTCTCCTTTTCCCATCGGCACTGAGCTAGTGGAAGCAGCGGTGTCATGAGTCCAGTTCTTAGACACTGTGTGGTTCGCATTCAGCCAAGTTTCTTCAGTGAAAACAACATTTGACCAATCTGCAATTTTTTTGGCTTCGCTCAAAAATTCGCAACGAGCGAAAGCTACTTCGCGACGCTCCATCAACATTATGCGTTTGTCCGATTTTTTATAAGTAAATCCAATTTCTTTCAAAACCTTTGCCAATGACGATTTTTGGCCTCGGAACAAATCACATTCACGCAAAGAAGCAATAATAAGTTTTTTAAGTGTTGGAATTTCTTTACGTAAGTAATAGTTATATATATATGACGGCGAATAGCGTCTGCGTCAAAGTTGTCAACCGATGTCACACGATGTGGTTGGCGTGTTTTCTTCGGCGTACGAGGCTTATTCTCCTGCATGCCGCTTGTTCCGAAGGCTTCGGAACGTAACAAAACAAAGTCATTTTTGTAACCGTAGGTGCACTAATACCTAACGCGGCCGCAACGCGCTCTCGCACTTGAGACAATGGTAAAAGCCGCCATTTTGATACTTTGCTTCAAAGTAATTACGAAGCTTGATCACAATTTTTCTCTCGTCTGTCCTTTCAGCACTGACCCTTTCGGCATTTTATAGTTCGAATATAAAACAATACAAAACTCAGCAAATAATGACTAGCACGGGCGTCTTGTTGCGAGTGACAGATGACAGTGACAAACACAAAATGGCGGTGGAGCATTGAGTGTTGCTACCTTGAAAAAATACTATTGCTTACCCATAGACAAAAAATGGGGTAAGTAATAGAACGTTGTAAAAACCCGCTCTAATATTTAGGAAGATTATTATTTCGTGTCAATGTAACAAAAGTGATAATAGAATGACGTTTTACTACTTACTAGCGCCATTCCTACGACTGTTTTCTTTCCACACAGACTCGATAGAAAAATGAATCGATATCGTGTCCACTATAATCACTTGGTCACAACACTATAACTGTCAAACTAGATCTGTCAAAAAGAAAATAAACGGTTGGATGTATTATAATGAGGTCCATTAATTTTTGCAGTTAAAATATAATGAACCAATAAGATCCTCATTTGACTTTGATTTATTTATCTTTATTTGACAGTGTCATCCTTAATCCATATTTGGGATTACAACGAAAGACACATATGTGTAGCGATTGTACTAAACTAAATACGATTCGATGGATAGTTATTTTTAGTGTAAAGCTCTTCAAGAAGGTTGAAATAAGCAACCACTTGTTCCTATTCAAATCCAAATGCTGTGGCAAAATATGTACCAGTTGGTCTTAATATCGAAAGCTTCTCTCTTTATGACCTTTTAAAAATAATTTTAACTACTTTTCTCTAGCCATACTTCTGATTGACTAAAGGGCTTCTGCAAATTGTTTCGCTTTGCTAGCATATACGTCATACGGCGAAGATTAATTCTTGTTAAACCGTGAAACTTGTTCTACATCATCAATATGTATTCAACTAGCTGATTGCTCAAGGTCGGAGCCCAATATTGTGGAGAGTGTTCATGTTTTTGGCATAGGCGAAATAAAGTTGTCCTAGGCACTTGAAAATGCTGTGCCGCTTTGAAATATCCCATTTTCTTTCCCCAGACAAATTTTATAGTTTCTGCTATTTTTTATTCATCCCAGGTTTTTCGTTTCTTGTTTGATTGTTATGCCGACATTCTAAAAACAAAGATAATTTTTAAAAGAAATAGTAGCAAGTATCTATCAATCAAGACCTAATTATGGAATATTCCATAATTAAGCACGAACGACTGTCCGTATTTGGATGTTTGCACTAGTTCAAAATCGTGTTAATATTTTTTCAAGTCACAATATTTCAATTACAGAAGATCATAATATGTTAAGATAAATATAATATCGATATACTCAGTAGTATAACACTTCAAATCTTTCTTCATATTCAGCAGGCCTGACAATTGTAATGTGTGTTCCATCAATGCACCCTAATACGCCAGGCATACCAGAAAAAAAAAAATGTACTTAAGCTTTAGCTGTTTTTCATAAACATAATTAGTAGGTACTTACTTATGTTTTATTTTGTTTCGCTCTTCCATAGTTTGTGGAAAAACAATATATTTTTTTCCTAAAGTGCTGATTGTTGAGCGCCTGTGTCACAGCCCTTACACAATTTGACACACTCACGTGGTGCGTCTTATGATGGGCACTTATTCCTAATATGCCTCTGGTATAAACCAGAGGCATAAACACTTCTTCTTTTCGTCATTTCGCTCTTGGCAGAGCGGTCGTGGTCACGATGATTTTTGTCCAGATGATGGTCTTGTTGTTCGCCGCACGATCTCTCTACATCTGTCTCTGTTAGACGACAATCGGGTGCATTCATGTACCGGGCCTCCCACTGCTGTTTTTATTTGGTCAGTCCACCTCATTGATGTCCTAAACATAAACACTAAGTGCACTTAAACCTAAAAAGAAAACAATACTAAATTATCTATCTGGTTATATAAGTAAGTACGTACCTACTTAGTAGTAAGTGATGATGTTAATGAGAAAGGTGGGCACTTCGTTTCACGCGTTTTTCTTTATTTTCATGGATAATTTCGACACCTCCGTGGTACAGCGGGCAAGTAGCTTGCTGTGAAGCGAGAGGCCGCGGGTTCGATCCCCGCACCGAGACAAACATTTGTGTGATCCACAAATATTTGTTTCGGGGTCTGGGTGTAGTGAGACCGAAAGACCGATATGTTTTGTATTTTGTTCGTCAACTTTTGCTTGTGGGCTTTATTCATTTATTTTCTGTTTTAATAATCTGCACTTCTAGACGTTGAGTTTTCGTAAAAGGCTTGAGCACTTCCACTGTGTGTATAGGTACTATATATTCATATAATATTATATATAGTCGCACAAAACGTTCCGCTTGAAATAAGTACATGATGAGTTTTCTTTAATTGGACTTGCATTACAACTTAAGGGGTTAGGGGTAGTCAGCGACACGAAAAAGTGAGAATTTTCAGTAATTTTTTTTTGCTAGTAAATCATGTTATTTTACAAAAGTAATAATATGGCATTATTACACAATGTTTTGACTTGAAGTCACGAAAATTTGAAAAAAATATATATATAATTTCTAAAGTTATAGCTGTTTGTGTTGACCCAGTTCCAAAAAAAGGTCCTTGCGGTGACCATCATAAGTCCTTGGAGATTCATCTAAAATCAATTGGATAGGAAAAAATAGTTTTATAAATAGATAATCCTGGGCCTGATCGAAGCTTGTTCTCTAAAAAAAAAATTAACGAAATGGCGGCCTCGAGAATTCATTTTCTAGATTTTCGGGAAAAAATCGACGGTTAATTGGTCTTAAAAAATAGAAATTTTTGAGAAAAATAAATATCCTTCGATCAGGCCCGAGTTTATTATGTATTCTATAAGCTGTATAAATTTCATTAAAATCTACTGAGCGGTTTTCGAGTTACAGTGATCACCATTTCAAAAAACATAGTTTTGAGAAAAACGCATTTAAAGTTTCACACTAGATTTACGTACGTACGTGTACTAGCTGTTAGAAATTCAATGTTTCCATCACATTTTTTACATTTCACAAGAGCAGAAATGGCAGTGAATACCGTAATAAAATTAATTATTCGAAATTCAGTAGTGCAAATTTCGGGTACATCGTTTTCAGTATTTTATTTCAGTTTTTTAGACGATGTACTCGGAACACTTTCATCACATTCAGCCGAGCGCTCTTTGTTATTTGTCGAATAACTCGAAAAGTAATTATCGGATCAACTTCAAATTTTCAGAGAATATTTTTAAGATAAAATATCACATTTAACGAAAATGTAAAAATCAAAAAAAATATTTTTTGAAAATCCTGACTACCCCTAACCCATTAAGATATATCATTTAAGTACTATTGTAATATTAGTGGTAAGTCTGCTGGAAAACCTAAACAAATAAATATACAGAAGCAACACCATTCAGGAATTGCAAAGTACCTGCATAGCAAAGCACTGCCTTCGTTACCCTGACACGTGAGATCTAAGTCTCATAACGCCCAGTAATTTCATTGACTTAAATGTCCAATCGCATATGAGATACCTATCAAATAATAAATATTTCACATAACTTACAGACTGAACTTATTCCACTTCGACTGTTGGGTAAATAGGGCCCCAGATCCTAAATAAGGTCACGGCACAAACTTTTATTCAACCTGTACAAGCCGACAAACTCCGAGACCGGCATTTCCAATGCTAGTTCTACATTTCGCCGATTATAATTAAGGCTATCTAGTACATGAGCATGTTCTAAAAAGTTTTCGTATAGCCCTAAATCTGCCATATTACTTTATTTCTTATGAAAGATCAGCCAGATGAATTGTAAAAATTTACTCTTGACTAATTTCTAATGATTCAGCTAATTGACGCAAAAGCAATTCTGCTTTGGTGAGCTATTTTACGGATATCCATTATATGATATATTTGCTGGTGGTAGGATATTCATATCCGTCCGGATAGCGACCACCGTACACATAGTGTTAAAACCTGCCACAGTGATCCACACGCCTTGTGTGGATCGCGTTCCAGGATCATCCAGTGTATATCAGGTTCTCCTGAGGGGCTTGCGACATGACTTGATAGTTGATTGGTGGGGTATAGGGGTACACCTTTGTATAACTGTGCCTGCATCGGTCATCAGTTTGTCCTGCCGCAGGCCCCTCGATTTGCTTCTTCACTCTCTGAAGAGGGAAGAAGCATTTATACAGGCCGGCATGACTGGTGACCATCGATAAACTCATTGTTTTTCGATAGTCGCTGGTTTTTTGGACTGCACTGCGCTTACTATCAGGTGTAGATGGTAAAGACCTTACCTGTACATGGTAAAGACCTTAGTGTTGTAGGGTGTCTTTTACCTTTTTTCAGCAGACTTAGAATAGGCTCATCACCTGTATTAAATTTAAAATGTTCAAATCCTTGGCAGTCTGCATTTTGATCTGCCACTCTTTTTTATAAGGATCTTTTTAGTTTGTATACCGATTTTTTTTATAGTTTTCTTCTAACCCTTTAATGTCATAAAGAGACCAGTCAATCCCTAGTTTCTTCAAATCTCTAACTAATTTAGATGTGTTGGCGGGTATAATGTCTTCATACAAGTTACAGTTACGTGAATCATACATCAAAAGGGGGTTGGTAGAATTTCTTGTGACTAATAATTTATTTTTCAAATCAATATTTGATTCCCATTTCTCAAGTAAATCGAGGCCAATTAATCCATCGAAATACATGTGGAATTTATAAATGAATAATGTGATGTCGTCTTGTTCATTAAATTCCTGAGAACACGGTATTGTAAAATAATACTCATTACGAGTTGTAGCATGAATGTTTGTTACTTCAAAAGGGTCATAATTACACGGTATATGTGAATAAAAACGCTGTACTGATTCCGGACTTATGAATGACTGAATAGCGCCGGTGTCAATTAGTAATCTGAGAAGGGGATTTAATATCTCTATAAACGGTAGCTGGCGTTGTGTCTGTAAGTTCACTTCTATTTTAACTTGCCTGACTTGAGGACTTTTTAAAAATCCTAATTCTCGACCTTAGGGGTTTCTATTGGTGTTTCTTCGATGCAATAGCTATCAGTGTTGCGATTGTTGGTCAAATGAATATTCATAAGCATAGTCGGGGTATTTTTTATTTCGGTATAGGAGATTTTGTCTATACAGGGTTAATTTTAAAACACCAGCAACCTCGCAGGACCAGATAGCTGACCCCATACGGAACAACTTTTGTTCTACGAGTTTGTATATAACTCAATATATTTAAAAAAAAATGATTTTACAAGTTTTTGTTGTGTCGTATTTTTCTTCCTAGCGTTCGGCGTGCGAGCGCGACTCAAAGAAGCCGCTCAGCTGGCTCGGGCGATGACCTTCAACGCTAGCCCCGTTCCCCACGCTTCGCGTGTTTGCTTACGTAATCTGCGATGCGTGTAGGTAACTTTCAAGACGGAAATTAAATGAATACTTATTTTTGTATGAAAATAAAATCTAACAAATTATCAAAAGTCGTAGAACAAAAGTAGTAGCTTATAACCTTAGGTATCTACCCCTGCGAGGTTGCTGGTGTTTTAAAAATAACCCTGTATATTACCGAGAAAACGCTTAGCATTACACTTTTGCACTTTCACCGTACTCACACGTTTTGAAGTCCCGATATCGCCTTCAGTGCCGTCGGAAAACACCGACAGTAGCCTTCTTTGTAGAAAGCCTGTACACCATCTGTCTGAGAAATTCGGCATTGATTAGACGTTGTAGCCACTTTTCGTGGTTCCTCCTGTACCGACGCCACAACTGATACGGCGCGCCCACAACTATAGCGGCCATATAATACCTAAAAGTATGGTATTAACTTGCAAGCTCATGTGCTGCTCTGATCCTGGGTACTCGAATGGTTTTGCCCATTTTAGATAATAATAATTTCCTTCTCGAGCGGAATGTGTTTGATTGGTGGAGCGACGGCATGGCGAGGTAAGGGCGGTCGCGTGAGCGCGGGGGTCTGACCTCGCTGGCACGCTCTTTTGTCGGTCAGCTGTGAGAGGCTCTCAGCGCTCACCGCTTTATGTAGCTGTTAAAATAGTTAGTTGGTTTATTAATCCACTAATTATTTTGCTTGCCATGTCAACTTCTAGTGGATGTGTACTTGGGTAGACATGATCCACAGTGCTTTAGTCAGCGGGTTGATCAGTCAAAATATTTTGCCCAGAAAAACTACTTAAAATTGAAGGACTGTCACCTATCATAGCTGGTGTTGGCTCCTACAAATTTATTTTATAATTGCTTACAATATTTCTTGAAAATGAAAAAAAATATGTATTTTTTTATCAACATCCAAAACCTATAGCTGTAAATGCACATCTCCAGTAGCAAATCCACCACCACCCATGCATGCCACTATTCTCTCCTCAACCTTGTTTAATTCTGGCACCTCTTTATCCCACCACCAATCCTACTTCTTACAGCAGCGTTTTTTTCATTGCGATTTTTTTATCAGCCCAATACTTAGAAAGGCAGCTCAGTGTAAAAAAACGCTATCACCATATGCAAAGGCAAAGGTCAAAATGTTAAGTAGCCAGTGAATATATAAAAAGCCACATACCTTTCTTTATCCACGTCTTTGCAGTTTTTGAAGTACCTTACCACCAATGCTATTTAATTTCATTGTTATGTGTTCCCATTCTTTATTGGCTTGAGCTTTGGCACTCTGATTTCTTAAAAACTATTTGCAAATGCGGGTTTTCTTCTAAATATTGCACCAAAGCTTCCACTTGAGCCATTGAGAGATGGGATACAATGCCCACCATAAGCTTCCAGGCATAAGCAACAGCGGCGAATAATGTTATTTCGTACCCGGTCCATAAGATTGCGCCTCGTATCTAAGGTCATAGTTTTTAATTTATCAAACGCAGCGAAACTGCGAATGCGTAGCTCCTCCTCTGTTCCTTCACCCGGGAATAAACTTCGTTTTAATAAAACGCGATAAAAAAATTGAGAGGTTTAGGGTCGAGTGATCGTGTTGGCCATATGTGGGAGCCACAGCATGCGATCCATTTCTCGCCAAACACATTAGATAGGCGTTCTCTTGCTACTGTGCCGGTGCGCCGTCTCACTGGAACCATGCACGGAAGTATTAAACAACAGATAATTTATCGAAATATTCGGATATTGGGCTGTCCACTAACCCCTAAAAGTTACGTGCATTCAAATTGCCGTTAATAATAATTGGGCCGATTATTTTATACTTATGATTGTCAGCCTAAATGTTAAGAGAAAAACGATATTGGTGGGTAGACTCTCGCATGACGTGGGGATTTGTACTACCTACTCCAATAGCGCAAATTTTGCCGGTTCCATATACGCGTAAAAGTACTTTCATCTGTCCAAAAGATGTTGCCTAAAAAGTTGTTGTCTTCCGCAAATTTTCACCGAGCCATCTACAGTAACATTCCCGCACTGGTTTATCTCGTGGTATAAGCGCCTGTATCTTAAAGTGTAAAGGTTTTATTTCTTTAAAGTAACTTTTATCAAACACTGGCGCGGCCTGCATAATGCTGCAATTTCGATTCTGTCTGAAATGATGTAGAATACGCTCCTCCAAATTGGCACCAACTCTGCGTGGAGGAACCCCTTTGTACCTAGTCAGGTCATAAATTCTGTCACATGTTTAATATAAAATAATTGAAACAAGTTTATTCATTATGTAACCATTTATATACCAAAATGAACTTAACAAAACATAGATTCTTATGACACTAAAGTTTATTCAAAATGAACTCCTTGATTTTGAATACAAGCCTTCAATCTGCGCGGCCAGTTGTCTATCGCAGCACGAACGAGGTCCATGTCAATATCGGCGGCTGCCTTAATCAAGGATGTCTTGAGTGACTCCAAATTGGGATGGGGCTTTGAGCACGCCTTTTCCTCCAAGTGTTGCCATATCTTGTAATCTAACGGATTCAAATCTGGACTGGAGGAGGGCCAGTCTTCGTGCCGGATGAAGTCGATTTCACGCGCCGCCAGCCAGTCTTGTGTGCTCTTCGCTCTATGAGCTGGCGCCGAATCTTGTTGGAATACCCAGTGCCTGTTATTGAACATGGTATGAGAAACAGGTTCCACAAGGTTCGTCAGGACTGTATTTTGATACACAACTGCATTCGTTTTTACACCTTTCTCATAAAAATGTACCTCTGTTAAGTCCCAATAAGAAACTCCCAACCATACCATGAGCGAGGATGGAAAATGACCTCGTTGGACACGCGGAATTCGGTTGCTCGCTCCTTCACTACTGTGTGCGTACACCTTATCATTTTGTTTGTTGTAGCTCTCTTCTACGGTAAAAAAAAAATCAGTATGTCAAAACTTTTAATTGGCGCGTAACCGCAACGACGCAACGCAATAACTGCAACACGGTCTTCTTTATTATATTGTTTTTTGTTTCCATTCTTTATTATCTTGAGCTTTGGAACTCTGATTTCTTAAAAAACCTTTTGCCAAGTGAGGTTTTTCTTCTAAATATTGCATTTACAACGATTTATTTTTTAATTCAAACAGATTTTTACGGTAACAAATAACAACGTATGATCAATAATCGTAATTGACAAACAGCCGTTAATTACACAACAACAATAAATCACCAGTAGGAAAAAACTATAAAAATGACTCACTGCAAATAGCGCCGACACCTCACGACAACCATTCCGTACCAAAGCCAACCAGCAAATGCCCTGTCAATCTTTTTTTTTTTTTTTTTTTTTTTTTTTTTGTGTTGACGCTTGCTGTAAGCCTGACGAGAGTCGGCTGTATACAGCTTCACCGGACTTTCGGGCGAGCGCTTTCAGGCGCTCTCAGCCCTTGACTAGGTGACCACCGCTGAGGGCACCCCCTTTGGGGTACGAACCTCGGCTCAGGACGGTCACCGGAGAGGGCAGAGACATCTGCGATTGGGGTTTAGGGGACTTTTAAAATCTATTTAATGACTATCGTCATTATTAACATCGGCTCGCGGGCCGGTACTAGGGTCGGGGGCGTTGCGGGGAACGCGGCGCGGTCCTCGGCGGCGAGGACGGTATGTCGGTTGTGTAAAGTGTTTTTTGATGAATTCCTCTCTCCTTCGGATGGCCAGAGTGATCGCATCGTCAGGGTCAGTGAGGACGCTACGCGGACGTCTCCACTTTGCACGGTCAAAGGGAGTATATATTGAGGCTCGTCGGACGAGCGGATTCGGATGGTGGGCGGCGCGATCGAAATAGCGCTTGCTGTTCATTTTCATGAACTGCCGGATGGTCGGCAAACCCGTGTCCACGTGGGTATTGAGATTCCTCACATACCACGGGACCCCAGTGATTTTACGCAGAAAGCGATTCTGCAGAGTTTGCAAGCGACTAAGTCGTGATTCGGGTATATGCGCAAACGCAGGCGATGCGTAAGTCATGATCGGCCTAATGCATGTCGTGTAAATCCTAATCTTGTTGCGGATCGAGAGTTTGCTTTTATGGTTCAACAGCCAGAAGAGCTGGTTTAACGCGAATGCGGCTCGCGCGCGTGCCGCTTGTATGTGGGGAATGAAGGTAAGCTTCTGGTCAAGGGTCACTCCTAGATATTTGACTGTCTTGTTCCAGGGAATGGGCATGTTAGACATGGTCACATTCCGGACTGGAGCAAGACGGGCAGGGTTTCGATAAAAGAGGATCGCGGCGCTTTTGGACGGGTTGATGGTGATTCGCCATTTGCGGAACCACTGACCGAGTTCGTCGGCAGCGGCTTGCAAAGTGCGGACCACCTCAACCGGATTTTTGCGCGATGTATAGATCGCGGTATCATCAGCAAAGAGCGCCAGATGGGCACCCTTTGGTTTGGGAATATCGCTTGTATACAGCGAGAAAAGGAAGGGAGAGAGAGCTGAGCCTTGCGGGACTCCAGCCGAAATGGTGTGTCGGGAAGAGAGGCTTCCCTCCACGCGATATCTGAAACCGCGATTCGACAAGAACGCTCGTATGATGTGCACGAGCTGAGTGGGCACGTTCATGGAATATAGCTTGTGAAGCAAGCCATTGTGCCACACCTTGTCGAATGCTTTTTCGACATCGAAAAATATGGCTCCGGTGGGCATCTTTTTAAGACTTTGATCGTGAATGTACTCCGTGATGCGGAGCACCTGGTGCAAACAACTGTGGCGGGCTCGGAACCCAAACTGCTCCTCGGGGAGCAGATTGTGGTTCGCTGCTACTACTTTCAAGCGATCGAGGACGATACGCTCGTACACCTTACCCAAAGCGCTCAAGAGACTAATGGGGCGGTAAGATGTCGGACTAGTTTTGGGTTTACCCGGTTTGGGAATTCCTATGACAATTGCTTCCTTCCACTCTTGTGGAAAGAGGCAATTGCGGAAGGCTGCGTCTAAAATCGCAGTGAGGATTTCCAGCAGATGGCTGGGGAGCATCTTAAGGACGCGGGTGGAGATACCGTCGCCCCCGGGGGCTTTGCGTCTTTTGAGTTTCCTGACCAGATTGCTTACTTCATCGAATGTCACCGGTGACAGTGGATTAAAAGGCTCATCGACATCCGGGTCGACGGCGGAGGTAGTGGCGATAGCGAAAGGGATCGGTTGCGTCGGCGGCGGGAACGCGTTCCTACTTTCGACAAACTCATTGACCGCAACAAGATGGGCCTGTTCTGTTGTGGGGATTTCGCCGAGAGAACATTGAGCTTCTAGGCTGTCGGCCAGGTATTCCGCTTTTTCGTCGTCATCAAACGCTGGGCGTTGATTCGGACGATCAAGCGGGGGCATGGTCGATACGTCTCGTTTCTTGAAGGAACGACAGAGTTGCCAAAACGCAGTATGGGTCGGGCGAATATCGCTGAGATGACCGTCCCATCGCGAATCGACTACCCCCTTCATGCGACGTTTCGCTTCCCTTCGGAAGTAACGCGCAGGGGCCAGTCGAGTCGGATGGGGGGTGTTCGCGTTGCGTTTTAAGGCTGCGTTCCGTTTTCTCACCACAGCCCGCACGTCGTTAGGGAGCAACATGTGACTGGGAACAGTCACAGGTTCCTCCCTGGAGCTTTCGCTCACGGCGTTTTGCAGGTGAGTGGTGAAACAACGTACCGCCACTGTCGTTTCCTCAGGAGTTTCGATACGGTCAGGGATCGCGGCAAGAGCACTGGACGAGGTGTCGGCCAGCTTGTCGCCTACGAGGCGCCAATCTGTCCGAACCCTCGTCGGTTGGTTAAGACCTGTGTCGTCGGGGCCTCTATGGGGAACAAAATCTATGATCACAGGTCTGTGGTCCGAGTCTAGCTCTTGTAGCACCTGTATAGATCGCATGCGTAAGCATACGTTCTTTACAAGTGCCACATCGAGTATCTCAGGCCTTTGTCCTACATGTCCGTAGTGAGTCGGTTCGTTGGGTACAAGGATATCTATGCCTATTCTTTCCAGATTAGCCTCCAGAGCGAGGCCTCTCGCGTTTGAGCGGCGACAGCTCCAGAGGGTATTCGTGGCATTGAGATCTCCCGCCACTAGGACGGAATCACCCAATGCGAATAGGATGTCTAAATCTGTGGAGTGAAGCTCCTTACTGGGAGAGAGATATGCGGATACAATGTTGATAGGCTGATGGCCTGTCATGGCTAACCTACAGACCGAGACCTCAATGTTCCTCAGCCCTACCGGGGGATCAAGAGGTATGCAGTGCAGGGACCTTTTATAATAAATGAGAGTGCCGCCTAATGGACCCGTAACGCGGTCGTTGCGCACGTGTCGGTAATTAGGAAGATTTGGACTACGCCTTGGAGGCTTGAGGAACGTTTCCTGGATGAGGAAAACGTCTAAGTCGTTATCGCGGACAAAATGAGAGAGCTCTAAACGGTCATCCTTGATGCCGTTTATGTTGAAAAACCCCACTCTGAGGGTGCGGGGTTTAGTCCGCGAGGGAAGTTGCAAAGCATTCGCAGCCATCAGGAACCGAGAATGGTTTGCAACATGTATTGTCTCTGCTGGGTCTGCAGGACAGATATCTCGTCCAGAAGGGAACGAGTCTGGTCGCAGTCGCCCAGACGCATGACACGTTGGACGCGAACTGCGATGCGGGTAACGAAGTCGTTACCCGCGGAGGTCAGGGCTCTAACTCGGTCCCACGCTTGGGCCGAGATAGGCTCTGTTGCCAAGTAGTAGTCCTCCTCCGGGAGGTAGGACTTTACTCCCGACGACGATTGGGGAGAGGGATTTTTCGCCTGAGGGGCGACTATGGGTGCGGGCGCGGGCGCGGGCGCGGTCGCGGTCGCGGTCGCGGGAGCGGGTGCCGCCGAGGAAGCCGCCACTGGCTTGGAAGGAGCGGCGGGCGCTGCCTTTTTAGGGGCAACGTTCGCCGGAGGGATGGTGGGTTGGGTAGGGACCGGGACCACCTGTTTAAAAGGTGGGAACCATGGGTTTATTAGTGGAGGCGGAGCGAGCCTAAATTGCTCCTGGGGTTTGGCTTGAGGAGCCCTAGTGTGGTGGGATTGCTTGCCCTGAAGGGGCTTACGGGGCTTGGGTGCTTTAGAGCAACCGCGGTAGTTGGCCGGGTGGCCAGACTGCCCGCAGTTGACGCACGAAGGCGGCTCCGTGCATTGAGAGTGATCTTTGGGACGGGGACAGTCGTGTGTGGAGTGCTCTCCGAGGCACTTCACACAACGAGGGGCTAACCTACAGCCACGGGCTGCGTGACCGTACATTTGGCAGTTGTGACACTGCCCAATGAGGTTCTTCCTGAAGGGAAGTTCCACGTGGATGCCTCCCAGGCCGGCAACAGATTTGATGTTGAAGATGGCGTCGCAGTCCTTACGCGACTTAAGGACCACCAACACCATCTCGTAAAGTCCTTTACGAGGACAATCGGGCTTTCTAGTGGAAGCGTGCATACGGTGCACCTCTAGACATTCGATGCCCTGCTCAATGAGGCCATCTTTGACATCTTGAGTGGGCATGCATAAGGGGACGCCCCTGATAACGTAACGATAGTTACGCTCCTCAGGGAGAGAATGGGTATAATATTGAAAATTATTATTGTCGAGAGTCTTAGTGATCTCTCGGTGGGCTGTTGAATTAACGGGGAAAATTAAGAGTTTACTACGTGGGAGATTCCACGAGGTGTTATTGATAAGTCCCGGACCAATGCAGCGGAGAACCTGCGGTATGGTCAGGGGGGCTATGATGTGTACCCCGATTACTGGGGCAGAGGGCCTTTTAGCCTCGGCGGGAGCCTTGGCTGAAGTAGAGGCGGCCTGGGCAGGAGCCTGGGCGGGGGCCTGGGAGGCCTGGGCAGGAGCCCGGGGAGGAGTCGCGGGCCTATCTATTTGCATCTCTGAGTCAGATGCTTGGTTGGAGGCGGGAGCGGACGCGGGTGCGGGAGAGTTCTGGGCAGAGGACTCTGGGGTCTGCGAGACCATCGAGTAGTCCACAAACTTTGCCTTCTTCTTCCTCCTCTTTTTACGGCTCTTGACCGTTGTAAAAGTTGAGGAAGAAGAGGCTCCGTCCGTGGACTCCCCCTCTGATGTCGCATTTTCCTCGTTAGAGGCGTCCTCGGAAGCGGGCGAGCTCAGGGCTGAGCCCGGCCGCTTCTTCGGAGTGGAGGTTGCCATGGCGGGTTCCTCGGTGGCGGCTAATATTTGACTGCGGAGATGCGGGCGTTGAGAAAGAAGCTCGATTAAGGTGGCATCGTCTATGGACGATTCGACTGGCTTGGCGGCAGCCATCTTTTTGGCTGGGGCCAAGCCCACCTAACTTATGTGAAATTAAACCGCGAGTGGGTTCGGGAAGCGGTGCGTTCCCCCGGGAAAGAACCCACAAGAAAACCGGGGGCTATCGCACACGAATTACGCGGCGGGACGCGGTCGCGGTTTACACGGACAACCTAATCCCCGGGTAGGTGCGCCCGGGGGTGTGTTGGTGAATGACCCTCCTCGCCGGGGATAGGCGAGGGGGGATGTACTTAAAACTAGGGTGTGCCCTAAGCTGGTATCCCTCTGCCAATCTTAATGTGCAGAGGGTTCCTATCAGTCCGTGAACCGTAAGCGATATTGGTCCGGAGACCGCACGCTCAACCGGAACACGGGATGGATATTAGGGATGGGTAAGGTTGGGAGGGCGATGTGCGGGGGAGACCGTGGGGTCACTCCACGTGCCTCCTGATCCGCACCCGTCCGGCTTCGCTTTAGCCCAGAAGGGGCTAAAAACGCGGGCCGGGTCCCCGCAGCAGCTCGGCTTGTTTACACCGGTAGGTTTACCACCGAGCTTGTGCCCTGAAGGGGCCAAAAAATCGTGTAAAAACACGGAAAGGTTGAGCGGTACCTAGTCCTGAAAAGGACGCGGCACCGATCGTAAAAAGGACCGAGCGCAGGGGCTCAGGTAGAGAACAACGTCTCGGGTCAGATAACCAGCTTTATGGCCGAGCAGGTGCTACGACCATAAAACCGTACGTCCGTCCCGAACCGGTGCTCAGAGCGGAATGCCCTGTCAATCGAACTAGTCCCACTTTTATAAGGATCGTGACATAACGTCACTGAATGCAGTAAACAATCCCTGATTATCGTAATACTATTTTTTTACACAGAAATCAACTTTATTAACAATTTACAATATTATCCTTATCGGATTCAAATCACGTCAAAACTAACTTTAATCTATCTATTTCTAACGAATTAACACAATTTTCAATATTAAAAACAACCGTTAACTTTCTTAACAAAATCACAAAAATAAATTAAGTATCACCAGATATGACTCCTATAGAACCAAAAGTGGCAATCAGTACTTGGGATAGATTTTAGTTTTTTTTTTATCCTGGCTCGGCAAAGGGACTACGCTACACCTGGTGGTAAGTGTAGCGCAATCCAAGAATAATGTCGACCAACGATAAACTTTGTGCCCATCGTAGGTCGGCAAAATCATGCCGGCCTGCCAAAAGGCCAAAGGGGAGGGGAAGGAAAAAGGGATAGGATCAGGGGGCAAGCCCCCTGGGGAGAACCGGATATACACTGGCTGATCCTGGGACGCGACCCACACAAGGTGGGCCACTATGGCAGGTTTTAGCACCAGTGTACGGTGGTCGCTATCCGGTCGGATACAAGTATCCTCCCACCAGCAATTAAAAAACGTTTCTGTAGGTCTGTTTTGATAATAATTTCACAATGATATTTATAATAGTTGCATAATAGCTGTAGTAAACAAATAATAACAAGAGATGTGGTATTTATTTTATAATATAGTCGGAATTAAGAACATAATTTTACAGAATACGGTTGTGATACTAAAAATCAACGAATGCCGTATTTGTTACCAAATATTATGCATATCACCATGTTTGATGCCAACGCATTGTCAGGTGGCCGTGTTTGTATTTAACCAAATTAAAAGTTGTCCAGTGGTGTCACGCAGTTGAGGTAATAAAAATATACTTTGTGAAATTAAAGTTAAATTTGTTAAAAATTATATTTAAATTAGACGCGTAAATCACAATTATCTTCCAACCCTACTTCGCAATAGTTTTCTTCTTGTGAGGCATTCAATTGTTCCTGTGCGTAAAGTACGTCTTTATAAAAATGTTACGTAGGGATGTCTTTTCAGCTTGTCCCGAAATGCTTACACAAGAGGCGGTTCACAGGAACAATATTTGATATGGCTTGCGGAATAATCATGCCCATAACTTTTTGGCGCTGGCATACGTTAAAGCTTTAGCTTTAGGTAAGCTAAAGCTAAGCTTTAGCTAAAGCGTCGTTGGCTTTACGACACTTTTTACAGCATCTCTCCAATTATACACGGGACAATCGGTTCCAAATTTAATTAACGCATCCATCAGCAACCAAGCGAATATTTGTCATGCCCGTTTTGTCGGTGTTACATAAACGGTAATACACAGCGGAAGCTATCAAATTAGAATCTTTAAAGAATTCATTTTCTGTGCAATAATACGCAAACACACGTTCTTTGGCTAAACCTTGTCGGGAGGATCCTTCTACTCTCAAAGCTGCTGATACTACGGACTCTTATATTCTAAATATAAATTGTTATTTTTTATAAAATATTTTCACAGGACCTATTCCACAAATATAATTTACAATCGAAAAATGGGTGGATATTTGTTTACATTTCTTCAATAGTCATAGTGAACATACTGTAACTATCTTATTGTGACTATGAAGGTACTAAAGTATATTTTTACTCATTCTTCGACGTCTAGAGGTGCTGGCAGCTTGCTGGCGACTCCCAACATAGAAGTCGACAAAGCTATTTACTGCCCCTGCTATGCTTTCCATAGTAGCGGCGTTTCTATGAAACGCTGTTGCTATATCTTCCATAGCAGAGGCATGCTTATTGATAGCACTGGCTATTTCCCTGTCGACTTCTATGCGGGACTGCTCAATTGCAGCTAGCTGCTACATATTTAAAAATAGTTATAGCTCATAGGGTACGGACTGTAGACAAAAGTCACGAGTTTAAAACCAGCGCCAAGAGTAAGCACCACTGTCTTTTATAAGTTATGTGTACATTAACTGATAATTGGATGCAGTTATGCAATAACATTTCAACCCACATCAAGTAAAAATTGAGAAGTAATTTTTTTTGCTGAATTCAATTACTTAAATCAATAAAAAAAAACAGCTTATGTTTTTTTTTTTTAAATACTGCATTTAACTTACTTGAATCTAACAAACTTGGCAAAATAAAATAAACATTTCAATTTCATTTGATGTGGGTTAAAGTGTCTGGGCATATTTGGATCCAATTATCCTTAATTAACAGTGAAGGTAATATAGTGAGGAAACCTGCAAACCTGTGTCTTTCTTAAGAATTTTGACGGTATGGAGTGGAGTCTGCCAACTCACATAAGCTATGCTAGTGAACCAAGGCCCACCCCTCTCATAGTAGAGGATGCCCATGCCCAGCGTCAGACTTTCATAATAAAGGGCTAGTATTATTTTTAGAATATTTACTAACCTTTTGGGGAAGATAAGCGCCGACGACGGCGACGCAGTCTCTTTCTTGTTATGTTTTCATTACTCTACAAATATACAGGGTTATTTTTAAAACACCAGCAACCTCGCAGGGGTAGATTCCTAAGGTTATAAGCTACTACTTTTGTTCTACGACTTTTGATAATTTGTTAGATTTTATTTTCATACAAAAATAAGTATTCATTTAATTTCCGTCTTGAATGTTAAATCAACGCGCATCGCAGATTACGTAAACAAACACGCGAAGCGTGGGGAACCGGGCTAGCGCCTACGACCTTGACCGCTGAGCAGCTGACCGCCCTTTGAAGTCGCGCGCGCACGCCGCGCCGCGCCGCAATCTACGAAGAAAAACACGACAACAAAAACTTGTAAAATCATTTTTTTTTTAAATATATTGAGTTATATCCAAACTCGTAGAACAAAAGTTGTTCCGTATGGGGTCAGCTATCTGGTCCTGCGAGGTTGCTGGTGTTTTAAAATTAACCCTGTATACATATTATTACAATATGTCAGGAATATTATTTAAGAGTTTGAATGACAAATGTTCTCCTTAGAGGCCTCCTGTCGTTTAGTTCAGGTTCTTTTCTACAATATAAAATGATACCTTTTTAGCCAAATTAAGCAAATCACAATATTAAACTTTTTAAATTCTCTAAAATCACTTACTCAATGCTGCCTGAATTAAATTCCAAATTCCTAAAAAGTCATGATTTCTCATTAGTTATTTTGTTTGCTTCACTTAAATGTAGTTTGTTAACTTTTAGAATGCTACAATGTTGACTACAGTTGACTTTAACCGTACTGATAGATTTGATTATTTTATAAATAAATAAACTTCCTCATTTGGAACTAGAAAAAATTCTGCTAATGTTCTGGGAATAGATAAAAAGATTTTAATAATAACATTTATTTCACATACATAAAATTTATTATATTTCAATTGTTAGAGGCTTTACAGTAAAAGGAATAATTGGGTACGATGATTTTACTTACTTTCATCCAATCCTCGGCGGATTTCTGGGCTCCGGAGTAGTCCGAGTTCAGTGTTTCTGCGCATTGTGCCCAAAGTCTTTTGGACAATGCGCAGCCCTCCCTCCCACGGACTCGACCCAATGCCAAAGAGTGGTGTTGCTCCATGAAATCCAACATGAGCTCCAGTTGGCGAGTGTTAACTTGTCTTGTCATTGTATTTCTCTAAGCATATTAAAAGAGTATTTACATATTCAATGAATATTTCACGTTCATAATGGTTATTACGAACAATTAATATCCATTGAAACCGTAAACAGTCTTTTAAAATTTAGTTTTAAATATCTTTTTTACTTTAGGTACGCAAATTGATATTTACCATTTACACTTTCGCGCGATTCGAAATGATATCGTTTTTATTTTTTTTATTAACTATTAGACTCTGGTTACTTAGCCTTTGAGCCAGATATTTCTTGCTATTCATTTAATTTAAAAGAAAGATAAAACACTAGTGTGCGGTTTTATAGGCTTTGCCGAAGTTTTGTTTTTAATTCCTTTCAGTAAGATAATTCGTAGTTTGACTTTCTTCAAGCGAATCGCACACATTATGTCGGTCAATACTCTTGGGCAAAAATCACCGAGATTCACTTTTTTTAATATTATCCTTAAACTGTTCATCGCCATCAATGTTAATTGCGCATATCCACTTCATACAAAAGTAACAAGTACAACTTTATACTAGCAAAAAATAAATATAAATATAAGAGATGAACCGCACTTTCATAATTACCGCCAAAATTCGAAATAAGTTTTTTTTATTATTTATTTCATGATCATGAATATAGAGTCCCTCAATCGGGTAATTACTCAGAAACGTCACAGGGTGACCCATGACCACGGTAAAATAATACTGATTTTGCATCACGATTATCAGAAATAAAAAAATCGAGCTAAATGCCACTAGACACAGTGAAGATTCCATAGTGAAGATGAAGTTACATATACACGTAACATAGTTTTAGACAAGTTCAAGATACCTAAAATAACAAGATCGCAAAAATAAGTTTGTACTTCATAAAGACACTATGAAAAACAATGTTATTTTTGCGGTAGCTAAACTAAAATATTGTGTAACAGAAAATACCACAAAACCCAAAAACTAAGCAACCTAGCTTTATTGAAACCAATTTTCATTATTTTGTAACAATTTTTGTATTAATTTAATTTTATTATTAATTTTTAACAATGATTGTAAACTGAAAGTAGGCACTGTAACATTAACTTTTTTGGACAACCTACACCTCAGTCCACCCCGTGACAGTCCAGACAATCGTTGTAAAGGGATATGGTTCAGGCAGGTGAGAAAATAATGTAATCGGCAAAGGATTTCTTGGAATTAATTTTGAAGTTTCTGGCTATGAAATTGAGTTTTGTGCCATATGCGTTTTAATCTGTCTCTGACATGACAGTTCTGGGACAAAGTGATGCCCAGAACACTGAAAGGAATTCGTTTCTCTTTCACTTATAGCATAGGTCTCTCCCGAGTGTTTATGCCCACACTTATAGCATCTGAGTTTTGACCTGCATTGAATTTTTGTTTGTCCATACCGGCAGCAGTTGAAACATTATATGGTTTGATAAATATAGACGTCTACTGGCAAGGCATCATAACATATAAATAAATAAATATAAATACACCCAACAGTCATACACATAGTCCTGACCCCACAGTAAGATACGAGTCTTTTGTCGTGGGTATCAGGAACTACTAGAGACTTTCGGTCTCACAACACCCAGACCCCGAAACAAATATTTGTGGATCACACAAACATTTATCTCGCAGCGGATATCGAACCCGCGGCCTCTCGCTTCACAGCCGGCTACTCGGCCGCTGCGCCACAGAGGCTGTCATAATGTATTTAGTAAAACTAGGCCATCAAATGTGAAAACTACTCTGTTTGTGAGGGTTTCCATATCACAAGCCGTCTGTCTGCAAAAGATTTAAAATTAAGTCACCTAACTTTAAGTATTCGTCCACACCCTACTGGAACAGATGCATTTTCTATCACTTCCTCAGGAGACCACTCGGTAGGTAATCCCCGAACTAAGTCCATCATGGTAACATTAAAGAAGGAACAAAAGCTAGGTAATTAATTTTAGTCAGGCTTTCATGATAAATAAAAAAGTTAGCATATCTATATGTGTTGAAAAAGCCAGAGAAATTTTATTTCTGCCAATTTTTTTAACATTAAAATTTATAATATTTTTCAATTCGTAACGCTTTAAAAATCTATCAAAAGATAGTGGATGCAGTGTGGTAGATTCATTGTGCGAGGAATTTTTTTTTTAAATATCTGGCGTTGTGCGCTGAACAGTTGTAGTTTAGGGCCCCAGCTGTGTGTTTGCTATGTGTGCAATAGATGCAGGGTGTGTTATCAGCCCGTTGGTAGTCCACACAGAGTTTGCCCGGCTTGGTGATCTGCTGCACACTTTGGGGTGTGATGAATACAGCGTTGTATAACCTTGGGTTGCGGTTAGAGCGCTTAAAACGGAGGGTCCAGGTCTCTGTCATCAGTGATGACCGACCCGATCCTCGGATACTTTTTTTTTTTTTCTGGCTCTATGCCCCGCTCTCGTTCCCCTAACATTAAATTAGAGTTCTTTTTATTCTCTCTATAACTATATATTACTCTTACTTACCCCTAACTATCTATTCCCATTTTTGGGACTCCTGTTCCCTTCTTTGGGGATTCCTATTATCCTAATTTGCCTAGCTAATTTCTTAGTCTATGTGGGAACTTTTTTTTTTCGTATCATACAATTTTGCTTATACTATCTTATTTCTACCTTATTGTCTATTCTTTAGTTAGCAACCTTAATTTATAGTTACTATTTAAATGTAATTATACAGGATGTTTGGGGAACGGTGTCGCAGCTTTTAGGGGTAAGATATACGATCGAATTCATCGACAAATCACGCGTCGATTTTTTTTTTGGCGAACGGTGTAGCAGCTTTTAGGGGTAAGATATACGATCGAATTCATCGACAAATCACGCGTCGATTTTTTTTAAGCTTCCCAGGTAAAATGACGGCCATTTTACTTTTTATGTTATGGAATCACGGGTGCTTGTGCTAATTTAGCGATATTTTGGCGTGTGAACGTCCTAAAAACCTAAAAAATGTCTCATTTGTGAGCTCATAGTGTAGCTAATACGCGTGTGATAAAATATTTTACAAACAATTTTTTATTTACTCAAAAATAATTGTAATAGCTGAAAAAAAAAAAATTTTTTTCGTAATTTTTTTAGTTATTCGATTTTTTTTCAAAATTGAAGCCGTCAACCTATAGTTTATTTATTGTTTTTAAATACTACATAATATCAGCTTTAAACTACTATCATTCTCATCATTCATTCATCAATCATTCTCCTAACCACTTGTACGTCCGACCTAAAAAACTATTTTTCGAGGCTTCTTACACTACCATCTCGTGATTGTTGTTGTAAACTAATTCGTCAGCTATTTAATAAACAAATGAAACACGCATTAACTACCTGCAATTTGTTAATAACGACGGTTATATAAAATATGTCGCTATGGCTACAAAAGTATCCTTGGACGTACAACCCACCTTTTTTTTTGGCTAGAAAAGTATCCTTGGACGTGCAAGTGGTTAAGTAAGATGGTTAAAGAAATGTGCTTTTTTGAATATGACCCTTTAATAGCAGATTTATCCCAGAAATTTGGAAAATAAGAAATAAAATGCATAATTAATTATTTTAACGTCAAATTTAATAGAAGTAATACAATTATAAGACCATTTTGAACAGTTGTTGTAATGTATTAATTACAACAACTGTTCAAAATGGCCTCCGTTTTGTTGTAGACATGTCATGGCTCTTATTGCCACATGCTGCGTAGAGCGTCGGATCATCTCCTTATCTGCCCTCAATTCATTTCCGATTCGCATTATTTTTTCTATTAACTCTTCTCGGGTGTTCGGCACATCCACATAGACCCTCTATTTCATCGTGCCCCAAAGAAAGAAGTCCAGGGGTGTTAAATCCGGAGAACGCGGTGGCTAAGCGATTGTTCCACAACGTCCTATCCACTGTGAGTAATGCTGGTTCAAATAGGTTCTTATAGGTACAGCAAAGTGTGCAGGGGCTCCATCAAGCTGCAGAATCATTCTGGTCCGGTTGGTCAGTGGTAATTCCATCAATGCGCTTGAGAATTCTGTTTCTAAAAATTCCAAAAATCTTTGGCCATTCATCGTCGCCGGTAAAATAATAGGGCCGACTAGTATATCGTCGATCATTCCTGCTCACTTATTTACAGAAAACTGGTATTGAACAGAACTTGTTCTGACCGCATGAGGATTTTCTGGGAGCCACAGATGCTCATTGCGTTGATTTATGTACCCCGATCGCGTGAAGGTAGCTTCATCTGTCCAAATAATTGTTTTTAAAAAACTCGGCATAGATCGCACTTTTCTAAGGACCCAAGAGCAAAAGACTAAACGCCTAGTATGA
This sequence comes from Amorpha juglandis, assembly GCA_949126905.1. NCBI lineage: Eukaryota > Metazoa > Arthropoda > Insecta > Lepidoptera > Sphingidae > Amorpha > Amorpha juglandis. The sequence continues at coordinate 14,224,465 of OX421386.1, read as the reverse complement.
TCAGGTTCCACAATTTCATGCACTCTTCTAAAATGGTACGGATGCAATCCTTCCCTTTTTAAAAACTTTCCGCAATGACCATACGGTAAGATTGAGTCTGTTGGCAATTCTTCTTATACTCAGTTTAGGGTTTCTGTTATTATTTGTAATATTTCCTCTTCTTCTTGTGGTGACATTAATCGAGCACGTTCTTCGACAGGTTTTTATTCCATTTTCGGCAAGTCTCAGATGCATTCTTACGAATGTGCGAGCATTGGGCGTAGGTCTGTTGAGGAATCTTCTAGAGTACTCTCATTAGCGTTCCCGTTGCAAAAACCGTAAATAAAATGTATGTCGGCGATATGTTGGCTGGAGTAATAGCCTTCGTCCGTTTTGGTTAAAAAGTAACAGTAACAATAACAATAACAAAAACAAAACAGTCTAATAGTAATAAAACAAAAACGTAACAACGGACGGACGACGGCAAATGTGTTTTTAAACAGTGTATCCTTCTGATTATGGTCTTAACAATACATTTTTCTTTAATCAATAGAATTCTTACAATCTGCCGCATAACCTAACTTAGTCTACCAAAAACTTATTTGCTCCCAATTCCCATAGAATTTTGAAAAAAATCTTTCTGCTATTTATTGGCATGTGTGTTGTCCATTAAATAACACATAAATTATTACGGTACACACTTGGCCCAATGATGTATGGATTTCTGGCGGTCTCTTTTGTACCGGACGGGGGTGAACGACCCAAACGAAATTTGTTGCGTTTCGAAAATGCTAAACAATGATGTATAACAACGGTAGGTAGGTGACAAGGTTGGACGGATTATACCGATCGTAATGTACTAAAAACGTTGAAAATGACGAAAAATGCATATGATCCAAAAATTATGGGCCGCAGAGCGACGTACGGCACGACGACAGATGCGTCTCGGTGAGTAAAATAATAATATGCAAAAATAATATGTATGTACCTTTAGTGTTAAAAAGTAAAGTTATGGTTTTGAAACTGACAAAAAAGCAAAAAATTTATGGGAGGTCCAAAAATTTGTACCGGACGGGGGTCAACGATCTAACGAAATTAGTTGCTCTTCGAAAATGCTAAGCAATGATGTATGTATGTAACAACGGTATGTAAGTGCAAGGGTGGGCAGAGATATCGATCAAAATGTACTAAAAACGTTGAAAATGTCGTGCGAAAAATGCAGATAATTCAAAAATTATGTGCCGCAGAGCGACGTATGGCACGTCGACAGATGCGTCTCCGTGAATACTATTCTAAATATTTATTAAGATAATAATGGTTTCATAAGGTTTCTTCTACTTTTAGTACCAGTTTAAGAATATTATATCCAAGTAGCCGAAGAAATTGAACTAAGGAATCGTGACCCGAATTATATTATTCTTATTATAATTATATTGTGGAAGGTCACAAGACATGGGCAACTAATTAAACACTATTTTCAACCTAGAAAGTTACGAAGGAAATAGATACTAACTTGCACAAAACTTTATGGCTTTTATCTTTGACTACCTGCCTTTGAATACCTGCGCAGCATATTTCACTTTCATTTTAGGTATATTGTTCTTATGATGGTGCGACTCGGTTAATTTATTTTAAACAGGTGTGGTGGGTCAAATAGCCGAAATATCTTATAGCCATCGATTTCAAAGGCATTGCTTCTAAATTCCTCACCTCTTTTTGTATAATCTTGTACTGGTTGACTGTTTTGTATAATCTTGTATTGTATGAATCTATGAGGAGATCATGCAGATTTTTTATAGTGGTCATGTTTGTCGATGATTGATCACAGACCGTACAAATAATTATAAGACCAGTAGTGGAAACTGCTCTTATGGCTTCTGGGTCAGATCACGTCAAGTGGACCCCCCCTTTACCACTTGATGATAGAAACCTAATTAAAATATAATTATCGAAAGAAGTCATACCTAAAATCATCCCTCGAAACAAGTTTTTGAAAATTTTGATTTTAACACCATTTTGTTTTAAATCAAAATTACTACTAATTAAAATAAAAATAAAAAAATTAAAAAGCTATTGAATATAACTTAACGAAATTTTCCGCGATTATAGTGAAATATCTATGTATATTTAGGTGTTTGAGCCTATGCTTAAACCACATATGAGATAACCCTTTCAATGTTCACCAGACCACCACGTCACTCCTTCTGTCCTTGTCCCTCCTATGTCTGGCAGCGCAGGCGGTGGGACGCTTTTGCTTCTCAGTACGCTTTCAAAGTTCACACGATAAAGACGTATTTTTCGGTAAACATTAAATGTATCAGATTTGATACTTAAGTAAAAAAAGTGAAACTGCAGAGTTTAAAAAGTAAGTCCGTGTCACTTCTAGAAAGGTTTGACTTGACCCTTGGGGCTGTTACAAATGGTCTTATTCAACAACGGCTTGCATTCCAGAGTCTGCTGAATAATTTTCCAAAAGAGATGAGGGAGTCTCATAGGGAAAGAGTTTATGGCAGCAGATTCAAAATTTAAGAAAACTTCCGATTCCCTCCTGCAATATGTTTGTGGGCGTCGCGCAGAGGTCATAAAAGAAAGGCTGAAAGATGTTTTTACGCTACAAAACAAAGCACTAAAACACATCTTAAATGATATTCCGCCTTCTGAAAGCCACTTGTTCGAAGAAAAGGCATTGTCCGAAACGATAAAGGAACAAGGAGGCCTACGACGGTTTTTTCGTGAGAGGAAAAAGAAACCAAGACCCACAGACAAACCTTCAAGAAGCCAGTGGCGCGAGCATAACGCCAAAGATAAAAGCAGGTCCAAAACCCATTATTCCACGCACATCGCTAAAGACGAAAAATTTAAGGGAAAGAATAAAAAGAAAACAAACACCTTTAATAATTCCCAACCAGGGAAAAAGTGGGGAGGGGGTGCAAAATGACTACTTCAGGGCAGGCCGTCTGGCGAAAATCGCTTCGCACTGGACGACGGCTCCCAAAACCTTATTAAGCAGAATACCCTTCAACGAAATACCTCCTACAAAATTCTCAAACGAAAATTTGACCAAATTCGCAACCAAAGTCTCCTTCGAAATGGACTTAGAAATGCAAAAACTTCGTTGTTCCAGAGCTATAGAGAAAAGCACCCATTCAACGGGATTTCTCTCCACCATTTTTCTAAGGAAAAAGGGAACGGAGAAAATCGACCAATCTTCAATCTGAAGGGGCTAAACGAGTACGTAATTGCTCCAAAATTTCGGCTCATAAGTCTACACCATCTGGTCCTTATCACCTGCAAGGCAGATACTTTATGATGAAAGTAGATATTTCACAAGCATATTTTCATATCCCGATTTGCGAAAATCACCGACGTTATCTTTAACAATTCAAGAGCCTTTTTATAGGACTCTTTTATTAATGGCAAGTTTACAATAGTACTTAATGCATCTTCAGTTACAAATTTTCTTAAATAAAACACCTTTTGCACATCTGAGAGACTTTTGTCATTGTCAATGACGGCAAGAAATAAACTAATAAATGATGTGTATTTGGTAAAATCTTTACCTGTGAACACTGGAATGTCTATGTTTGGTAGTTTCGACGTGGTTGGTGAGACGCATTGCTGTACCTCCGATGTGTCCAAAGTTTTTAATGCCACATTCAATTTTGACAATGTTTGATAATACAGTTCTTCTAGTTGATCAACCTCATCGCGGTCTTCATCATCCAGAGATAATATGTCTAATTGCAGCTTCTCATACTTTTTTAAAGTTTCTGTTAACTTTTCCTTCCTGGCCAATATGGCTTCTATACTAGTCGTGACTAACTTTACCGGATCACTTACAAAAGTGTTGATTCTTGTGATGGTCGCCTTGAGCTGCCCGCGCTGCATCCGCAAACGTTTCAATGTGTCCAAATCCATTATGGTTTTGAAAATATCGACGACACGTAGCGGCGTGGAGACCCACAGCAAAGCCGGTAACCAATCTCAAAGCAATCCACGTAATAAACGTTGATTCTGAATATATCCGGTGCTCGTTGGACCACTCGTTGCATGTATAAATAAAATGCAACGTTTGTTTGTAAATGGACTGTATTTTAAATATATTTTTAATTGGATAATTGAAATATGTGGTGGCCATTGAGGTTCGTGCAAAGAAGGGAAGAAAAAAAGACGCGTCACATGGAACCGGAACAAAAGTGTTGCCGCGCTATAAATGTTGCAACTATTTTAAATTATGTGTTCGGAAATTTAATCGAACAATCCCTATCCTACTGAGGGACAATTTACGAAATGACGTGCCTCTCATTCGGCCTGGCCAGTGCTCCATCAGCATTTGCAAAAATCACAAACTGGGTTGCACATCAACTAAGACAAAAAGGTCTACGAGTGATAGTCTATTTGGACGATTTCCTTTTCATTCACGAAGATTGTCAAATATTGGAACAGCAAATAGATTTTGCAATGGATTACCTAAAGCAGTTAGAATGGCAGATAAACAGATTAAAGTCCTCGGTAAGAGCGGCAAGGGAGCTGGAATATCTGGGTGTAACTTGGGACACGTCAACAAACACGAAAAGACTGTCCGCAATATAGGTCACGCAACTAAAATGCTCCATAAAGGAACTGATAAGGGGAAGTCGATGGAGCTGGCACGATGCCAAAGTTATCTTAGGCAAGCTAAATTTCGCGTGTTTCACAGTACCATTGGGTCGCCTCCATTGTCGGTTGCTGCAGAAAGCCTTACGTCGCTTACCACGCAAGAATCCACAGAAAATAACTATGCCAATAGATGTGCAGGAAGAACTGATATGGTGGAGGGAAAATTGTCACAGGTGCACTCCAATACATTACCCAGATCCGTCTTTTTTCATCACAACCGATGCCGCAGACGCGGGTTGGGGTGCCATCGCGAACAGCCGCCACATGTGGGGAAAATGGACGCCCCCTCAACAAAAATGGCACAGCAATCAGAAAGAACTATGGATGGTGTACGAGGTTTTGCAACGCGTAGGTTCCGACATACATGGAAAGACGGTGATGCTTCAAACAGACAACCGAACAAGTATAGCTTATATCACCAAGCAAGGAGGTACAAGATCAATGAGTCTGTTAAAAATCGCTACAAAAATTCTTCTGCTATGCGAGCTCAGAAATTGTCACCTGATTGCCCGTTATATTCCGGGTCCTTACAATGGAATCGCCGACGGACTGTCGAGAGCGAAAGCCCTTCCGGAATGGCATCTCAGGAAAAGGAGCTTAACCGCGATATTTGCAAAATTGGGTACGCCGGACATAGATCTTTTTGCATCCAGAAGATCTGCGGTTATCCCAGCTTATGTAAGCGAGGATGCATCGGACGCACGCAGCCTATTTACCGATGCGTTCAGCAGGAGGTGGGAGTACAAGCTGGGATGGATTTTCCCACCTCCAGCACTACTACCCCGGATCCTTCAGCACCTACGTATATCGGAGGGTCGATATTTAATCGTAGCCCCATTATGGGACAGCTTTCTGGGAACCAGATCTCCGTCGACGAATGATGGAGCCGCCCTTTCAAATCTTGAATTTGAGGGAAAATCTGGTCGATCTTCGGACGAATCGCCCACCACCGGGAGTGGAGAACCTAAATTTAGGGGTTTGGAAAGTACAGGCTGGATATAGCAAATAGAAGGCTGGTTGCCATTATTATTAAGTTCGCAAACAACTTTGACGAACATACCGAATCGACCACAGATAATACGTATCGTTTGTCCAAAAAGTGTCCAAAAACGTCTAAACATTTTGCGACGTCAATATATAGTGATATAAATGTTATATGACAGATTCCCAGGCCAATTCCTCTAGTTGTAATTGATAAGGTGATAGATTTGAGAGTTTGCTGCTCACTTAGTCGGGCTAGGGCATCCTCCTCATTTGATCCTACGAACATTTTTCGACGAATCTCTTCTTGGAGGTCCTTCATGGTGACGGCTCCCTTGTCACGGCGCATTTGCGTGACTCTACCTCGTTGATAGACTTGACGACCTTTTGACTGTCGTCCACGTCATCGCTGTTGGCTGTTGGAAGCATTAGGTATCGGAAAAGTTTCCATAGCTTTGAGCTTAGGGGGTCTGCAATCAGGTAACCCAAAAACTCAGTGCGGCATAATAAAAATGACTAAAAAAAAATGTGTGGGTGTACTATATTGTCCATAGGTAATAAGTGAAACTTCTTTATGACCTTATTTTTCGAAAAATTATCTACTATATACAACTTTACAGAAATTGGTTAAATTAAATAAAGTTAAGTTAGATAATGTTTAAACAAAAGGCTTTTATTATCATAGACATGAATACAAATAATACAATTATTTCATTTTACCTTATTGCTACTAACATTATTACAGCATTTCATTAATTGTAACAGAATTATTGTTATCATTGTTATCGTTATTATATATTTTTGTAATTAATGGCTTATGGTAACTGAAATATGAAATATATGGTTTACATTCCACAAAATTTAGTGACCGAGTAAAAACTCCATCAATTGTAGTTCCGGATCTTGTTGTTGACGTTTGAGGACTGTTTTTCATGGATAAATTCAATTTATCTTTCAAAAATTCAACTAGCTTCAAAGATTTTTCTGATGCAAAATTGACATTAAAATCTCCACTTAAAATCTTTGGTATTTTATCATTATTGTTACCGAGTAAAGAGGCAACTCCACTTGTGTATGACAACAATGAATGGTGAAGAAAATTAAGTTTGTAAAACAGCATTAGCATTAGTACTACCCCTTGGAACTTCTCTGGACACTTCTCTGATATTTTCGATGCTGCTTTCTAACTGCAAGTCTCTATGGTCAACTGCAATATTGTGAAGCACAGCTAAAGCGACTATTATAGTCTTCACATTTTCTAGTTTGCAGATCATGCCAAATAGAAGGCATTGAAAGCGTTGCTTCCATACTCCACAGCGACGTATTACAGTATTTCTTGTGGCAATATGTGCTTCATTATTATTTTCTTCACTTTGGTTTCGAGGCCTTAGAATGGGAGTGAAGAGATAAGGCTCTAATTTGTACCCAGAGTCACCCAAAATCTCGTCCTCTAAACGACCCTTTCTTAAAACGCTCTTTGAGTGGATGACGCTTTCGTTAAAAATTCGGGCATCATGAATGCTACCTCTCCACCTGGCAGCAATATCTCGGATGCGGAGATATGCATCACAAGTTACCTGCTTTTGTGTCCTAACGTCATGTGGTACCTGTCTTTCCACCCGGACCAAATACCCCCCCTCGCTATACTGCGTTGGATCTTTTCTGCGCTTATCGTAATTAGCAGAATCTTTTGAATGTGGCTCTTTTATCTTTTCGCTTGCATCTTGTCTCAAGCCTTATGTATCACCTTCCGACTCCGGATCTGAAATGAAATGAAATCGTTTATTAATCATGTAGGCAATTGAAATAGCGCTTATGACAAGTCAGTACAAAAGTAAAAAAAACTTATATTATATAGAAATCAGTATCAACTAATGTACACATACATAGCATAGCATCATCAAAATACACTCGGCAATTACACTAAATCTATTTATTATTATTATTTTTCCATATTTTTACTATGGAATAGTCCAGAATCATCATATATTTTGAGGGGTCGTCGATATGGACCATACGCATTATCGAAAACGGCACGTGTTTTAAAACTACCACCAGATCCAAACGCGACCCTGCCTGAGAAGACCTGGCGAAACAAACTCAGTGGAATTGTTTTTGATCCGCTTAAGCTATTCTCGAAAATAATGACTTGTCGATTAAAAAGTTGCCATATTCATGTAGGTATTTTATTTTATTTGTTACACGATCGGTCGTCTTTAATTTAATTTAATTTATTGTAGTTTTTATTAAAATTTATTTATTTTAATTTGCTCGTGTTATATTGCAGTCATTTAAAGATCAACATATTTATTATTTAGGGTAAATTTATGAGTTTATTCCCTACATAGTTTAAGCTACAGGGCCCCTAGGAGGTCGCAGTACGCAAGAAGGAACCGAACGCCAAACATGTCTATCCTCTAGATATTGCTTAACATTATAGTAGCCCCCTGGACATGAGCACTCGTTTAATGTGTGCCTTTAACATTTTATCGGGCATATTAATTACGTTATTGGGGAGCTTGTTATAAAATTTAACGCTGTTACCCATAAATGACTTTTTAGTCTTGACTATTCTAAAGGCGGGTACAGCGAGTTTGTTTTTGTTCCTCGTATTTACCGTCTACCGTCTCATTGCGTTGATATCTCATGCGAGTAAGATTTTACTCCATGTCCTTAATGAGCGTCTCAAGGCTTTCTTGTCTAAAGAGATTGGTCCCGAACAGGCTGGATTCGTAAAAGGCAAAGGTACTAGAGAACAAATCCTGACAGTCCGACAAATAGTCGAAAAAGCTCGTGAATTCAACAAGCCAACCTTCATCTGCTTTGTCGATTTCTCGAAAGCTTTTGACTCAGTCAAGTGGCCAAAACTTTGGCAGACCCTTCTGGAGATGGGCTCTCCGAAACACCTCGTCCACCTACTTAGACGCCTGTACGAAGACGGAACAGCTGCCGTAAGAACAGATGATGTATACTCTAGTAATTTTCAGCCTACTGCAGGAGTTCGTCAAGGTTGCATTATCTCACCGCTTCTCTTCAATACATATACTGAGCTAATAATGAGAATTGCCCTCGAAAATTGGACGGACGGTGTTGCGATTGGAGGAATGAGAATCTCGAACCTACGTTATGCAGATGATACCACCTTGTTTGCGACCAGTATACATCATTTGGAAGGTCTTCTATGTAAGCTGGAAACCACCAGTCTCGAGTTTGGACTAAAGATAAATCGGAGCAAAACTAAAATCATGATTGTGGATCGTCTCAATAATAATTCGCCAGAGGTCACACGAATAGCGAACTGTGACGTTGTCCAGTCATATGTCTATCTTGGGGCGCTAATCACAAACAATGGTGGATGTATGGATGAGATCAAACGCCGCATGGCAATATCTAGATCTGCGATGGACAAATTAAAAAAGATCTGGGGAAACCGTAATATTACGAAGGCCACCAAAACCCGCCTCGTCAGAGCGCTAATATTCCCCATATTTTTATACGCCGCGGAGACGTGGACCCTCCGAGAAAGCGAGAAGAAGAAGATAGACGCTCTTGAGATGTGGTGCTGGAGAAGAATGCTTGGAGTCTCATGGACAGAGTTTCGCACCAATCAGTCCATACTCCAAGAACTCGGCATCAAGCAGCGGCTGTCTTCTATAGTGCAATCTCGCATCCTCACGTTTTTCGGACATGTATCGCGGCGTGGAGAAATGTCCATCGAACGCCTTGTGGTGCAAGGGAAAGTCGAGGGCACACGGCCGCGAGGGAGAACACAGATGCGCTGGACGGACCAATTCAAAGCAGTACTGGATGGATCACTATACACGTGCACCAGGAAAGCAGCCATCAGAGAGGAGTGGCGCAGGATTGTCAAGCGAGCCACAAACCCTGACGTGACGACCACGACCACTCTGCCAAGAGTGTAACGGCTAAGAAGAAGAAGAAGAAGAATTTATACTATGAACGTTTTTGTTAAATTTACTGAGTTTTTTACGAACATACATAATATTTTGATAGATGTATTCAGACGGCACAGTCAGTATATTACTATCCTTGAATACAGATCGTAAGGAGTCGCGGCTACTCAGGTCATATATAGCACGAACTGCTCTTTTTTCTAATATAAATGTAGTGTCTATATCAGCAGCTGAACCCCACAATAGAATGCCGTAGGACGAAATACTGTGGAAGTATGCGAAATATATCAACCTAGCCGTTGAAACATCAGTCAAGCGTCTTATTTTCCGAACAGCAAAAGCTGCAGCACTTAATTTACCGGATAATCTTTCTATTTGAGAGTCCCACTGCAATTTACTATCTGAAGTTATCCCTAGGAAAGCTGTTGCAGAGACTAGATCCAATATTTCTCCGTTTAATTCTATGCGCGACTTCACCCTTCTAACATTTGGTAATGTAAAACGGACACATTTTGTTTTACCTGCATTTAATAAAAGATTATTCGCAGAGAACCAATTTAATATCAAATTTAGAATGTTGTTGGGTGTAACTAGATTTTCATCCTTGCGATTTACTTTGAATATTAAAGATGTATCGTCAGCAAATAAAACTATGTCTGTCATCTTTTCTATCATGTACGGAAGATCATTTATATAAACTAAGAACAGAAAAGGGCCCAAGATGGAACCCTGTGGAACCCCTATTTTAACTGAGGATCCCACTGAAGTGACGCCTTCAATTTTTTTGTGGGGCTCTATGCCCCACTCTCGTCCCTCTGATATTATTTTTCAGAGATGTTACCCAGCTATAAAAATTCTCAACATCTTTTAATATAAAAACCCCGTAATAATGCAATGTAAAAAGGATATATAAATATATATAGATAAAAATGCACACATTACAGTGTTTGTCTGCATTATTACAGTAATAAAAGTACAGAGACATATAAAATTAAAACTAAAATGTAAACAATAAAAACATACAACTATGTAAAACAATCACACATATTGTGCTCGTCAATGTCTCTGTACTGTCCTGAAAAATCATTCGTCCGACAACTACACAGTAAAACAGAATAAAATATCACGATAAGTATGCCAAAAATACAATTTATTAAAAAGAAGTTTATACACGATGCATACTTATTACTGGTCACAGATTTTACACAATTATTAGGATATAGCATGTCTCCTTCTCTAAAACACACTTTCCTTGGCAACTAAATTCTCTTAATCTTATATTAAGCTGTATAGTTGCCCCGGCTATTTATTTCGCGACAACACTTTACATGCTATATCCTTACAATAACTCAAAAATTTACACCTTACTGCACCGGTCTCCAGTATTCTGCCTAGGGTCTCTTTACAAATTTTAAAATCAATTTCGTGCTCAACTTTCAGACGTTGATACAGAAATACTGGGCACTCGGTCAACACGTGTGCGACATCCTCTATGACTGCTGGGTCACAGATACATGAGGGGCTCTCCTTGCACTTGAAGCGATTCAAGTATTCAGAGAATCCCCCATGGCCCGTGAAAACCTGCGTGAGAACCGGGTCCAAAGGCATCTTCCGGATTACGCTGTAAGCCTTCCTGGCGTCAGGGAAAAACAACTTGGTCACAGAAGCTGTCCCCCCGGCCAAGTAGCGCTCGTTCCACTCGTCAATCGACTCCTGACGGATATGACGCTTGACGAATGAAACGGGGCATAGGTCGTAATCGGGCTTCTTCTTCAGCGTTAGAGCCGCTGCTTTTGCGAGCTCATCGGCGCGTTCATTTCCAGCCACTCCCGCGTGCGCCTTAACCCAATAAAGGCTAATGGTTTTTCCGCACTGTATGGCCTTATTCCAATAGACACTCTTTGTTCCCTACCAGATAAATAGGATATCACAAAATCGAGAGATGTACCACAAAATTCATAGTACTTGAGTTTAGCAATAAGGGTTTGATGGTCGACGCAGTCAAAAGCCTTGGAGAGATCACAGAACACACCAAGAGCATCCTGTGATCCCTCCCATGCCTCTAATACAGATGTCATTAATGCAGATCCAGCATCTTGAGTAGACCGATTCTTTGTAAACCCAAATTGTTTATTATGCAATATCCTATTCCTATCAAAATGCGCCAACATTTGGTCCAGCATTATCGTTTCAAAAACCTTACTAAGAGCTGGTAATATAGATATAGGTCTTATAATTTGAGGCGTTATTTACACAGCCTTTCTTAAAAATGGGCACAATTTTGCTAATTTTCATTAAATCGGGAAAAGTTCCGTCACTAACACAAAAATTAAAAATATCTGCTAAAATGGGAGCAATATTTATTATAATAGCTTCTATAGCTTTAACAGATAACCCCCATAGATCTTCGGTGCCTTTCATTTTAAGTTTCTTAAATGCTTTAATTATTTCAAAATGAGATATCGTGTCAAAATTAAAGTGAGGCTTTGACATTTTCTAATAACAATGATTCTGCTGAAGTCGCTGATGACTGTAGACATGTAGTAGTCTCTATGGGTATGTTAGTGAAATATTTATCAAGGTAGTTAGCAACAGAGAGCTTATCTGAAACTAGTTCGTCATTTATAAGTAAAGTTGTCGAGTTGTCACTAATTCTATTTTTACCAGTTTCAGCATTAATTATTTGCCAGGTAGTTTTTATCTTGTTGCTTGATCGTCCTAACTTTTCACCAATATGTGCGGCTTTAGCTTGCAAACATACTTTTTTAAATATTTTTAGAATAATTCTTGACGTAGATTGAAAAGTTGACATCAGGTGTATAGGACCTTCTGTCGTACAAGTCATATAAAATATCTCTACTACGCTGAATGCCTTTAGTAGCCCAGGCTGCAAAGTTAATTTTAGGGCTAGATTTAAGTGTTTTTAGTTTGCAAGTTTTATTAAATTCATTGCAGATTTTACTAAATAAAGCATTATACATGTCATTTGGATTGTTAGATTCTGGCATAAACGTGTACATTAACGAATCTATATTGTTTCTAAAATTCAATAAGTTATTTTTTGTCAGAGGCCTTAACGTAATGGGGTTCTGATTTTTACTTATATTATTGTTAAGTTTGACCATCTGACACTTAAGATCTGACCGAACACCTGTTGTTACAAACTTATCTAGTGTATTGAAATTGGTTAAAATATTACCAATACATGTTGCCAACGCAAACGTGACCCTAGTTGGCTCAGTAAACAAACAATTTAAATTAAATGAGCCAAATAATGATACAAATTTACATTTATCCGGAGAATCAACCAGAATATTAACATTAAAGTCTCCGCAGACTATAATGTTTTTATTATTTTTAAATTTCATAAGGATGTCCTCCATAATTGAAATAAAACTTAATAGGTTAGATGATGGAGGCCTATATACACATAATATAATGTATAGGTCGGTTTCTGCACATGCGACCTCACATACTCGCTCAACAGAGAGGTGAGAAATGTCCTTCCTTTCCTTAAATGTGACATTATCTTGTACTAGAATTAAGGCACCTCCACCCTCTGCAGACACCCTATTGGCGACCCTGAAGCCATTTACATTAAAGTTCATATGGTGCGCCTTCAACCAGGTTTCTGTGAAACACAAGATATCAATTTTATACAAGTCAATAAAAAGTTCTATGTCTAAAATATTGCTAGAGAAGCGGTTAATATTCTGATGTGATAAAACTAAATAATTTTTATGCTTCTCTGTTGTCACATTTATATGTTTAAATTATTCACCACATTTATTTTAGTAACACTACTTGTAATATAAAAAAAATATTGATATATATTGTTTTTTATTTGAGTGGATAAAGTGTTTATGAGGTAAACTACCCTATCACTACCCTTAAAGTATTCAAAGTTAAGCTCGGGCGCCAGGTAGCTTTCCCTAAGGGATTTAAGCTCACCGATAAGAAATAACAAAAGGTTTGCACACAGATAAATCAGCGGAGGCACTGACCTATAATCTTCAGGGAGGTGGAATTAAACCCTTGTTACAATAACTTAGATTTATTGCCCTGGATCAATTTAAATTACATGAAGTTAACTATAGTTAAAATTAAAATTACTTACTTTAGAACAAAATTTTTAACTGGTCGAGAAATACACTCTTTGGTTTTCGAGATGAAATTAATAATTATGTAAATTCATACCTTAAATTCCGGCATGTAAAATAAAAGAAACTAAGATAGTCCTCTAACCACACACTTCACATCCAAATACTTCCTCACAGCATAGTAGGAGCTTAAGCCGTGGTGGTAACAAAATGAAGCTGGCACATTTTCCAACTTGTAGTCCAAATCCAAAGAAAATTAAGAAATACGTTAAAAGAAAAACGTAATAATAAAAAAAAAACCGACAGCGAAAGCTGGAACAAACAAATTAGTTACTTTTCGGCTCGAAATATGACGCATGGCGGACAAAGAATTATCACCCCATACTCACCAGCCGGTCAAAAAAAGAATTTATTTGTCGCCACTCATATCGACGACTGGTAATTTAGTTATCAAAAATATATGGCTCGCCTTGAAATGGCATCCATTTATGAGCAAATATGACCATAAAAGTCTTAATTACGCCGTGATGGCTTTGATTTCTCCTTATTAATTTTTGAGCTCCATTCTCCAGCGAGATCAGGGAAGAAAGTGAAAAACAATGTTGCCAAGGTTGATTTTCAATTTTACACTTGACAATTGGAAATTACAGTGTGACCGGTAGAAATTTCACGAAAGCCGCAAAATTTCCACTGTAACGTAATTAATACGTTACATCCTAACAGTGGTGGTCAAATTCACTGTCATACTACTTATGACTGTGTTAATATAATAATAAGCTACTGTACGTAATAAGCTACTGATGTAGCAATCAATTTTAATAAAAATTTTGGTGGATACAAAGTATCCTTTGTCAGTCTACATTTACCAATAAATATATTGGTGTCATAATAAATAAATTTATCACTATAGTGGCTCACTAAAAATTGCATGTGTCTGTACAAAAGATATATATGATTATTTACCCTATCAGACACATTGTCTAGATATAGGAAGGCACACAGTATGATCTTAGGACAAGTTAAGTTCAACATTGACTTAAAACCGTCCGTTATGTCCTTTTTCTTTAACCGAGGCAATTCCCTACAAGCAATGTAATGCATGAATTATTAATATATTTTTCTAGTTAATAATAGAAAAGTTAATTTTCTATTATTTCTGTGTAGCTCACTCCTGGCATACAGTTATTATAGAGTGATTAAGACTATTTTTTAACATAACACCAATACCTTTGCCTATATTGTCACTGTACAGTATTGATTGATATTTTTTTATTTTATTTAAACATAAAATATTGTTTTTAGGAGGTACAAGCTCCCTTGGGGACTCACATGAATTTTTAACTGATAAGGAGTCTTCACAAGGGGTTATAATATTACATTTATTTTTTGGATTTACAGACTCAATATGTTGCCGTTGAGTCACAGGTTATAGAATTTACTACATTTAATTGTCCTACTAAATTATTATTTAAGCTATGACTTTGATTATCTTCACATATTTTAATTAGCTCTTGGATTTCATTTTGTGAAGAAATATACTTATTGTATGTAATACTTAAAGATTCCTCCAAAGTTTTTATCTCAGGGAGCAAGCGTTGGGTATCAATTTCATATATATTTTTGCTATCCTCCAATTTAATTCCATAATTTTCTATTTTTGAAACAAATGCCCTACGTTGTTTCCTTAATTCTACATTTGTTTTAAAATAGTATTGTTTATTTTTTAAGTTTTTAATCTCATTATTTTATTTAATTTTATGTATTTTTTGACTTTATTATGACTCAATAAGTGAAAATTTGACTGTCTAGTATGCGAGTCGTTTCCCGTTAAGTCTATAATTAAATTAGATTTTACTGGAACATGCTCTGAGCCACACCCAACCAGCTCATCATAAAGACTGCGGTTTACCAAGGCTTGTGAGCATTCCTTTTCATTTTCTACATTTATTAATTTTTGATTAGTTATATGTGTAATTCATGCTCTAAATCTCTAATTTTACGTAGGGATTCCTCATATAATGAACTGCAATGGTCAAAAGATTCTGTCACCGCTTGGAGCCTGTTTCGTTCATCAGCAGGTATCATGTAAATGAATCATCATGAATGATCATGTGGTGAAGTTTAGCCAGTTCTCTTTTGAGAGATGTATTTTTACTAATAATATTTTTCACTTCATCCTCGCTCTCCTCCCGTTCTTGCAGCAGCTGTTGGCATTGATCTTTATATGCCTTTAGTTGGTTGAGTGCTTTGCTCAATTTCAGCTCTGCGTCTTGAGCGGCAGCTTTGCGGGTCTGCATATTTGAGTTAAGCTGGGATGAGCGTAAACTGGGTGTAAACAAGCTTCTTTTTCAAAAAAAGGTCGCTGAACTCCCTTGCAGTGACAGCTGAATCCGTTCGTACTTAATTACGATAATTTGGTTATATTTTGTTCAATTTTCACCGAATTTCACTATTATTATAATATATTTCGGTAATTATTTATATTGAACACGAATTAAGGACTTAATTTACGTTTTCAAATCTTCAATCTTGGCTTCCACTTTGCCCCCATAACTCAAATTAATTTCGATCGCCAGTCCATGAGGACCCAATACCTCAGGTATCCTCTCCATTTCACCCTTTGCCACGGGTTTTCACTATAAAACTCTTTACCTCGAGTTTTCTTTCCATTGTACCCTTTACCTTAGGCTTCCTTCGCGTTGGACCCTTTACCCCGGGTTCCTTTTGCGCCTAACCCTTTACCTCGAGTTTCCACATCGTCAGACCCTTCACTTCGGGTTTCCATATAATCAGACCCTTTACCTCGGGTTTCCATATCATCAAACCCTTCACTTCGGATACCACTATCTGGTATCTGAAACTTACAGGAGTAAGCTTAATATATGTTTTTAATTAATACGGACAGTGTGGCATAATCAGACTACATTATATTTATTTAATCGTGACAATATGCCTACACGTGTTATTAATTAATTCATTTACATTTCAGACATAGCAAGTGAAATGTCCAACTTAGGTGTAGAATAAAATACGAGATACCTAGATGCATCAATTATTAAAATTGAACTTTGTACTTCAACAAATGTTCAAAATGTCCACCTTCGTTTTGTATACACAATCGCGCACGTTTTTCTAAATTGCTTTTTAATGAAATTAACACCAGGTCCATGCCCTTCATTTCGTTAAAAGCGTCAATTATTCGCTGTTTAAGAACTAACACCGAGTCCGGTTCACTCACATAGACAACATATACATACATAACCATGTAAACAAGTAACCAGTATCTATATAATCCATAATAGCAATTTACTATTTTTGTTTCATTGTGACCAAGCAAAATATTGTCAAATAAATGTTATATGTATAATTACAATTATAATTTGTCTTTATACCCTTTTAACTTTATACGAAATGTATGGCAGCGATAGAATACGATTTTATTATACGAACAAGCTGCGAGCCAGGCCAGGTCAGCCAGTGTATATCCGGTTCTCCCCAGGGGGCTTGCCCTCTGATCCTAACCCTTTTCCCGTCCCTTTTCCTTCCTCTCCCCCTTGGCCCTTTGGCAGGCCGGCATGATCTTGCTGACCTACGATGGACACATTGTTTATCGTTAGTCGACACTATTCTTTGATTGCGCCACACTTACCATCAGGTGTAGCGTAGTCACTTTGCTGAGCCAGGAAAAAAAAAGCGTCGAGGACATGTCAAAACCCAGAGTCAAATTTCTGTTTTATAGCCAACCGCGTCGGTACCCGACTTGAACTACAAGGTCATCCTATTTGCAGCAATCCTAGTTCTGCGTTTGTTTGTCATCCCTTCAAATCCCGCGATTTTGTAACGGTCATTCCCTAACACTTTTATTACCCTAAAAGGACCTTCGTAAGATGGCATTAGGTTCGTGCTCTGACCTTTGTTTTGAAACGCCACTTTCGTTATTTTAACCAGATCACCCTTATTGTAGACACGAGCTGGATGCCTGCCACGGTCGTAATACTCTTTTTACTCAGTTTGAGCTTCATCGATCTTTTGTATGACTTCAGCGCAAAGGCAGGGCAGGTCAGAATCCCAACGGAGGTCTTCCACAACACTATTTAGGACCGGCTTGACTTCGCTATTCATTGCAGTACCAAATATGACCTCAGCTGGTGTCTTACCTATTGTTTTCTGCACGGTATTGTTGAACCCCCACTGTATCTTTCCTACCTTTTAATCCCACTCTTTCTCGTTGGCCCTTATTTTTTGCGCTTTAAAGAGTCAAGTTTAGTCCTGTTGTATCGTTCTACCTGACCGTTAGATCTCGGACTTGCCACTACGTTTAATACGTGCTTTATACCACGTTCAAGGCAGAACCTCCTGCACGAGTGCGCAGTGAAGCAAGAACCTCGATCAGAATATCGTGAAGTTCAATTTTCTTTGGTTTAGGAAGCGAAGAATTTGCTACATTTGAGTCTGCCTTCGTTACACATGAGCCTGTGTTGCATATGGTGGTAAATTCTTTTTCTTGTGATGTCGAATCATTGAGGGGGTCGCTGTTAGTTGTTTCGATTCTGGTGTTAGGGATGGAATCTTTAAGGTTTTCTTCGATCAGAATTGTTTGCATTGGCTCCGTGGGAAGGGCTTTGTCTGTAAGTTGGCTTGATGCGATCGCTTCTGGACACACTGCAGTTTTGTTTAATGGATAGATCCCTGTCTTTTCAAAATCTGCTCTTATGTTTGATGCGAGTGAAACTTCTTTCATATGTTTATGAAAATCAAAACGTGTCGTCACGGAACTTGGATATTACGTTTTGTAATTCAGCACGCCAAGCTGCTTTGAGCGGCCGAAAGACCCTGATGTCAAGTGGCTGCAGACTTGTATGTGCAGGCATTGTGAATAATATGATCTTGTTAGATTGAACATAAGCTAAAACAGTCGGGGAAACGTGGCTGGCATGTGAATCCATTACGCGCAAAACCGGCCTTGCTGGAGGGATGTTTTTGGAGAAAAACTCCAGCCATTCCAAAAACAGATCTGCATTGATCCAACCTTTTGGAGAAAGTCGTGTCAAGCTATTTGGAAGAGAACCAGAACTTAGTTGTGGTATATTTCGTACTCCTTTGAAAATCGACATCGGTGGAAGAAAATATCCAGAAGGATGTCTTGCCCTCTGCCAACGAAAAGGCAATTTTTCGAATTTGATTCACTGTGAGGCTAAACCCGAGCTCCTGCATTTCAATTATATAAGAAACAAATTTTTGCTCTAATTCAACCGATAGTGAAAACGGTCTTCCAATTTTAGACATAATAAATTGAGTTTCTATTCCTTTGTCTCTTTCTTCTTTCGCACGACAAACATTATCTTTAAGAGTAGTCCATGGAATACCGAATTCCTTAGATGCGCGGTAAACAGTCATATTATTTGAAAATCGTAAAGCGGTTTACAGAAAACACATGTAGCTTAGGGTTGTCCAGGTATAGTGAATTTTTTTTTTCGCAAATATGTGTCGCAACCCCCTTGATTTGTTTCACCTACCATTCCTATTATGTGTGAAAAATGTCAGCCCCCTACCGAATTAGAAGTTTTTGACAAGAAGTTCAGGATTTTAAGTAAAACACGTAATTTAAGGTTTATTAATATTACAAGTATTTTAATCAAATAAGTATACAAAGTATTTAAATGTGAACAACATTTGGTAACAAAGCAATAATCAATATAATATTAGTCACAACCCTTCAAGACTATGTTCGTTAACTTCTTTTAGGCTGTTTCAGTAGGAATGATTTTTCTGATCTGTTCAACGATGTGAAGTAAAAATTGCTTTTCTTCCTCATTTTTTTTATCCGAGCACGGCAAAGTGACTACACTACACCTGATGGTATGCTTAGTGCAATCCAAAAATCTTGCCACCACCGACAATGAGTTCATCCGTGGTGACCAGAATCATGCCAGCCTGTACAAATGCTTCTTCCCAGGCGGATGACCGATGTAGGCACAGGGACACAAGTATGTACTATACTGGCTGATCCTGGTACGCGATCCACACAAGGCATGTGGGTCACTATGGCAGGTTTTAACACCACGTGTACGTACGGTGATCGCTATCTGGGCGGATATGAATATCCTGCCACCAGCAATTTTTTTAAATTATTAAAATTAAGATAATTTGCTGATTAACAGCATATTTTTGAAAGTATTATTTCAAATACGTGATGACGACAAGCAAGCCACAAAAGATCACGTCCTGTCTTTTCTTCTGAAAGAATGCAAGCTCCTTATTTGGTACCGGTGTTAGAAGCAGTAGTGTCAAAACTCATAGCCCTTTATTTGTGACATTCCACTGTTGCATTGTGTCAAAAACGCCATCAGATATTTGCTCCCCCGTCCCTGCAGTAAGTTTAGGTACTCCTAATAGTTATTCAGAACCATTACCAGAGACAAGAATCGGAAGGAGTTGGTGATGATTGGCGTTTACGTTTTCGTGTTGATTCTGGCTTTTTATTATTATTTGTACGTTCTAGATTTGAATTTCCGGTACTGGTGCTGGGTACCGAGATGTTATTATTCGCATTTGTTAATGGGTTGATGTTCACTCTGATTTTCTGTAGATTTATCTGCTTCAGTACTTGAGTTCGAATCTAAAAGGTTAACATTTCAAAATAAATGTATTTCTTGCCTGTTTTAGCACCTGAACTTGATTTTTTTTTACTTTCTTTCACTTTCATATATGTGTCCCTTACAGTTTTCCATCGTGATTGCACTTTTGTGACTGAAACAATAAAAATAATTACAGGTACGTGACAAGCGGACATACTTTCGTGGACCTACATCTGGCGTATCAGGCAGGAATAACCACAATCAGAAAAATAGTGAAAGAAGTCTGTCAAATTGTAAATGAAAGGTTTAAGTTTGTTGTTTTTGCACAGGGGGTGCTCTCAGCGTGTTCACTTAAATTTAAGGGTTGAGAGCGCCTAAAGCGCTCACCCGAAAATACGGTGAAGCTGTATACAGCCGACTAGCGTCAGGCTTACAGCGTTGCGTCCACACAAAAAAAAAAAAAAAAAAATTGAACTTTGATTTGAACGGACGTGTTGAGCGGCGAGCGTTCGTTCTTATTAACATTCTATAAATTGTATGTTCTAACTGCTACTTGCGATTCTAAACCGTGCTTTTCAGGCCGCGGACTCGAAGTCAGCGGGTGCGGGGCGGCGGCGGCGGCTGCGCGGGTGCGGCGGACACCCGGTCTCGAAGTCAGCGGGCAGATCGCGCGGCGCTAGAGCGACGTAGTGTACTATGAGAAATTAGTGTCTGTTCCCGAACGAAATTGATGTGAATATGATGTTCCATATAAAAAATCATTCAAATAATTTGCTCCACCACGTCGGCGGGTATTTTTGAAAATACACAGCACTACGTTAATGCAGACGCGCAGTTGCCGCTCATTTGGCGCGCGACGCTCGTACGTCGCTCCTCGCGCCCGCGCCGCGCCGCTGCTTTCGAGACCGGGTCCATTTAAATCTATGCATTTGAACGCGCCGCACCCGCGCCGCGCCGCTTGCCGCTGACTTCGAGTCCGCGGCCTCAGTGTGACCTTTTTATTTTTAGTTAAACTAAAATACTATTTAAATTAAAATTGGCTATGTATAGTAATAGTGTATTACCCTATGTTTTAATTTACATACACATTATTTTATATGCAACATTAATTTAAATATTAAAATAATTTAAAAAATCGCGTGTAATACCCTATCATTCATAATAGCAATTAGTATTAGCAAAATGACGGGATTGTGAATTAAATATTGGGTTTGACTTCATTATTATATTAAAAAGATGTGAATGGTTAATTTATTTATTAATACAAATCATGATACACGAGCTAATAACTTTATACGGTGTGGTCGGTACGGACATAAATAAAGCATTTTCTTTTTCCTCTAATAAGTAACATGTCGGCATTAACGTGATATTTTATTATGTTTAGTTTTTGATGAAATCCGGAAGCGAAGTTTCTGTTGTGCTGAGAGAGAAATAGCGCGTCGGTTTGCTAATACGCCCCTTCATTGACCTTTATTTAAAACTAATTTCGTATGAAAACTTCTGATACGTTCTTCCTTTTGCGAAATCAGTTTTTTTATTTTATTTTTTTAGTCACTTGCATCCTCCTCAAAATACAGGTAACACATCTTAGCATTTTTAGTTGGTATCCAATTGATTCCACCGGACGCTCGGATCCACCGATTTTGTTCTGATGGATCTTTAGGAAACCTACAAATAAGACAAGACGGAACATAAAATTCATTTCTTTCAGGAAATACGTACTGTATATTATATAACATATTATGAAAAAGTATTTATCTGTGTTGCTAATATTTTTAATAAATGATTGTCCGCCATTATCGGGATTTCTTCGACGATATATTGGATATCCGTCGATATTTGTGATCGTATTATTAGTGAAATCTTTAGGGAAATTTTTAGTACATTTTCCATCTGCCATGCAAGGCGATGAACGATTAAGAGTACCGCATGGACCATGGATCATGTTTGCTGTAACAAAATATCAAACAGCAGTTGGTCAGTAGACTGATCTGGAATCTCCGCAGAAATGATACTATCGATTTCTTCAGGACAGATTTTGTCGATTAACCAAACCAAAATATGTGCATGAGGTAATCCTCGCTTTTGCCACTCAACCGAATACAGCCAGCAACGTGTGGAACCGAATACATGTAATTTAGTAATGAAACTTATTAAAGACTTCAACTTTTGTTTGAATACGCGAGCTGTAATGTCATGACGATGTATTGCATTTTGGCCAGGCTATAGCAAAGACGAAATCTCTGGCCATTTTGGATTACATGTGAACGTGATAAATATACACGGTCGTCCATATTCGCGCACGCAAGTCAGAGCATCCTGTATATATTCTTGCATATGACGTGGACTGCCTACGTACGATGATGGTAAAATGACAGAGTTACCAATTTCGGCGACGTCGGCGTTGTTGTTAATAGCGTCTCGCAAGTGAATGTACTCTTCCGCACGCAGCTTGAGTTGATTATACCGTAAGTATCGTAGTCGTTCGCCCTCTATCTTCGCGTACATGTTGACAAAGCTCACGACATCGTAGAATGACGTTGTCCAGGCAGCGTCTAATCATTTACAAAAAATACTATAATTGATCAGTTATCGAGCGGGATGAAAAATGATTACATTACTAAAATGGCTATTAAAAAATAGGGGTTGGTGATAAAAAGGTAAGAATTTAGGGTTGTATGTATTTTTTAATGCCACATTATAGAAAAATAAAAACAAAAAAAATTGACCAAAAATAAAAAAAAAGAATTTTACATATAAGATACGATTTACTTAACTATTTTACCAACATCTTCTTAAAATACTCGTCAATACAACAAACTGAAACTATTTTACCTCCCAGAAACAGATTTTTAAAGTACTTACGCGTGAAATGTGACACCAAGATTTATTCACTCGCTACGACTTTTACACCCAAGAATACTACATCCAGCCATTATTAAAATACGGTTTAATTAGTGTTTTAGTACAAACACTAATAAGTATTACTATTAACACCTTAAAAACGCCAGGAAGTCCAGAAAGCAAACACGCTACGGTTCGTTTAGCAAGCTTCGAAGTGTGACAAACAAAAATTATTGGCGACGCTAAAGGGGACAGTAATATTAGACGGGCATCTTTGTCTAACACGTTCGATCGCCTATTTAACTATCTCGTTTTGCAGCGAAATCATTCTGTAATGGCCGTATCTATGGAATAGATAATTTAAGGTCCCAAAGAACAGGGCGCTCCTCAATCAGTGATCCAAAAAAATGAGAGGTGTCAAGGGACACCCGGATGGAACGAAGTTCCTTTCGATTAATTAGTGAAGGAATTGTAATAAAATTTTTATTTTTTTAAGTTATAATAATATTTTTTTTATTATTAACAAATATAATGTTATATAAACTTAATCAGTAGGCTCAATTTTCGTAATAATATTATTTACAAAAAACCTGTATACACTCAACAAAAATAATCGTCGCGACACCACACTGTTCAATGCGAAATAGAAATGAAATACACCGGCTGCTACGTCGCCCAGCCCGTAAATCGTGTTCGATATTAAAAAAAAAATCAAATGCAAATTTCGAACCGCGTCTACATTTCTAAATGTCATAAGTTTCACACCCGTCTGGATGGGATTAAGTCCTTTTACTTTTATTAACGGAATTTTGACTTTAACTTTGTGTAATAGATATCAAGATAAGTTTCACACCCGTCTGGATGGGATTATATCCTTTTACTTGTATTAACGGAATTTCGACTTTAACTTTGTGTGCTAGATATCAAATTAAGTTATCACTTTAAAAAAGTGTCGTGACAACTTTTCGTAAGATTTTTTTCCGTCTAGCCCCCTTTCACAACGCGCGATAAGGAACTTCGTTCCAAAAATCAACTTCGTACTCTGTATTTTTTACATTTTACATTAAAGTGTACGTCTTCACCACACGCTGTCTCAGAGCGAGCTAAAATGGCGTCAACAATTAGGGCTTGTACACAAAACTGCGATGCGACGCGATGCGAATACGCAACGCAGAAAGTTGCGATACGAATTGCTGCGATGCGATTTCGTGCGGCAAGGCGTCCTCCTAGGGTGACCATTCTTTCGACGACCGTCAACCTTACTGAACGTATTTTGATAACTAGATCGTGACATGGATCGTAAAAAGAAGTGTGCACTTTTGTTATTGCTTAGGAGATACAGGCAAAAGAAACAAAGAAGATTTTGGGTTCATCCATTTATTACTATTATGAACCCCAAAGGGAACTATTTTCATCAAAAATATGAAGCTTTGAAAATCGACGAAAAAAAGTTTTTTGATTATATTAGAATGAGCATATCTTCATTCGAAGAGCTTTTAAGTTTATTATCACCATGTCTTCTGAAACAATCGTACAAGGGGAGAGTTTCTGTTATGCCTCTGGAAATGATTGGCCTCACTATCCGGTAAGTAAAACAATAATTCTTTACATTAATTTTTATTAAGAAAAGTGTTTTCCAAATATTTCAATCGATAAATTTACGAAATATCAAAGTCTTCTTCCGTTGAAAGTGTGCTTAATATGCTCGAGTTAGAAAAATTACTAGGTGAATCAATTTGATCTGGTATGTTAGATGAATGTGGACGTATCAGTGGCGTTTGATGAGATGTTGCAAAATTTAGAGTTTGATAGCCACCCTGGTAGTTGCTATTCGCATAGTAGTAGCTATGAGGTTGATGCAATTCTGTTAAAATTTGAAGAACTCTGCTTTGAAAGATCAGTGTTTTATTGTCATCCAATCTTTCAAGTGATGGTAGAATACCTTTAAAAAAAGATATGTGTCTATTCTCCGGTTCCTTCAAAGTCTTTATAATCTCATCTTCAAAATTATTACTAGGCTTCTTTCTTTTTGGTGGCTGTTTTTGGTAACGTTTTTGAGATGTACCTTCTTGTTCATCTTGTTCATTTATACTGGTAGTCGTCTCATTTTGTAAATTTTTCTTCAGAAATTGCAATTGTTTGTATAGATGGTATTCTTTAATATTTTTTGATCCAGACCCTGACCTACTAGCATCTTTGAGTTTTTTTTCATATTTATTAAAGGTATCCTTAATCCCCCTCCAACGTTTTAGGTTAGTATTCTTTCCTTTTCAATGTTGTTTTTTAAATTAATCCTTACTTTATTTTCTATTTATGTTACAGATTCCTAGCAACCGGAGATGAACTCAGAAATATACATTTAAATTATTATCGAGGAGTAAGTACAGTTGCTAAGATAATACGATTAGTTTGTAGCGCAATTTGGAAACATTGTTTAAATGCAAACATACCGAAAATAACGCAACAGCTGCTTGAAGTAATTGCTGCAGACTTTGACAAGAAAGCCAACTTCCCTAACTGTATGGGAGCCGTTGATGGGAAACATATTCGAATTTGTAGTCCCCCAAACAGTGGATCACTTTTTTTTTTTAATTACAAGGGCTACAATTCAATAGTTTTGTTGGCTATTGTTGATTCGAAATACAGATTCATCTATGTGGACATAGGAGCATATGGAAAGGAAAGCGACTCCACTATTATCCACAACACGAAACTGTACGACTTACTGATGAGAGGTGATTTGCCTACACCAACACCGAGACCGTTACCGGGCTTTCAAGAACCGGTTCCATTTGTTTTTGTCGCAGACGAAGCTTTTTCTATTTCGAATAATGTCATGCGCCCTTATTCGGGCAAGCATTTGTCTGTTAAACAAAGAGTATTCAACTACCGTTTGAGTAGGGCAAGAAGATATGTCGAATGTACTTTCGGCATACTGGCCAACAAGTGGCGAATATTTCACCGGCCCATAAACGTCTCATATGATTTTGCAATAGATATTGTCAAGGCTTGTTGCGTATTACATAACTTTGTACTTTACCGTGATGGATTAGAAACCCCTGTTGAAATGGTCATAGATGATTCCGAATTACTACCACTCCAGCAACGGTTGAATGTAGGTAGTCAGGTAGTAAGTGCAAATATAATAAGAAACGAATATTTGGATTACTTTACTAGTGAAGTTGGGGCATTAAGCTGGCAACTACAAAAAATTTGAGAATACAATACCGCTTGCATTGTTGCTCGCTTTCTAACCGAAGTAATAAGTAAATAGAACAGCTACAAAAGGATCACATCGCAAAGACAAAATGTATATGTGGGATAGCAACATTATAACAGAGAGAGAGAGAGAGAATATGCAAGGTGATGTATTTAAGAATGAGATAAACATTGTTAGAGGAATGAGAGACGTAAATAGGGTTAGGTACAGGTGTGAAAGAGAGGGATGAAAGGAAATAGGATACAATTTTTACAAGACGCGTACGAAATATTCTAATAAATCGAAGAAATAAGAAGAATTTACTTTTATTTACCCCCCCCCCCCCCCCACATAGTGGTATATGTATAGAATATTTGATTTGTAGGTAGCTTATGTAAAAAGAAGTTGCAATAAATGTATTTGTCTACTTACCAAGTTTAGTTTTTTCATTGTTTTCTTTTTCCTCGAAATTTGGAAATAAACTTTTACATACATTCTTCCAAGCTTCTTGTTTCATGAATTTATTTTTATAATCTTCGTTACTAGTGTCCCAAAGAACAGGGCACTCCTCAATCAGTGATATAAAAAAATCAACGTCGTACTCTGTCATTTTGTTTACATTAAGTATACGTCTTGCCCATGCGCTGTCTCAAAGTAAACTAAAAATGGCGTCAACAAGTGTGACGTAACACCGCAGAAATGCGCGATGCGAATCAATTCGTAAGTTCTTGCGATGCGTCGTGCGAGCTCGCAGGTTTTTGCGGTGCGACGTCGCATCGCAGTTTTGTGTACAGGCCCTAACTAGTAGATACGCGTAGATCAACATTAATTGACTTCTTCAAACGCATTGCATACTCACCGTATTGGGCGCGATGATACGGTATCATCTTTTTATTACCTACAACATTGCGATTTAACTTTTTCCTTGTAGTTTTCCAGAAATCGAGATAAACCGTTTTTTACCCCTAAAATCGACCCCCCCCCCCCACCCCCACCTTCCAAACAACTTCCCGACCTCAGATCGCCCGTAAATTAATTTTTTCTATCATTTTTATTATATTCTCTTTTTTCCAATGGGTTTCATACTAACATATTTAATTTATTTCAAAAATTATCGGCACTGGTCTAATCCTACTTTATCGCAGTTAAAATATTTTCTGAAAATCTTTCCTTGTATTATTTTTCAACGCTCCTCATACATTTTGTTCCCTTATTCCTTTAGAATCAATTTCGCTGTTAAATCAGATAAGTTTTTTTTCTCAAGAGATACCGAGTCCCATGCTGAAACAAAATGTCAGAATTTTTCCCCCATGGAATTAATGACTTTTGTTATAATCATATTTTGGGGATTTTCACCTTTTGTTTCACGGATTTGCGTTATAACCGTCTGTATTTTTGCTATAAATGCAGCTATATCTTACGAGTTTGTGTATTTCACATCAAAAAACCTTTGCTGTAAAAAGTGCAACGTCACATTAGTTTTTTCTCATACATTGTATAGTATGTCTCATATTTCTTTTGCCGTTTCACAATTTTGAACTTATAGTATCGCCACGTTACTGCATCTAGTGACAATCACGCCTTGGGCTTTAGCAATTCAGCCTTTTCCACGGGGACATTTTTCCTTTTTTGGCTTCCGGGCACGTGTTAGAACCGTCGACGGCGTCAAAGACTTCCATCGCTTTTAATAAAACTTTAATTTGGAACTTCCAAGAATGCCAACTCGAAGCATTTTCAAGCAATATACGATTGCCTGATGGCTGTGAAGACGATAATATTCCATACAGATCGATCTCCATCTTAGATGATAAAGTATTCTTTCTGCTTGACCACAGTTTTTATATACTGTTTTACCACAGTTATCACTTAGTTTATTTCGCTCTTGGGTTTTTCAGCCCATAACCTTTTGACCGGTGAAAGTGGATATTTACTCATTCAAATCATTTTTTATGACCTCGTTATCGATACCTATTGGAAGCCCCTCCTTCCAATAGGTATGATTACTAACCAGCTGATTTTTTTGTTTTTACTTGGTTAATATTCATGTAATTTAACAGTCATATTGTCCTACAAATAAAATAATAAATTTTTGAGTATCATGAAATCGAAATATTCTATCCTTGCTACCTCTGTTAGCTACCACAATAGAGAATTTTCGCAAAGGGAATTGTTGGGCGTCTCATCGAAACGAAGCTACTCACGGAAAATTAGCTTGATAGTAATCAAGTGGATCAGCTGGCCCAGGGACTCCGGACCAGTACTCTTCAGTTAAGCACCTTGTGATACACGACATTTTTTGTTTTATTATCAGACGCGAATACAAACAACGCAGATGGGCTTCCGACCCGTGAACATGCCACATATAATTGCCCATGTGAAAGACATTTATTTTCAAGATTCAGACCACAAACTTTCAAAGATTGTCCTTGTGATTTGTTAATGGTCATGGCGAATGCAAGACGGATCGGAAATTGAAGTCTTTTAAACTCAAACGGCATATCGGTTGGGATCATCGGGATCCTCGGAATGAGAACTTTCTAACCTTCGAATTTTCCTTTGAGTATCGTCGCGTAAATCACATTGTTCATCAATTTACCTATCACCAAACGCGTACCGTTGCAAAGTTTTTGGTGGGTTTATGTTTCGAAGCATAATTACTACGGAGCCAACCTTGAGGCGTAAATTGTGCGGTGGTAAGCCAGGCACATCCAAAGAGTTTAAAAATTTAATTGAATAGTTGGTGGCTTCATCTTCGTTTGTTACACAGTCAATTTTGATTTGAATAAATGCAATGTTCCAATGATATTGTGCAGTATCAGCGCAATTTTTACGATGTCCTTAGGTAGCTTTTAGCAATACCGTGAGGACCACCTTTGTTTGTATATAAAATTTACTTAATTGGCGCGCGGCATTACCGGAGGGAAAGCCTTGTAATTTTTTGCATCCGATCTTATTGTAAATAGTTAGGTGTAAGTTTATAGGTTAAGTTTTATTATAGGTTTGATATTTTTCTGTATTTTTATAGATAATATTATAATGATCATAACATGTTGAACTTAATTAGATTTAATGTGTGTAGTATGTTTAGTTTAGATTATGTATATAAGTTACATAAGTTATGTACACAAGTTACACAATAAAGTATATAATATCCCGTTTCCTGATTGGTGGATCGCCAGAGGGACCAAGAGACGAGGGCCGGCAATCGAATAAATTGAGGACTGCCGGCCCAGCGAAGCCAGTTCGCCGCTCCACATCCTCCGGGTCACAAGAAGAAAAAAGAAATAACGTTAAAACGTACGTTTCTGGTACCTCAGCCACAGCGACTGACGTCTCGGGCACGTCCGGTACCACAACCGACCTCCCGCGTACGTCCTCGACCGCGACCGACACCTCGCGCGCGACAGGTGTCACACGCGTACCCGGTACGCGCGCGACAGGTGCCACACGCGTACCCGGTACCGCGACTGACCTCTCGCGTGCGCCCGCTACCGCGATCGACGCCTCGCGCGCGACAGGTGTCACACGCATGTCCGCTACCACGAACGAACCTACGCGCGAATTAAGTAGTCGACACCGAGTAGATTTATAAAAAAAACTTTATTTTACAGCACGACAGCTTAGTACAAGATCTAATTAACAATAATCACTTAAACTACTTATTCTAATGCTTATATATTAAATAAACGCTTATGTAGCGTTATTCGCCGATGGCGCAATTATTGCCCCGTTGCTATGGGCATGAAGTGCTGGCGAAGCATATATCCTGGGCGTGGACACCCTTAACACCTCCCTCCTTAAGAGAGAAATTATCCGAAGGATTCGCAGAAGACTTCGGAGAATTTCGATTAAAAATCCTATCTTTAAA
This sequence comes from Amorpha juglandis, assembly GCA_949126905.1. NCBI lineage: Eukaryota > Metazoa > Arthropoda > Insecta > Lepidoptera > Sphingidae > Amorpha > Amorpha juglandis. The sequence continues at coordinate 14,194,340 of OX421386.1, read as the reverse complement.
TTTTATTATAATAAAAATGACACTTATGACTATTACAATATAGAGACAAATAGTCCATACACTGACGCTAAGAACGCTGAACTTTCCACTATTTATTACTTCTTTAACATCGCTAAGATCCACGTTCGTCAGATCAATCTGTTTTGTTTCTCTCTGGATGGTGTGATGCAGCTCTGGTATTCGTATCACCGGTAACTGCAGGCTATTAATCGTCTTATTATCGCTTGTTGCTGCATTAATATATATTTCTCCAACTTGTATTTCACAGTAGTCATTCTGTGTTAAAATATGTTCCTTGTATGTTAAACTTGTGGATTTCTTCCTTACAATGTTCTGTGACTATAAGATTGTCTTCGGTATATATCAACCAACTGTTATTCATTATTTTCTGGATCTTGAGCTTTTCAATCCTGATGTGATTTTGGATACATTGGTTATAGTTATTCTTTACCAACATAATTTGTTCAATGAAGGTCTCAGTAGGGTATTGGACGAGATTTTCTTCTGAACACAGGAATCTGTGATCTTCTATCTCCTCTCACAAGGATTTGCTACAGGCCTGTATTTCAATCTATTCACCGCTAGGTAGGGATATTTTGGAACGATTATGAATGTTTGCTGGGAATTGAAAATAGGAATTGGGATAACCTTGTAATAAATAAATGTGTCTGATTCTATTAGGGGAACTTCTAATACAAAAACTAATTTCCCTATACCTAAATACGAAATGAACACTTGTAACACAATTCTTAAAATACCTCCCATTAAATTTAAAACAAAATATTGTGATGAGAAATGAGTCTTGAGTCTACTTAATTTGAGTTTGTAGTTGATAACTTCAAATGGATTAGAAACATATTGTACCTAGTTGTGCTCGGATAGAAAAAAAAATTACTCAATAAGCCAGTACCTAATAATTTAAACTCTGATATTTGCTGTTGACATTCAACAGTGAGTTTAATAGGTTCAGTCTCAACGAATAACCATCTATTGTTAGTCAGTTCTTGCCAGATATCAATTTTTCCATGAATCAATTTTGTTTCACATTGTTGTGGTAATTTATTTAATATCTTACCCAAAATTTCTGTTTCACACGTTGGAGATTTTTGAATTGAATGTTCTAGTTTATTACAAATGTAAGTTTGACTAATAGTCTTAAGGGCCTTCCGTGAGCAAATGACCTTGACTGACTCGCGCCATACTTACTCGTGTACTTGGCGGATGAATTTTCGTGCAGAATATGCACGTATTTAGCGAATAATTGATTTAAAAAATCAGGTTTTGGTCTTTTCGAAAATTTAAAACGGGCAAAATATTCGTTATTAAATTGCCTATTTTTCTAATAATTCATCACTAATTCTAGTGATGTTAATCTTATATGAAAACAATCTGTACTTTAAAAGGAGACGCACGGAATCTTTGCATTTTTCTCATTTTTATGGGTCATTTATAACGACAATTTAAAAAAATATATCATATATCAACATTAATATGAATTTGAATCGAACAAAGTAAAGCTGACAGATTGTAGAAATATATTGTATATTTTTTTAATCAATATTTATTTTAAGTAATGACTAGATAGCCTCTAAAAATCTCGATCGCGCGGCGTTTTGCTGGGGGTATGGCCTTAATACAGTCTCTTAAATCATTAATGTATACATATGTTATCTTATCTCTACTTATAGCTACATAGTTATAATTCGGAATTATCATAGCATAGGAATTAGGGTGTTGTTTGTCATGCGGAATCGGTACAGGTATGGTTTTATATAAAATATATTCTATTTTGTTAACTAAGGGTAATTTTATTACAAATACAATTTTATGGTCTACATAATAACATGATAATTGTGCTAGGTCAATTAAGGGGTGAATATTATTCAAACTTTAGCTTAAGGGTAATTCCGAATGTTTAATTAAATTTCTAACATTACGAGATAATTCCTCATGGAGTTGGTTCGGTGTAAGGACAGATGGGTGGATCGAGTGGCTTTTTGTAAACATAATGGAAATGACGATATTTTCAATTCTAAACGATAAAGTAAATAAATTAGAGGATAATTCATTATAAATTTCGTTCATCTTCGATTCTATATATAGTATCGATGATGTGGGTGCGTTCGTCCCAACTCAGCATCTAAATTTTATGTATTTTAGCGGGATTGCGGGTTACGTCTCCGCGAGATGTTTTTAAGCGGTTTTGTGTATACTGACGTGGTGTAGTGTGGTGAAGTGGTGGCAACTGTCTCGGATTTAAGGATAGGCAGGACTCACCGAATCTGCGACAATTCTTCCCCGAGGATATCACACACTATTTAAAGTTCGTTTTTCGTTTGTTGCTTGATGGTACCGCGCTGTTGGCGCGGTTGTTCGCTGCGACGGGGCCCCGGACCTTGTTGCGGAATGGACAATCTGCGTATGTCCTTTGTTACTCGATATGTGTAGCCGACTGGCCGTTGATTTTTAAATTCATTCGCGGTGACCGTTGACGCCCCGCATCTTTCCCCCACCCCCCCGCTGGTGTTACTTGTTACAAAAAAAGGAAGGGAAAAAGGAAGCACCAAGACAGTTGATGTTTGTATGTAATGTTTTATTGTGATATAGTATTTATTGTAAATTGTAATATTGCTTTGAATATTGGCCGCAACAGATGATGTATTAGAAAGTTTGTTAATACCAAAATTTAGGGATTCAATAGCGCTATTCAAACGTGCTTCATTGATACTAATTGTTTTTAAAGTTTCATTATAATTGTTTATGGCTGCATTAGTCATCAGAATGTTGTCTTTAATAAGGGAAGCAAGATTTTTACTACTATCATGCAAAGTTTGAATTGCATTATTGTATCTGACTGCATCATTCTCGTCCCTATTATTTGTTTAAAGGCGGACCCAATTCCAGTGAACCACGCAGATCTTTTATCTCTATCTGAAATAAGATGCGATATAGCACTATAATCTCTTAGAATACTATTAAGACGCGGTACCAAAGGCTGTAAATAATTATGGCATTTAGAATTGTTATATTCACATTTATACAATATAAATAGATGACGTGTGCATTTCATATATCATGTCCCCACAAGGGCATTCCTTGCTGCTTCTCCAGCGGCTAAACTGGCATTCTGTCTGGATGCACTTTCAGACTGTCTTTGACTTATCTGAAACATTTTTATAATAAATACTTAGGTGTTTTTAATGCTGTGTTAAATATAATGTTATACATAATTTTATCTTCTATCCTGCATGTTGGCTTCATTTTGCTGCTCTTGTGGTGTTAGTGGCATATTAGGCAACCTAGCTGCATTTGCAATAAATATTGTGCAACACCACACAAGCATTTGCAATGAGCCCAGCCATTGTGGGATGATAGTGCAGCTTTCTATCCACTAACAAACATCTCCACCCGACTTGAGCACCCCAATACAGCGCTCAATGGTGTTCCGGACATTACAATGTAGGTTGGTGTAGTACCGTTGGGGAGAGTCAGGCTCAGCATCCACAATAGGCGTCATTAAAGAGGCTCTAAGGGGATATCCTGAATCACCTGAAATAGATTTAGTTATAAATTATAAGTCATTTCGATTATAAAGCTTTGATATCAACCTAAAAACCACACTGTTTCATTTTCAGACTCGTGAAGTTGTTCCAGGTGTCTCTTGAGCGGATGTTGGTTCCACACAAAGGAATCATGGTTGGCTCCACCGTGACTTGCATCAATACTCAATATATTTAGTCCTGCGTCGCATACCTATGTAACAACAAAAACTATAATCAATTTAATTGTAATTTTTTCCATTGTACATATTTATATAAAAATAGTGAAAGTAACTTGGGCTTTCTGTTTGTTTTGTGTTTTAATGCCTTCAAAACTAAATGTTTAAATCCAGCTTTGGCTATTAAGTTCTTAAGTTTATGATATTAAAATTTGGTTTTTCCGCTTCTCCTCGGACTTTTGTTTTGAGGAACTGCATCTTCTGTGCGCTTGAAAGAGTAGGATTATTGTGGATAGATTCGGTGAAAAGATCTTTGAATGAAGTCCACTGATGATAATTACCGCTGAAATTCGGTACATCCAGTTGGGGTGTTGATTTTTCTGTATGTGATACAGGCCCTATCTTTTTGTTTACAGATTTTATGATATCTTTATATATTTTTTCATACTTAAAAAAGGTTGCTTCATACTCTGGATCTCTATCGCATAATTCGCTATCTAAATCCCAATGAGCGGAATCTATAGCTGACCAACGAGTTTCGATCGAGCGCAGAAGATGGTCAAATTCCCATGTTTCTGATATTTCTTCTAGGTTGACGTTTGATACTGTGTGCTCAAACGCCCTAAAATTACTACCTTGTTTCCTTAACATTTCATCGGTTTGTTGTTGATCCCACGAGACTGAGACGATGTGCTCTGTCCCAAGGGCGGCTGACCGCTAGGAACGGCCAATGGTGTTACAGGCTTGATAAGAGGGGTGGAAGGCCTGCTTTCCTCCCTTGATTGATAATTTTCGATAACTGCTCTTATGTTAAGAAACCTATCTTTCGTTGATTCGAATTGGTTAGACGTGAATTAACTATAAGACTTAATACCTAATCCACACAGTTTAATATGATTTGATTGATATTCATGCCAGTACCTATCCAATGAGTCTAAGCGCCGTTTGATATATTTAGCATTTTTCCGCTCTGAGCCATCTTTTTTAAAATTTGTATAAATTTGTTCAATAGCAGCGGAAATTTACTCTTGAGTTGATAATAGATCCTCCATGCTGGACATATTGATATATAATTTGCTATATTAATAAAATTGGTAAGATCTTACTTGAAATATGCAGATTTTTGATATGAACCTGGGCTGCTGAATGCTCCTTGGTAATGATGCTTGATCTTGATAGATGATGTGATTGATGTTGATTTCTTCGAATAGTTCAGTGTGTGTTCCACTCACATGTAACACCGGGTCACGTTGTGCTGTGTCCACGTTTTCACTGAGTCACTCGCGTGGCCTTTATGCGAAAAGCCAAAAACTCGAAGGACCAAAACAGATGTACGGTGCGTACAATACCCTTTAAGATAAGATGATATTAATTGATAAATAAGAGAGTCTTTTTTGTATAAGATTGCTATATTGATATTGATATTTATGCTATGATATGATAATGAGTACGCGCGGAACGATTGATGTATGAATGCGAACTGATTTGATATGTTACAATAATGCGCTATGGCGTAAAATGCTGATGATACAATTTGCCTCACTATGTGTGTACGTGCTGGCTCGTACAAGTTCTTTATTACTATAATAAAGTTTAAGTAAGTATAAGTTGTTAATTTCAATGTAAAAAAAAGACAATCTAATTTTAAAAGATAGTAAACAATTAAATGAATATTATATACATAGTTGTAACTTGTTTTATTATATTTATCCAAGATTCCAATAAGTATAATTTATTAATCATTCATTAACATAAAGGTAAAGGATACATTTGGTATCCAGAGTACTTACTATTTGAGCATTTAAAGAATGGTACCACTTCCGGTTAAAAATATTTCTTCATATTCAGCAGGCCTGACAATTGCAATATGTGTTCCCTCAATGCATCCTAATACACCAGGCATACCAAACTGCTGGTAAAATCTAAAAATAAAGTTTTATTAATTAATTTTATGTACAGTAATACCCCGGACTTACGCGATAGGTGGGACCGAGCGATAACCGTGTAAGTCGAATTCGCGTAAGTCGGGGTACGACTTTGCATATAAATACATATAAGGTATGTTTAATCGGGACCAGAGTCTAAAGAAAACAATAATTTAGACGAACGAATGATACTTTATTTTCTTTACCTTTAATTAATCGTTCGGACTGTCGGATACCGATAGGTCAAATTTCTTTGCCATATCACAAATTTTTATGTTTACTTTAAATACTTTGATAATATTCAGTTTACGCTGCAAAGACAGTATTTTTTTTCTTTCCTTGTTAGGTTCAAATGACACATTTTTTGTTCTTTTGGGTGACATAGTTTGAGGTTATCATTAAAACGCAACGTACGTAAAACAATTCCACGCGGAACACGTTCAAACCTGTCGTAAATAGAACTCTAACAGGGCAGAATGGGAGAACTGATGCACGCGGCCATTACTGGCGTAGCTCACAACGCCTGTCTGATATGTTCTGGACACGATGGCTGAAGGAGTACCTCCCGGAGTTAAGGAACAGAAGAGACCCCCATGGAAGAGGACCGGAACCACAGATCGGAGATTTGGTGCAAATCGTCGATGGAAATCTGCCTCGCAACATGTGGGTGTGCGGACGCATCAGCGCATCGTACTCTGGACCAGACGGCATCACGCACACCGTGGACATCGAGACCAGAAACGGCGTGCTCCGGCGTCCAGCGAAGAAGATCATCGTCCTGCTGCCGAATGATCCTGCACCGACCCAGGATGCATCGCAAGCGGCGGCCGATGCACGGCGGAAGAAATGTGCAGGATCAGCGCAAGTTTTACGATGTCCTTAGGTAACTTTTGGCAATACCGTGAGGAGCACCTTTGTTTGTATATAAGATTTACTTAAGTGGCGCGCGGCTATACCGAAAGGAAAGCCTTGTAATTTTTTGCATTCGATCTTATTGTAAATAGTTAGGTGAATTTTACTATAGGTTTAATATTTTTCTGTATTTTTATAGATAATATTATAATGATCATAACATGTTGAACTTAATTAGATTTAATGTGTGTAGTATGTTTAGTTTAGATTATGTAAATAAGTTACATAAGTTATGTACACAAGTTACACAATAAAGTATATAATATCCCGTTTCCTGATTGGTGGATCGCCAGAGGGGAAGGGCCAGAGGACCAAGAGACGAGGGCCGGCAATCGAATAAATTGAGGGCTGCCGGCTCAGCGAAGCCAGTTCGCCGCTCCACCTCCTCCGGGTCACAAGAAGAAGAAGAAGAAAGAAATAAGAAGAAAATCAAGAAAGGAAAACCGCCTGGCTACAATCAAGCAAGAAAAACGTATCCTCAAGAACCGCCGTCGGCAAGAATATTCTCCACTAAGCGGAAGCTCTGCGCCAAATCACTTTACTGTTTCTTATATACTGTTTCTTATTTACCGTTTCTAATAAAGACTGTCAAAGTGTTGATCTGGTTTGTCGATCCTCGCCAAACATTTTCCCACGCAATCCCAGCACACACAGATATCATTCTGAATTATGTAGTTAAAATTGCTCGTTCACTCAACCATTCATAATTTTTGTTGTTGCGGCCAATATTCAAAGCAATATTACAATTTACAATAAATACTATATCATAATAAAACATTACATACAAACATCAACTGTCTTGGTGCTTCCTTTTTCCCTTCCTTTTTTGTAACAAGTAACACCAGCGGGGGAGGGAAATATGCGGGGCGTCAACGGTCACCGCATATGAATTAAAAAATCAACGGCTCCAGTCGACTACACGTATCGAGTAACAAAGGACATACGGAGATTGTCCATTCCGCATTAAGCTCCCGGGGCCCTGGTCGGAGCGAACAACCGCGCCAACATCGCGGTACCATCAAGCAACAAACGAAGAAACGAACTTTAAATAGTGTGTGAAATCCTCGGGGAAGAATTGTCGCAGATTCGGTGAGTCCTGCCTATCCTTAAATCCGAGACAGTTGACACCACTCCACCACAAACTAAACTACTAAACCACGTCAGTATACACAAAAACCGCATAAAACCATCTCGCGGAGTCGTAAGCCACAATCCCGCTAAAAAACATAAAAAATCCAGATGCCGAGTTAGGGACGAACGCATCCACATTTGTAGTTAGTAATGATGTTTGGAAATACTTTTTTGATAAGTTTGTCTTTTGATAAGACAAAGTTACAGAAATTCTGAGGAAAAGAAATCAATCCTCTTGATTCGTCGACCGGTTCTCGACCATTACCGATAGTAAGCAATTGCTCAGAGAAATCTTCAGCAGATGTATCATTAAGCAATGCAACTCTCATGTTTGTTGTTAGCTGAAGTTTCTTTACATAGCGCCATATATTCGATGATTTGAAGCAAGCGTTTATTTCGTCGGCAGCCGTTGATCTTGGAATTACTGGCAGTGTTTGGCAGAAATCGCCAGAAAGTAAAATCATTGCGCCTCCAAAACATCTTGAGTCATTGCGTAGATCTTTCAATGTTCAGTTGAGTGCTTCTAATGCACGTTTATGCGCCATTGTGCATTCGTCCCATATTATGATTTATGCTGATAAAACTTTGGCCATTGCGGAGTTTTTTTTAATATTACATATTGGTTCTTCAATAGTTTGAAGATTTAATGGCAATTTTAATGCTGAATGAGCCGTACGGCATCCTTCTAACAATGTGGCTGCTATTCCAGAAGAAGCAACTGCAAGCGCAATGTTGGATCTCGCACGAACAGTGGCTAAAACTAATGACATCAGGAATGTCTTACCAGTTCCACCAGGGGCATCCAGGAAATATAAGCCACCATTTCCATTATCAATTGCCTTCATTAATGTATCATAAACTTCCTTTTGTTAGGGATTCAACAGTGGTACATTCGTTTGATCTACTAAATCTAATTACTGGTGATCATATTCACGTTCCCGTTTCAATTCTCGATCAAATGCGTCATTCATTTCACGATTTGGCGCTGGCATTACTAATCTGACTAATAAACTGCCGCACATAAGGTAACACATGTCTTCGATCAAGAGTAAAGCCCGATTATGTATCTCTTCATTCATCTCAAGATCGGGATTTCTGGAACTGACACGATTTTTATGTAAAATATCTTTTATCCTTGTATTTATGCCACATGTTAGATGGGTTCGATGGAAAGCATGTCGAAATTATGATAGCAAATAATGTGCGTATCTGACTTGGAGATGCAGCGATAATGAATGGCTTCAACGATTGTCGTATCCCAATGAGTATCGTTTTCTAGTAAATTGAGTTCTTCACATGCTGCACGATATGTTGGGAATACTGTACCATTAACAGTCCGTAGTGACTCAAATGACGTTGGCCCACGCACATTTAGTAGCAACAATCGCAAATAGAAGCGTTCATCATTCTTTGGATGAACAGTATACATGCAACCAAGAGCATCAGTGGAACGCACATCAGGATAACCAGGAACCGTATTGCCTTGTTTTCGTTGTTGAAAATTCTTCGATGAAGCATTCCAAGTGTAATAATAACGTGGCATCTCCGAGTATAGCAAAGTTCCTGCAAATGGATCGCATTGGCAGATCGCAAAGAAACTGGTTAATGTTGTTGCTGGAGGTGTTTCAGCACGTTGAACAACATTCCAAGCCGTGAAATATACTCGTTGACCATTCTCCAGGTGCACCGCCAAATGCACAACAGTAGTACATGACGTTCGTGAATAGGGAATGCGAATATACGCCAAATCGCTTCATTGCAGTTCACATAACGACCAACTTGATAGCGCCCAATTTTATCCTTGGTATTGGAGGATTCGATACCAAAAACCGCCATATCCCGTGATCCGCCTTTCGTGACATATTTGCAAATGTATATTATGGACTTTACCGAATTGCAATACTCAACGTTGCAATGTGTCTTGAAATAAGTGGCGAATATGGAACAATCCAACTGTTGTCGTCAACGAATACATTCTTTTCACTTTTGTTGTGACAGTTCGACCGTTATCATCGGGTGATCGACGGCAATATAGTGGGTAACCATCGTTGCCAGTGACGGTCTCCGCCGTTAATTTCCGTGGATATCGTTGAGAACACTTGCCATCGACCATGCAAAGTGATTGGGGATTGATGGCGCCACACGGTCCATGAATCATATTTGTAATTACAACATCATGTAGGTCTGGATCGGTTTCGGGATCGGGAATCTCGGCACATATGATATCATCTATTTGGTCTTATGGATGCGGCGGCGTTACCACTATGGTTGAGTGATAGTTATTACCACCGCAAAACTATTTGTCTTTTGTGGTGTATAGGTACAAAAAATAAAGAAATCCGACTCACAGTTTGTAAGGTTGTAATTTATACAGCACACAAGATAGAAGGCACGATAGACGGAAGGCACAAGCACAGATAGTCCAGAAAGAAGGAAGAATAGTTCGGACAGATAACACTTAAACAGTCACAGAAAGTAGGCACAAGCGATAGGCGGTATATAAAGTATATTACATAAGCGTATGCAAAAAAGCGTGCGTTTTGCGTGTTACGCTAGTCTCGACTGGTTCAAAAAATGGTCAATTATTAGATACGTATCGCATTTCGCGCGCGCCAGCCGCGCGGGTAGTTCATAATCGACTAGAGATGCGCGCATTTAAGCAAGTTCGATAGTCGATATAGCTAAGCTAAGTCGCATAAAGATAAATAGATATTAATAGATATAAATTAATCCACTTATCTTTTCATGGTAATAAGCAGTGTAATTGGTCTTTTATTGTAAACCAAAACCAAAAAATGTAAAATGTATGTCATGTTGAACTATGATATTGATACTCACCATTTAATGGATTTATCATTTTGATATTAAAATAATATCCATCTTCTCCTTGCCAAAACATCAGCGGGTACTGCAACGATATTCGTTGCAGTGCCCAGTATCGCGACGTGAAAGCACAATATCGCGTGTTTCTAAGTTTTCACCAACAATCGGGATGGCAACTTTATCTATTATTGGAGCGTTAAATGTGCGTTCGTGTGTTCCAGATGGGCGTTTATCTGCTCTGATAACGACTTTGTAGTCATCATTTGCCATACGTTCCAAAGCACTCTTGAACAGCCTGACCAACGGCATGATGTTCATGAAGCAGTTGCTGCAGATCTTGAAGAATTGCTTTTCTCATTACTGCATTTATCTCTTGACGTCGATCAACTTGTTCTTCCATGTTGCCCATGAAGTATATTTGTAAACTTACAACTCTTAGTCATCATTTGGCATACGTTCCAAAGCACTCTTGAACAGCCTGACCAACAGCATGATGTTCATGAAGCAGTTGCTGCAGATCTTGAAGAATTGCTTTTTTCATTACTGCATTTATCTCTTGACGTCGATCACCTTGTTCTTCCATGTTGCCCATGAAGTATATTTGTAAACTTACAACTCTTTAGGCCAACTTTTCTGTGCGTCTTTTCTGTGACAGGACTTTTATGTCTAAATTAGGGCTAGCTAGCCATATTCGCTCACATCAGCGAAAAAGGTAATCCGGAACTACAGGGTTCGCCGTCGACGGATACGTCGTGGAGGCCATCATCATATTTGTAAAAATCTATGCTGTGCATCTTCGAGAGGTTGCAATGATCCAACTCGATGGTTAATATGTCCTTGTATCTGCAAAATAAAAAACAAAGTCAGTACATATTTCTAATTTATAAAGTTTTTTTTGTATAATCAGCAAACATAATACGTAGGAATAATTATAGTAACTTATTCATCTACTATATTGTATGTAAGTACAAAAATAAACAAATAAATACCTTGAATGTCGGATTAAATCCTCGTTCTTCGATAATGTTTGCCCCAAATGAGGTAATTTGAAACAACCATTGTATTTTTGACTGTTTGCAAGAAAATGACGTGATTCTGGTGTTTCGCCACAAAGCAATGAATGCAATGGCTCAGGTGGCGCGGAGTCAATAATGGCAATTTCAATTTTCCACTATGGCAGCACAATCCGGGCGTTTCTCCTGAAAACTTCAATGCGTCACAATACTCGCAAACAACGTCCATTAGCCTAATGCAAACGCTAGGATGCAAGCAATAATCAGTGCTGCAATCATATTGAAATGCTGCTCGATTCAAATCAGCACTTGATACATTTCTTCTTGTGCGTCGAAAATTATTTACTTCTTCATCTCTGTTATTTGCTCGACGATTTCGCATTGCCAACCGAGTCGTTGTACGGGCTGCCTCGGTTTGCTCTTGTGATTGAGAAGCACGAAGATGAGCCATATTTACGCGGCGCTCTTCACGGGCAATTCCTTGTGCTTCTTCAGTCATTTCATTCGCAATGTTTTGTATCCTTCTTGCATTACGGCTTTGTCGGAAAAGATTTGATCGTCTTGGTCGCGGCATTGTTAATGATGATTCAAAGAGAAAACAAATTACTGATTTTTTTATTGTCAATTTTTTTACCATACTTAACCAAAGACAAAATTACGTTTAGCTTTCATTTAAGTTTTGTTATTCCACTGTCATTTGCGTTTTGTGTCATGTCAGATGTGTTTTTGTTATACCACGCTTTATAGTGACTTGACTGAAACGCGGTCGAATGAGATAAAAAGTATCCTATGTCCGTCTCCTGGTTCTAAGCTACCTCTCCACCAATTTTTAGCTAAATCCGTTTAACCGTCCTTGAGTTATAAGTGGTGTAACTAACACCACTTTCTTTTATATATATATAGATTTTTTTTATTAAAAACAGGCAGTTTTTCTTGGAGGAGACCCATGTAACCCCTTAAGTCATTTTTAATTTCTGCTATAGACATCCTCAGTGGATCAGGTTCGTGATTATATATTGGTTTTGTTGATAGCCAGATGAAGATAACGATGACCAGCGTATAATATACGCTGGTCATTGTTATCTTCATCTAATTTAGTTTTCAATGTTGCATTACATCCAATATACTTTATCTTTTTTGAATTCACACTTCCAATAATAATTTTCACTGCACACTTTGTTTTTTGAAGTGAAACTTCTTTAGAATCGTTGTGATTTGAAAATTTGACGAAACGAAAAAGGTTGGTCACTAAAGAGGTTGGAAAGAAATAAGATCTCAAGTATGTAAATATATGAAATGTAATATTTCGCATTAAAAATTTATATAATTTTTAAGCTTGGTAAAAGTATTAAAAATAATAAACCTTTTAATTATCCTAATACCACTGATACTCTATTTTTATCTCATTCTCTTGTAGGCTACTTTTCTGAAGTTTCACTTCTGCCGTGTGTGAATTGCACACACGCTTCCTTTTTTCATATGTATATCCACGCAAAAATAATTTTAGTCCTTTTTTATTATTGACGAATGTACGACACTGTGTATTACTATCTTCATTTTCACTCATTGTCAAAGCAATCAATTTGGATATTATAATATTTACCTACCTAATAATGTACACGTGCTTGTACAATATATAGTAGAAAGCAATATATTACCTAATTACCTAAATCACTTAACTATGCAATTATGAATAGGAAAACGCATCTGAAATTAATTTGGGTTTTTAATTCTAATCTATGAATTTAATGCTATCTTCTAAAATATGAGGCCATGAGAGCCAGAGTGGCCTACCTACACTTAAACAGTAGTTTTCAATAGTAAGGGAAAAACAGCAGCATTCTTTTCCAATAATTGTAACTTTATAAAATAATTATATTTAAGTATTCTATGGTGTCTAAATCTTTTAATATGTGAGTATTTCTCAAAATAAATGTACGTAACGAAATATTGTTACGAAAGTTCTTAGATGTAACTAAATAGTAAAATAAGGCTTGTTATACAATGGCAAAATATAATTTATTTAATCTAATAAGTATTCGTGTTTTTTATTACATTTATCCGTTTATTTATTGTTCATAGATAAACTTACGACCCAAATGTATTTAGTTACACCTATTGTAAAGGGTTTAAAATAAAACAATAGAGTATTGATTCATTTATGTATTACAATCAAATTAAAAAGGTTTACATGTTTAAGTAACACAATATTATAAAAATATTTTGAAATTAAAGAATAGACGTTGTTTGAATTTATACATTTTAAAAGATACTTTAATTTTAATCACTATCCATTAGCGCTTTATAAATTTCTTCCGTATTCTTATAAAAGTCAAAATTTGACCGAGACAAATTTGGTTTAATAATCCGTTTTTCAGACTTTGGTTTATCTATTTGCTTTGGCGCGTGAATATAGTTATTTAGCGATAGAGGTTTAAGTCCCTTACAAACAACTTTCTTTTTTTATGTATATTTTCGAATTTATCGTCTTTAAGAATAATATTACTCCACATGTTGGCACTTTGCCTTTGTAAGTATCTTCATTTTCATTATTTATATTTTCATGTTCCGTGTTATTTTCTATTATAACATCTAAGTTGTTGTTATCCAAATTGTCGAAATTAAATTCTGGTTCATTAAATGACAATGCATCAGACATAATATATTTATCATCTGTTGTTGGACATCTCTACCCTGACACTTCCTTTTTCTCTTTTCTCTTGTAACGCGGTATACTGTGCTACTGTGTAAAATTGTAATTGTATAAATCCAATAACTTAAGATATTAAAATATATGTATCTCGATCACACCTGGGTCTTAATAAATTGATTCAATACATATTCCTCAACAAAAGTGCTAGCAGAGCCTTGGTTTAGGTTATTGGGTACCGCGTGGGTGGGCGACGCCATTACAGGGTCATTACAAAATTCACCATGTTTGCGACGCATCGTATTGAGCTGCTGAACAAAAATATTTACGACACATGGTGCATACAGGCACAAGCCGTGCTTGTGGTACACGACCTATGGGATTATGTCTCAAAGAAAAATGAACCGCCCGACGATCCAGCGGAAAACAGTAAGTACAACCAAAATGAGTTAATAGCCCGATCTGAATTAATACTACTGATCTCGCCATCCGAACGTAAAAACATGTAAAACGGCGGCGGAAATGTGGTTAAAGTTACAAAATACTTACCAAAGTCAGGGGCCAGCAAGAAAAGCTACTCTATTAAAACAATTAATACTCAAGAGAATGAACGAAAAAGAAGATGTATGCGATCATCTTTTACATATATTTGACATTGTTATTAAACTGTAAAATATAGATGTAATTATTCACGAGGAGTTACTAAGTATAATGATCTTGTATAGTCTTCCAGGAACATATGACAATTTCCGGATTGCAATTGAATCAAGGGACAAGTTACATTAAAACATTATTAGAAGCAAAAAAGTCCAATGGCTTATACTATGTATATGAAAATAAAATTGAACAGTCCAACTACATATGTCAAAATGACATTACAAAATTGTTTAACCTGCGCGTAAACCGCTAGAAGAGCCACTTCGCGAGGGAATCGGTAAAGTTCTTGGGTCACATCATCTTACCTGGTGGCATACATGTCGACCCAGAGAAAACGTCGGCTATCGCAAACATGCCGACGCCCCGGAACGTGAAAAATCTGAAATGTTTCCTGCAGACCTCTAGCTGGTTCAGGCGTTTTGTCCCCGACTACGCAGAGGTTGCAAAACCGTTGACAGGACTGCTGCAAAAGGTAAGCGTATGGCAATGGGGTTCGGAGCAACAGGCTGATTTCGAGCAGATCAAACAATTGCTAGTGTCTGCGCCGATCCTGCGGCAGGCGGATACGGCTTTACCCTTCGTACTCCGAACTGACAGCAGTGGGTATGCACTCGGTGCGGCTCTTCTCCAGGGGGAGGGTACCGACGAGCGCCCAATAGAATACGCCAGTCGACTCCTAACAGCGGCTGAAAGGAACTACAGTACGACGGAGAGGGAAGCTCTCGCCGTCGTTTGGCCGGTCACCAAGTTCAGAGAATATATAGATGGTGCTGAGGTTGTGATCAAGTCTGACCATCAGCCGCTTAGGTGGCTGATGAGCATGAAGTCCCCGAACGGCCGCCTAGCTCGGTGGGCTCTAAGTCTTCAGGAGCACAATCTGAAAATAGAATACACGCCAGGTAAGACGAACGTTTTAGCCGACAATTTGTCGCGTCCGCCATGTGCTTAAGACACCGAATGCGATCTGTGTTGCGCTGTTGCTGACATGCCCTCCCGCAGTCTAAAGGACCTGCGCGAGAATCAACTGAAAGACCCGGATGTTAGTAAGATCATTGAGGCTTTAGAATCCGACGATCCCTTCAAAGGCAAGTCGTGGGCCGATAGAGGGTACGTACTTGCCGAGGGTGTGCTTTATAGATACTGTCCGGAAAATGAGGATAATGACGACGCTAGTCTGGTGGTCCCAGAACAAGAGCGCGCCGGGGTATTGGCCGAACACCATGATGCACCCGCCGCCGGTCACATGGGCGCAGAACGGACGCTGCTACGTTTAATCTGTAAGTACTACTGTCCAGGGATGCGCTCCTATGTTACTCAGTACGTCAGAAATTGCGTACCTTGCCAGCGTTACAAAGCGGATACCAGGAAGCCGGCTAGGCTGCTGAAAACGCCCGCCACTTCACGTAGATTTGAAGTCCTATCCGTAGACCTATTTGGCCCTTTGCCCGAAACGGCAAAAGGCCACAAATGGATTTTAATAGTGGAGGATACCTTCACCCGCTGGGAGGAGTTGTTCCGCCTCACTGCATCCACCACTGAGGAATGTGCGAAGGTTCTCGTCGCGGAAATATACTTACGGTTCGGAGTCCCTAGACGACTCGTAAGTGATAACGGGGTCCAATTCGTTAGCGAAGTGATGCAGCAGACCTGTCATGCGATGGGAATTTCGCGATCATTCACTTCGTATTACCACCCGGAGGCGAATCCGGTGGAGCACAAAAACCGGGACCTGAAACCCCAGCTGGCGATCCTAGTAGGTAAGGACCAACATACACACACAATACATGGGATATTCACTTACCAGCAATCCGCTTCGCCATGAATTCTGCAGTCACATCGAGTACAGGATATTCGCCCGCTTTTTTAAGCTTCGCACGAGAGATGCGCGCACCGGCAGACGTTATGTCTGAAATGCGCGCAATCATTGACAATGATAATTATGTAGGTGAGATTACCTTACC
This sequence comes from Amorpha juglandis, assembly GCA_949126905.1. Classification (NCBI taxonomy): domain Eukaryota; kingdom Metazoa; phylum Arthropoda; class Insecta; order Lepidoptera; family Sphingidae; genus Amorpha; species Amorpha juglandis. Next base: position 14,177,550 of record OX421386.1, on the reverse strand, counting down.
TGAAGAAGATATCGTCGGTGCTCGTGGCCGCCCGCGACGTCTATGAGAGCGCCCAAGCTGTGCGCAAGAAGTACGCCGATGAACATCGTCGGCCGGCGCCGGATTATAAGGTTGGTGACCTGGTATTATTGAAGACCCAAGGGCCAATGATATTGGTAAAGGGCAGACGCCTAAGTTTATCCCTCGCCGAGGCGGACCGTATAAGGTCAAGTCGGTGGTCAGTCCCACCACGTATACCCTCGAGCGTCTAGGGGACGGTACGGTGCTAGGCAAATATCACGTTTCGGTGTTGACTCCCTTTGTCGGTCGCGTCCAGGCTCCAGTACATGAGAAGCGTAGGAGAGGTAGGCCTCGTAAGAACTAACCCGATCGCGAGGGCGTTCGTTCGGGTTAGAGGGGGAGACTGCAACGCGCAGTCGCAGGGTTGTCGCGCGCTGTACAATCCGTGCGCGCCCGCAGGGTTGATCGTATGATCCGGAGCGCACCGCCGCGCCCGGGCTTCGAGCCTCCCTCGCGTTGCTCTCGCCCGCATGCTAACTTATATTGACATCGGTTTCCGTCGTAGTAGAACTAATTAATCTTTTGAATCTTTTTGCTGCTGGGTTTTTTTACTACATAAGCTTGGATTGTTCTTTATTACTACATACTGCTTTTAGTTCTGTTAGGGTGTTGGATGGAAGTTCATGTTCTTTTGGGTAGTAACAATCGCAACACTTGTGGTTATTGCAATCAAAGCAGCTCAGCATTTTATATTTAATTGTCGTATTCCCATCGGTTGAAATTTGATGCAGCTTCATTGTACCTTTTATAGGAATAATGTTTCCAGGTATACTATTGGTCATCTTTTGATTGTCGTTTTCATTTATGTGGCAACACAGACTGGTCTTGTCAATGGTTTTGTGACGCTTAACTTATGTTTTCCTATGTGATTAAAAGTATTCGTATAAAAGTGGTATTAATTAATTACCTACCCAATAACACAGTACAGTTACAGTTATAAAAATGTATGTAAAACATTTTTACTTTGCTGTTCTTTTACGTTGTTTATGTCATTATCGTGTGAAATATGATTGTCCAGTTGTCGCTTTAAGGCTGCGGACTCCAAGTCAGCGGGCGCGGGGCGGCGGCGGCGGCAGCGCGGGAGCGGCGAAGACCCGGTCTCGAAGCCAGCGGGCAGATCGCGCGGCGCTAGAGCGGCGTAGTGTTGTGCTATGAGAAATTAGTGTCTGTTCGCTACAAAAAAATCATTGAAATAATTTGCTCCATACAAAAATATCATTGAAATAATTTGCTCCACCACGTCGGCGGGCATTTATGAAAATACACAACACTACGTTAATGCAGACGCGCGGGCACCGCTCGACTGACGCGCGCCGCTCGTACGCCGCTTCTCGCGCCCGCGCCGCGCCGCTGCCTTCGAGGCCAAGTCCATTTAAATCTATGCATTGAAACGCGCCGCTCCCGCGCCGCCACCGCTTGCTTCTTTCTGACTTCGAGTCCGCAGCCTAATGCTCCACCAACCGCGTCAGCTGGGCCTTTGCCGAGAGAGGCTTTAAAATAATTCCAAGTTGCATATTCAAATCCATTGTGACGTTTGGGTTGAGTGAGGTCCCGTGTACGGGCACAAATAAAAAAAATCCCACGTCCACAAAAATTAAAATTGTATATTTTTTTAAAGTACAGGGGGTAGGTTCTGGCCGTCTGGTTTTCTTGCTACGTTCGACTACCGTCCTTGGGTCAAGGCGAAGGAAGGCCGGGCAGGAGCTTGCGGCACGGCGACCGAAGGCGGCCACGCGGTCTGGAACCCGCGGACTGTAACGCAGCGGTGAACTTGGCCGACGACCGTCGACGCAACTCGTAGCAGTTATATATATTTATGTCGCAACGTCGACTTCCAAACGTAGACCTCGCGAGAATAAGCCTCGCAAGTATGAGTTTCTTAAATGTATACTTCGCACCCTGTAATTTACATACAGGACATATATAAGTGCCGGGACCGAACCCGCACCAAATCCCCACGGACGGAACCGTAAGTAGTTGGTGCGGTGTTACGCTACACTCAGAACGGCACTAATTAAGTTTAAGTTCAAGTTATATTATAAAACGGCTATTGATTTAAAACGTGTCGGTACACGAAGAAAAAAATGAAGCTACTAATTACGTTATTTAAATGGAAAGGTTTGCATTACTACTTCGAGCATCGATACACTTTTATGAATCACTTAGTTTAACAATGAGGAAAGATCTAACACTGCAAAAATAATCGGCGGTTACGATTTGAAAATTAAAACGTATAACTTGTTCAAAAACTTACCCAATGGGGTGCTTCTTAACAATTAAACTTACTACAGCGTATAATATGAATACACGCTGGAATTTTCCGGATTACCACGTTAATGGTAAACGGGACAAAAAAAACGTATCCACGGGCACACAGACTCCAGTGGAACTTGATTCGTCTTCACGCTTGGAACTCCGTCGACCAAATGGGCGAGTTGTATAGGCCCGGCCGACGCGCTGTCGTCCCAACCGTGTAACGGTGATTTTTTATTCAAGAAAGTTTCACCGGTGTGCACCGCGCAAAAATACATTTAATTTTAAGAATTTTTATAGTTATTATGTTTTTTTCCTTTTGCAATATGACTATCTTTTGCTAGTAATATGGCTTGTTACTGGAAACTGTTACTAGGTGACGTACAACGTTACACCATATTCTTTGATGTCCTTTTGGAACAAGAAAAAGTTATGTTTTTGGCGGCACTGAGTTGCTGGGCTATCAGAAAATATATGAATATTTTTAATTGAAATAAAATTCATTGAAACGGATTTCATCGCGGTTTTTTTATTAATTTTGATCCCGACGTTTCGAAAGCTTTTCAGCCTTCGTGGAGTCCACCCCGTGACCATATTCCCGCCTTGAAGTCTTGGTTTCACTACTGAGAACGGTCGGATTTTTATTTTCGGTGCGTAAATAGATGATGGTTAAATATGATGGTTTTCCGACTCGCGAACACGCAACGTATAATTGCCCATACGCGAAACAGGGAAACTCAAAGTTGATTCCGCAAACTTTCAACGACTAGCCTTGCGATTTATTTATGCTCATCGCAAAGGCCAGACGCACGATAAATTGTAAAGGCTTAAATTCGAATGGCAAATCCGTTGGAATCATCGTAAACGCGGGATCAAGACATCCTATCCTTTGTATTTTCCCTTAATGATCTTGGACTCGATGAAGTTATTCATTAGCTTTTTCACAGCCAGTCTCGTTCAATTGCACAGTCGAGGTTGATTAAGGGGGGAGCCTGCTTTAGAGGCTTCAAAAAATCGTATTTTTTTGCATAAATGTCTTCCCAAACTCCAAGAATGTGTCCCTAAAATTTCAGAAGCAAATTCGAAACATTTTCGGAGTTCCCAAAAAAAATCCTCGAAAATATCGATTTTGTGAAACCTCTAAAGCAGGCTGTAATAATTGGTCTAATAATTAAAACATGATGTTGTTGTTTGTTCGGAGACCTTTATTAGAATGCTCCATCTTATTGCCGAAAAACTTATTTATACATATTATAAAACTGACGTTGCTTTAACCTAGTTTTGTGTAATATTCATCGAAGACATATTTAATCATAATTATTAAGAAGTCCTAAATACCAAAGGCTACTTTGTTAATACAAATGGTGCAATGCAAATCATACACTCTTGAGTTTATTAACTTATTGCGTAAGATTACATTACAAGGCTACCCCCTTAATGTTACGCAGCATAATCACAACTGATCCTACTTTTAATTGTAAGTTGTGAGGTGGTAGTCCAGGCAAATTAAGGGAATGTAAAAACTCTGTGGGATAGTTGACTACGTCATCCTGCTTTGTAGCTGTATCAACTGATTTGTAAAAAAACAACTCTCCTGGAAGAAAATTCTGAATGGTCGGCATTGAGATCATCGACATCTTTGTTTTTGGCCGCCAATATTGCTCGTTCACTCAGCGAATTATGGTTGCTGAAGTGTTATTCTATATCCGTAAAAACACGCTAAATAAGCTTCTCTTTTGAGTCGGTGAAGTGACAAAGATCCGTGGGTAGAGTGTAATTAATCCGGTCGAGGTATCAACTGCGACCTTACCATTTCCAATATCTAATAACTACTTCGAAAACATAATCGCAGTTTGGCCTTGTTGCAAAAACACTCGCATGTTAGTTATTAATTGGAGTGTCTTTACATGCCACCTCAAATTAGAGGTCTTTAAGCATGCGTTTAGTTCGTCAGCAACAGTTGAACGGAGAATAATTGGAAGAGTCTGGTGAAAATCACCTGACAACAGAAAATACCGCGATAAAATCCGTTTTATTTCAATGAGTAATATTCGCGTAAACAAAAGAATTCATTATGTAAACCATTACTGACTGGAAATTACAAACAAAATACGCCGGTTACAGGATTTGAAAACCAAGTGCGCAAGATATGTAACATCATTAAATTTCTTGAAGAGATGCCGTGATCATAATCTCATCCCTACGTGTGTCAAGATGTCACATAAGAAAAACATACGAGGGAGCGCTAAAATTCTCCCATTCTTCCATTCGCGAAATAAGATCCGACCTCCATTACGTAAATAATTATATTAAGATTAAAACCAATGAGTTAAAGACAGAGCTATCAGCATTTCATTTAAAAAATTGCATCGAGGCCTCAAATAAACAAGAAACAACGAAATTTAATGGATACAAAAACAAAAAAATTATAAAATATGAAATAATACGATCTAAATCGAATGTCAAAAAGCAACTCACGCGCAGATGAACAACGCGCTGTCATTAATTTCTCAAAACAAACACTGGACTATAACAGAATAAATTCAGGTTTTAACAAAAGGATTAAATTTTGCCATAACACCACGAAGGATACCGTATGAAGACATAATTTGTAACGTTGAGAATAGTCTCTTCAAAAATAATTTAAAAAGGAGGATTCGGATGCGATAAGTTTCGTCAATATTACGTCATAATAAAGTAAATAAATACTTCGGTACGTAACAAAAATTCAACAAGTTTGATTCCAAACCCACTCCCACTACAGTATTAATAAAAACTGCATGAATTTTACTTTTTCCGTTATTTCTATTTGTGGGAAATGTGGATAATATTTTTTCCCGATTTTAGGGAATTTCGCGCTGATTATTTTGGAATTAGGAAAATAGGCATTGGCAATGCGTCTGATAGTCAGACTCGAGCGTAGACAGAGAAGTCAATAGACAAATATATAACTTCTATCGCGTTCATAGAAAAAAGGGAGCAACATATTCATACATCCTGTAAAGAAATGAGATAGAGCGATATGATTTTTTGTTTCATGGCGCGTGCCGATTTTCAAGGTCAGCACATTACTGTGCAACATAAGTTTGACAGGTCGCCATAGTTTTCTAAGCTGAGAGTGTAAAACACAAGTAAAATCAGATTGCGGGCACGGTAATTCTGCCTGATCTTTTTGTAAATTGCGATTTAATTCCCTTTCTGGTCCTGTTATCATTGTAGGTGACTTTAATGTTCATATTACTGTATGGGGCTCGTATAATTGTGATTCCCTTTCCTCCCATCTTATCGATACCTCTGATAATTGTAATTTGTGCGTATTAAATTACGGCTTTCCTACACCTACATTCCCCATTACAAAACCCAAGTGCAGTCCACTTGACCATTTGCTCTCTTCAGTTGGCTTCATTATTATCATGGTTGGTGGGAATTTAATTGCAGAGAGAGTATTCGCAGGCGTAAAGACGCATAAAAGCGCTTGTAAAAATGTTTATAAAAAAATCGATAAAAAGAAGTTCGCCACATCAAAACCATTTCGCAAGAGAAAACCGCCAAAAACGACAAGATACAACACAACAAGAACCTTTAAACAGATATGAAACCAGAAAAACTAACAGTGATAAAAGTGACGCTACAAATGCGTATGTCTCTATGAAACTTAGAGAAATAAAAAACACATCCTAGAACCACCGCTTAACATCACATTAACATTTTGTACAATGGATATGTAATGTAAGGCAATATAATGATAATAGGACAATATGATTTTCCTACAAACACGAGGGACCCAACTAGTATCTCTTGGAGATACATTTCCTACAACTCTGCACCAAGTCCATCTGCTTTTCCGAGAAAAATGCTGCCTGTAGCTCCAGAGGATACTTCTCTGCACCAAGTCCCTCAGCTTTATCCGAAACCAGTCCTTTGGATAGCACCGGGGCAAGGCCACCAAGCCCACCAAGATTCGACACACTCATTGTACGATTTTTTGAGATCAATCCAAAATTAAAAATTACCTGTTTTATTATTATATTGAATATTAAAGTATTTATTAGTTAAGTAAATATCATTAAAATACGATTTACCTAGTTGATTCATATTAGTGGTTGTGGTATCACATCAGTATTGGTATTTAAATGTTGAAACTCATAGTTCATCTACCTATGTCGGTTTACCATAAATACTGCCGTACGCACAATCTGCTCAATCTCCGACCGGAGGCACCGGTTGACCTGAAGTGATCCTGTGACCGCGCGCTCTCGGCCCTCTATCTCGAAAACGGTTCACCGTATGAAAAAAAGTTTTAAACAAAATTTGTAGAGAATGTATGTATGTATTCTACAATATTGATAATAGGTACAAATAGCAAAAAACCCATAGGAAATTAGACATTTACAAAAAAAGCGCAATAAAACGATTTTTGTGACCTTTGACCTTGAAATTTAATAGTTGCGCACACCCTGCCATATGTAGGTTTTGAGATAACTTTTAGGGTGTCAATATACAAGTATTTACAGACTTACAGCTGGGTATCTGGAATTCCGAGATTCTTACCTAATTTAAGCTTAAACGACTGGACCATGAAGAGTTTGTTTGTTTGAACGCGCTAATCTCAGGAACTGGTTCGAATTGAAAATTCTTTTTGTGTTGGATAGTCCATTTATCGAGGAAGGCTATATAACATTACGCTGTGACCATTAGGAGCGAAGCATTAGTGAAACATGTTGCAAAAACGGGGAAAATTATTCATATTTAAAGGCTTCCGTTGCGTGCGCTGCGTACACGGTTCAAGCTACCTAGGCATTTGATTTCTGAAACACTAACTGGGGATGACGGTTATCCAACCTACAGGCGCAGGTCTCCAGATAATGGTGGAAATACAACAATAATTCGTGTCAAAAGGCACAGAAATGAGCGTGGATAATAGGTGGGTCACAGAAATGAGCGTGGATGATAGGTGGGTCACAGAAATGAGCGTGGATAATAGGTGGGTTGTTCCCTATAATCCAGTGCTATTACGAAGTGCACACATTAACGTAGAGTTTTGTCAATCGGTGAAAGCTATTAAGTACATCTGTAAGTATATTCATAAAAGTTCTGATAAAACCACATTTTCGTTGCAAAATAATAAGGATGAAGTAGAAAAGTATCTAAATGGGCGCTATATAAGTTCCTCGGAAGCGCTCTAGAGAATTTTCCAATTTCCTATTCATGAACGTTTTCCGACAGTAGTTCATTTAACAGTTCATTTGGAAAATGGACAAAGAGTTTATTTTTATAATAATGAAAATCTCCAAGACACGCGGTCTGTCAAGAATCCTTCATCAACGACACTTACAGCGTTCTTTGATCTTTGCAAGAGAGACGATTTTGCAAAAACCCTTTATATCACGAAGAACCCCAGTATTACGTATGGGAAAGAATTTATTTTTCTAGAAGAAGACGTGGGCAAGATGTTGAAGGATATCCCGGTGTAAAAAAGACACAACTTTAGGCCGTGTCTACAACATTCATCTAACACAAACTGAATGTTATTATTTAAGAATGTTACTGCAACATGTTCGCGGTCCAATGTCGTTTGAACATCTAAGGACAGTTAATGGTATTATTTTCCAAACTTATCAAGGCGCTTGAAAGGAATTAGGTTTACTAGAGGGAGATGAACATTGGCAAAATACCATGTCAGATGCTGTCCTGTTCGAGCCAGCCACAAAATTAAGAAAATTATTTACCATCATCCTCATATTTTGTCAGCTACATATCTGACTTCTTAAAGTTATGGAATAAATATCGTAATGATTTATGTGAAGATATATTAAACAGAATGCGTATTATATTTATAATATTATATCATATCTTTTATTAATGTAGATTTAATCAAGACGATCAAAACTTTGATTACACAAAACACAGAATATGTGACAGACATTTTACTGACAAAGATAGAACCCGTAGTAGTCGTCTTAATACTTTAGCAGTACCATGCCTATTTCTACCAAGTAAGTAGTATTCTACTTGTTTAATTTTTAGAATACATCATTATTTAGTACCACATTTTTTAATATAAAATCGAAGTTATATACATTAATAGACATTTTATACACTGTTTTTTATGACATTGTGTTGTATTAACACCTCTTATAATTGATTTCAAATAAAATTCTCGGTTTCAAATAAAAGTTTGGACAGACACCACCATTTTGCCATTTCTTGATACCAATCAATGTTTACATAGAACTTTTGTTTTGTCGTCTAAGACTTTATAGCCATTAGTTACTGGGAATATAGAGACATGTCTAATTGTTGAAAGATAGTAATGACATTATATTATACACTACTATTTTTTAATTATAGAAGAAAAAAAAACAGGGGTATCAGTGTCATTTACCTAACCCAAATATCACATAAAAAAATTAAACAAAAATATCAAAAATTTTAGAACAAAAAACATTAAATTATTGTTACTACTTTCGGTATAGTAACTTGTTAGGTACGGTAGAAGAGCGCGGGGGCAGGGGTGCGAGGCGGGCGGCGCGCGCGCGACGCTGTTGCCGCGGCGACGGCGGCAGCGTTACAGTAGCCATCATTTTTTGTACAAATTGGATAAACTAGGACTGCCTATAACTTTTTTGTCTTATGTACAATTTAAAAAATAGAGTCACCAAGACATTAGTAACATTCGCGGCTATCAGCTCATTTTTTTTCTTTGGTATATAAAAAATAGTGGTGTATTGTCAATTTATCTGGTCCTGTTCATAAGTAGGTGCATTGCTTGCCACCTGAAAAATGATCTACTTATCTCTTAATACTAAATAATTATCAAAATTTATGTATACTGCTAAAATGAAGCTAATTGTTCAAGGGTCTTATGATTCATTTTACATTATTTTTACATTACAGATGCTGCTCTTGTTCAAAGTGAATCGATTGAAAGCCCAGTCTCTGTGGATATAGACAACTCAACAAAAATTGCACATCAGACGATAGGTGAGTAATGAACAAATTGTATATATTTGATAAAGAAAATGAAACTTAGAACACAGTATACAAACGACATTAAATACGTTAATAGGAGCTGAAAGTTGAAACACCTTTCATAATATAAAATATATTGTTATATCGTATCGTCAAATAGAATACCTCTAATTAAAGTAAATTTTATTTCTAATCTCTTTATTTCCTTCATTATTTTTCTGATGAAATTATTTTAATTTTAATCCAAGCAAAATAGGTAAACATTAATAGTTATAATATATTATTTTCCTATTATTTTTTTTTGTTGCTACTATTTATTCTATTTAAGTAATCTGTTTGTGTTTTTAATTCTATTTTCTATTTGATTATATTTCTCATCTGCTCTGCATCTCTAATGTCTGTAAGCATTATTATTCTACACATGTTATTAGTATTATGTATATACTACCTTATTGGAGGTCAATTAATAAATAAAACATACTTGAAGTGAGTGTGTTATTGCACAAATAGAATGGATGTTAGCCCTTATTTTCTTTTGTCTAAATATTTTCCTTTATCGCCCAATAATATTCCTCGTCGGAGCAACCATAAAATGATGTGATATTATAAAAATCTAATATGAAAAATATTCAAATTTCTTCAATACTGTCCCCCAAACTAAATTGAGACTATGTCAGCCTGTATAGTAATTTAATACTTCCCCTAGTCTTTTAGTAATTAATTATTGCAACCATTGAGAATACATATTTTATAATACTTAAATACATTTATATTTTATGTTATTATATTATGTGTTTCAGGGCCCATTCAGTATACTATATCTTTACTTAATTACAATAAAGCATTTAGTACGTGTTCATACATAGATCCCCTGTGTAAACTCCACATTCACTCATGACTACTTACCGGATGAACCTAAGGTTTTTTAATGTCATATATTAGTGAATATTTTTATGTAGTTTAATTAAGAATAATAACGTGTTTTTATCGAGTGTAAAAATGTGTTTTTTTTTTCATCGAGCCAAGTATCTTTAATATTTTCTTCATTTTTTTATGTTACAGTTGATCCATTGACTCCAATTAAGCAGATATGCTTAGAGCATAATTATTGCATTTATGATATGCAGCAAAACGCTAAACGAATGAGAGGTAAGGCCGTATTTCCATTTACTGTCTTATATTTTGTAATATAATACATATATTATGACAGCCTTGGTGACGCAGACGGTTAGACGCCGCCTGTGAAACGAGAGGCCGCGGTTTCGATCCCTGTACCGAGAAAAATAATTGTGCGGCCCGCAAATATTTCTTTTGAGTCTGGGTGTTTGTGAGACCCAAAAGTCGCTGGTAGTCCTTATATCCACGACACAAGACTCTATCTTACTGTGGGGTCAGGACTACGTATTTATTTGATTGTTGTGTGTTATTTTATTTTTATTATTTTGTTGTACGGGTTGTTTTCCGGTAAATTAAAATATAAATACGACTGTATCAGCCCATATACATCCCACTGCAGGGCACGGGCTTCCTCTACAATCGATCGTACAATTGAGAGTGGTTAGGCCATATAGTCCATCACGCTGACCTAGAGCGGGTTGGCGGACTTACATACCATAACAATTTTATAAATCGCTATGGTATGCAGGTTTCCTCACGATGTTTTCCTTCACCGTTTTAGTGCGTGGTGATTGGCTATCAATACACACATAACTCCGATAAGTCAAAGAGTCAAAGAGGTGTGCCCTGGGATTCGAACCCGCGACCACCGTGAACATGTTGGCAGTCACATTTAGTCCGTTTACCAAAAGGTCACCACGCACTCTAAATAATCTTTATTTAAGTAACAAGACAAAACAAATATAATTTGGCCTATCCTTGAGTAAAAATTTGTTTGTTTTTTGTTTTTTCCTTTAAAATTGAATGTTGCAGCTAACATTTTTTATAAATATATGGAGAAAGAATATTTGAAATTCTATTTGGTGTGTGATTCTTAAGCATATCTATGTATTATTGCAACAACATATGGATATAATATAAGAAATGTTTTTTTTATATTGATAACAATTTTTTGTTTACCACCATCACGATAAATGCGTACACAGTTATTTACTTTGATAACTTTTATTTTACAGCATCAAAAATATCTCTTCCGGAGGCTGTGGTTAAGAAAAACCAAATATTGCGAGCGAGCATTAAGAATTTACGTCGCACTATTTACCGACTACGCAAGAAAAGCCAGACATTCGGAGCACGCTTAGAAAACGCAGAATTAATAAATAAGGTTATAGAAAAAATGACCGCCCCTGCCAAAATTTTCTGTAAAATGCCGTTCAGCCAAACACCTAAAATTAAAGGGAGACGATTTTCCATGGATGAAAAAATATTATCGCTCTCCATGTACAAAAAGAGTCCAAAATGTTATGCTCTTTAAGCCAAACTATTTACTTTGCCTTCAGCAAAATGTTTGAAACGGATGTTGTCCAGAGTACTTATAACTCCTGGGATAAATAATAATATTTTGTTTGATAATCTTGCTAAACAAGTAAGGGAAATGTGCACACAGAATCGGGTGTGCTCTTTAATATTTGACGAAATGTCTCTAACTCCCCAGATTCTTTTTGACTCATTTAAAGACCAAATAACAAAGGTCTTGTCAGCCACGGAACAAAAAACCTGGCTAATCATGCTCTGGTTTTCATGGTGAAAGGCTTAAGAAAACCATTTAAGCAGCCGGTCGCATACTATTTAACAAGAACGCTTAAAAAATCGAATTAAAAAATATGATAGTAGAGGTCATTAAAAAAAATAATGAGACTGGCCTGCTAGTTGTTTGCACTGTATGCGACCAAAACACAACAAAATGTGTCAACAATAAATGAGTTAATTAATGATAAAAAATCCCAATTATTAAGAAAAGGAAAAGGAATGCGGTATAATTATTTCGAAGTGGATTCCCGAAAAATAATTCCACTTTATGATACTCCCCATTTAATAAAAGGATTACGGAATAATTTAATTACGAAACATATGAAATATTTTGATCATAAAGAGAACAAAGAAAAAATTGTAAAGTGGGACTTCTTTCAGCAGCTGTATTGGGCTGACAAATCATTTGGGGAACTGAGATGCCTGCAAAAAATTACTGAGGAGCATATAGATCCGAAAAAAATGAACAAAATGCGCGTTAAGACGGCTACGCAACTATTTAGTCATAGCGTAGCCGTAGCTGCTGCACATTTGTCAGCTCGGGGCTTAATAAGTCAAGACTGCTCCAATATCATTACCTTAGTACTGTGCGTCGATAATCTGTTCGATTCTTTAAATGTGTCTACATTTAAAGAGTCGAACGGAAAAAATTTACAGCTGCTGTCAGGAGAAATTCCCCACATCATGAACTGTGGGAAGATAGTTTAAAAATATTAAAAAGCATCCGATTTGTTAAGGGTACCACAGAATTCGTTTCACCATCTGTAAATAATTTAATGAAAACTGTAGAAGGATTTCAGGCTCTATGGAGATTATTATCACAAAAATACTCCTTTGACTGCATGCTGACACGCAACATGAACCAGAACCCAATAGAAAATTTCTTTGGCAATATTAGAAGTTATGGGGCGAGAAATGTTGCTCCTAATTGTGTAGGATTTGAAGGAGCATATAAATCTCTTCTATTAAATAATTATAACTCGCCCCATTCCAATTATGGAAATTGTGAAGCGGACAACAATATATGCCTGCAAAATTTAAAGTTCTTTTTCAATGATAGGTTGGAAACTTCTAATATTGCCGAAGAACAAGACGCAGTTTTAAAAGAAAATATTACTGATGTAAGAGAAGAGATAGTTAGTGATAATGGTCAAAGAAATTATGGGTGTGGATGGGTCCTAAAGAAATGTTTAAAAACAATTATAAAAAAATGTAAAGTGTGTCGGCATGCTGTATTTTGTAATAGCGAAGAAGAAAATGAATTTGTAAAGGCAAAGGAGTATTATCCCAATAAAAAAGGGTTGTGCTATTCTTCTGCAGACATTAAAAGATTTTGCCATGAAGTACAAAATATATGTGTTTCACACTTAAAAAGAGATGTACCTACTTATGGACTGAGGAGAAATATCAAATTTTATGTTGACATTTTCGTAACGTCTCCATTGTGAAATATATAAAGATGAATTAACAAACTTTTTTGTTCAAAACTCAATTAATATTTTAATTTACAGTTGGTGCAGAAATATTAACAGAATTTTATGTGGTAAAATAACTAATACGGATGAAACAGACGAATTAAAGAGCATGGCTCAACTTTATTATAATAAATATAAGAAATGGAAATCTGTAAAATTATAATAAAATATGTTGAAAATAATAACTTGTCTTTATTAATCCATTATCCATTATTAACAATAAAGTTATTTACTACAGTAAAATAATAAAAGTATTTTTTCTAATACAGAAAGTATCTAATACTTTATGTATTAGGAAAAGTACTTTGATTGTTAATTCAAAAAATGCTTCGTATTGATATATTACACACACTTACATGCATATACACACTCACGCACACATCGAAACTTAGTACAAGGGAAACGTCACCAGACGGCGATCGAGTTTCAAAATTGACATTTCGGTGACAGCTAATTCGTTGAGAGGGCTCTCTTTTTCACATAGTATTATTCTACTCTTTGGTGGGACTCGAACCCACGTCCTCACGCTTCGCAGTCGGTTCATCATACACTGCGCGACGGAGGCTATTAATTAATAATAGTAGTTTTCGTTTCGTTTTATTTATTTTCATGTATTTATAAAAAAAATAGCTTAAGTCAAATGTTGTGGCCGATCAAGCTCAACATCCGTCACGTCCGTCATGCTTGCCTCTTCAGAACACACTGACTTACTCGCAAACGTATGGATGGCGACGTTTGTTTCCCAAAAAAATCAAGCCAAACGTTTGTAGAGGTTTGGAGTTTGCGGCAAACGGCTAGCGTGCGGACGAGGCATAAAGGCTTTGTCAAACAGGACGCGTTCTTAGCGCTGCGTAATAGCGTTAAAGCGGCGCGTTTTAACGTAGTGCTATTTTCATGTCACACTTGACTAGAGCCCAACGCTCCTTAACACGACGTACCATTCGCCAAAGCACAGTGTCTATCGATAAGATGTCGAGTGATTCAGATGTGGAAGAATTGTTACTTTTATATGCTGTATCGCAAGAGTATGGGTGAACATCAATAAAAAGAGAGAGGATTTAGGAGAATATCATCGGCTGCATATCGTGAGCTTGCATCACATAAAGATCGTTTTTTTTACATACTTTCGTATGTCTCAAGACTTATTCGAAGAACTACACGAACTGCATATCCCAAAAATAAGCAAATGTACCACAAACTGGAGGACGCCTATTTCTACAAGAGAAACACTTGTGATCTGTCTAAGGCAAGAAATATTTTATTATTTAAAATACATGTTTATTGCGTTATCATTATGAAAATCAACTGAGGATGTCGACGCTCCAAAATGAGTCGCATGTAGGAAATCGATTTCGCATCGTGGTTGTCGTAGCTGCTCAGGCTGTTGCTGGTATGATGAAGAACTAATGTTAGATAAATCTTTAACAGTTACTGGGGATAAATTTATCTTTATTTTATGTTTTATATCTTCTTCGGTAACTTCTAAGTTCAAATCGCTAATTAGAGATTTCATAGCGTTTGCCCATAATATTTTATCTTTGTATTCGTCAAGTTTATGGTTCCAAAGGCGTTGATAATTTTTATAGTGGTCAAAGCGTACTTTGCTCATTCCATTTGAACACCATTTTGCCGCGACATTTGACGTGACGTCTGTTTGCTACAAGACTCGAGACAGAATGGCCGAATTTGAGTGACCGTTCTCTTTTATATTCAGACTATTCATTATTCGTTCATTCGGAGTGAATCATGCCGAATGTCAATATCCAACATCGTTGGATCGGTTTATTAATGAATTCATTCGTGTTTCATTTTATGTTCAGACATTTCATTTCGAGTGAAAGGCAAAAATTAACGAAAAATGAACCGTCTGATACCACCTTTAGTCTTAGAATACAATCCACAAACAAGGCTTCTTCTTCGTCCGATAATGTCGTTGGAGCTCCTGGCGATCGATATGGCATTTTAAATCGTAGGAGTCTCAGCTGATTAATAATAGTCCTTCGTGGGATGCCATATTTTTCACTGGCTTTCCTTTGAGTGAGCTCTTTGTTTTCTATAGAAGCCAAACATTCTCGCAAAGATTCGGAGGTATAATTTTTAGAGCCTAAACGTTTTTCATAGTCTCTTGCCATATTTTCTGGAAATAAATAGCAAAAAAAATTGATTTAAAAGTTCAATATCATTTCCAATAAAGTTTTCAATTTATTAATGAACTGTATAATTTTTATTAACATAGGGGTTACTTTGCTCCGGGCGCAAAAATAGGAGCATGCCCAAAAATAGAGGTTAGGTTTATAGACAAGTAACAATCCAATAAAATATTTACATTTCCGCATATCTGAATATGTTAAGTAAGGACCCACCGCGCGAGTTGATGACGCATTGCAACACCTCGCCATCTACCCAGAACTCGCCGCTTCCCATGGAACCACCACACCATGGCACCTGCACTTAGTGGAACTCGGTAGCACCTGCGTCGCGTCATTGATGATTGCGAAACTAAAAGATATATTAGATACCGTAGCCCGGCTTCAAGCACTCTTTCGCTCTAACATTGACGGGAGGGTCAACCCTTTAGCATGTAGTTTAATTGTAACTTTTAATTAATAAATTAGTTTGTAAGAAATTAAATCGTATTTTTTTGCATCTTCAACGACGGCCCAACGTAATTGGCGCAGTCGGTAGGATGCTCGCGATCGGTTACGCGTTATAAGAAGATTTCCGTTTTTCGTCTTCAACGTCGCCGGTCGTGTGGTTTTTACGCCGCGTCAAGAAGCATCCGAATCTACGTGTGGAGCCGCCCGAGAAGTATCCAAACCTTGATAACGCAAAAAAGGCGATTTAATGTGAGTACACTAGATCCTTAGTGGTTGCTCATTCCTAGCCGTAAGTTCTCCTAATTCAACTAATATGAATTACCAAAATTTTCAATTAATATGAAAAAACTTTGGACCCCTAGGTTAGCTACAAATAGTAGATAGTTTAAGAAACTTAGTGGTTATAAAATTACCAAGATTTTCAACTAATATGAAAAAACTTTGGATCCCTAGGTTAGTTACAATAAGTAGACAGAAACTTAGTGATAGTTTAAGATATTATAGTTTAACTTATAAGATACCTTATAAGTTAAAGTGTTAAGTTATAGCGTCATAGAGGAAGAAACCGATATGGCTGAGTTAGATATTATAATAGAATATCTAAATATAATAATAATATATAATATATATATCTATATATTATATAAATTACTTAGGTTAGTACCGCAGTTTATTGGAAATCCGAACGTACTTACATTTAAAAAAAAAAAAAAAAACTGATTACATAGCAATTTGTACGACAATTTTGTGGACAAGGAAGTAATGAGCTAGCCAGGTGCGCCTTAATTAACGGTATACTCAATAAAGTAGTAGGCTCTGCTGCTCGCTTAATATTCTAATGGTATCCCTAGTGACTGGAATGGCATTCGTAACGCTTTAGTTAATAATCTCGCAGATCAGAGAGATAAGACCGCTCTTTACAATGATTTGGCTCTTTTAACTCAGGTCTAGCTCTGCTCAGGATTTTTACGAAAAGTTTCAAAATTTATTTAGTACCATCATGACTCAGTTCAGAACTACTGTCGCCGCTAAGAGTGACTTATACCGAAAATTAACGCTACAGGCATATGTGCGAGGATTAAACGATCCTTTAGGCTTTCGTATTCGGTGCATACGCCCCGAAACCATCGAATAGGCATTAGAATTTGTTCACGAAGAGACAAACGCGATGTATTTGCAAAGTAGGAACAATCGGTTGCCTGATAAGAAAGTGCCAACGCCTAATAATTTTATTAACGCTTATAAAGGACCGAGCGAACGCGAACATTATTCGATGCAGGCATTTTTGTTACCCGCGCCTAGGCCTTTTTAACTTTGACATGCCAAGCCCTTCTCGCCCCAATTCACATCACCCGCACCACCATTTAGGCAGATCCTTTACCAGCCTCGTCAATTAGGTCCTACACGCACGCAGAAAATATTCAAGGCAGTGCCAACAAATTATAATCCTCAGCAAAATAGATTTTCAATATCGCCGCGCCGTTCTGAACAGGTGAATCATGCGCGTCCAGTGAGTGGCGTAAGCAACTACGTCACGCGACCTTTGCCGCCTACATCACAGGTGCTTACTCCTAGCAATGTAATACGAAACTTGAACTTGAATGAACTTTAATGATTGCACTAATTCTAATTACGACGACAGTATTATGTTGAATATAATTACGAAGAATACTTCGATGATTATTATGAGTACGCAGAATTTCAGCCAGTCGAATACTCCCTTCAGGAATATCCTTCAGAACAGCCTTCTGCTAAAACTGAAGATGTGACAAGCAAGGAACAGGATTTTCAACGGGATCAGTAATCCGACACCTTAAAATAGAAATTAATTTGCAAACGCAACGCCAATTTTCTTTTATTCAAACTTCATCACCGCCGTTAAAGCTTTTAATAGACACAGGTGCAAATCAGTAATTTTTCAGCCCTGCCGTAGTTGAAAAGTACTTTAGCAGTTTTCCACTAAATTATGACCCCTTTGAAGTATGTGGATGCTAAAACTAGATGTAACTATTCGATTACGTTGCCTAGTTTTAACCAATTCAGCGATAACAACGGTACGACATTTTTCATATACAAATTTCATAATTAGTTCGATGATCTGATAAGATAGGATACTATATATAGGATTTCCGATAGGAACGGACTTGTGAGATAAATGGGAAACAGTAATTGATTATAAAAATAAGATTCTTAGAACTAAAACCACATCGAATCCGATCCAAGTGTATGACTCACATAACGCGAACTTATATGAAGACATTATACCGGCAAATTCATCGAAATTGGTTAGAATTCTAATTAACATTCATGATAGAGAATCGTTCATGCCGAGACAAAACTTTTCTAACTGTACGATAGAAGAGTGTTTAACTAGCATATCAAATAGGAGAGGCATAGTTCAGAACACCAATCCTAACCGAAGTGACATCATATTCTCGATGGACAAACCGATTTCCGCCGAGATGCATAACTTCGAAACCGTACCTCACAAAAAAAACAGCCTCAACGCGTTAAAGAAGTACTCCCACGCCTTCGAACAAACCACCTTAACGAGGAAGGACGTACTAATTTAGAGTTGCTTTGCGCGCAGTACGCGGACGTATTTTACTTAGACGGTGAACCCCTAACTTTCACAAAATGAAATTAAGCATTTGATCAAAACTACTGACGAAATTCCAGTTTACACAAAAAGTTACAGATATCCGTAGATTCATAGACAAGAGGTTCAGGAACAGATTGGTAAAATGTTAGAACAAGGTATAATTAGGCCTTCAAATTCCGCATGGAGTTCCCCTATTTGGGTAGTAGCGTATACCATATCGTAGTCGATTTTCGGAAGGTCAATGAAATGACCATAGATGATAAGTACCCTATTCCGAACATAGCTGACGTCCTAGACAAGCTAAGTACCTGCCACTATTCCTAGTCTATTTAGATGACATATATAGTGTTCAGTACATCCCTTCAGGAGCACATAGTTAACCTCCAAAAAGTGTTCGAAAAACTACGCGAGTCTAATTTTAAAATTCAGATGGATAAATCAGATTTCTTTGATATTAGAGACAGCTTATCTTGGACACATTATAAGTAAAGACAGGAATTTTAATCAATCTTAAGTTTAGTTAATAATAGGTTGGGTTCTATTAACCTATATATATACCTAATATGGCTATATACCTAATATGAGGATGGGACAATTATACACGAGTGTTGAGTAGTATGGTTTATTCGCGACTCCTTATACTTAACTACTTTACATATACCCCTACACTAAGTTTGAAATGTACTCTATAATACCAGTTATTCAAAGGACCTTCAAAAATTCGGCAACGAAGTTAGTCTTAATTAAAAATGAAATTGATAACGTTAGAGATTATTTAAAGCAGCAAACCAAAGACCAACCATAGAGGCATTAATGAATGTTATCTCGCTCTTTCACGTAGGTATTATTGGCCGAATATGAAAGATCATGTCACAATATACATTAATGAATGCTGTCTATGCGGACAGGCTAAATATGACCGTAATACAGTTAGACCAAGACTTCAAATTGTACCACCTCCAACGAAGCCTTTTGAAGTCGTGCACTTAGATTTATTCAATGTAGTAACTCAAAAATACCTAACCATAATCGATGCTTTCTCAAAGTACGCTTAAGCGTATCCACTGAGAGATGCTACAGCCGTTAGTGTAGTTCAGGCTTTATTAAAGTTCTCATCGCATCACGGTATGGCTCTCAGATACGTCACCGATAATGGCCCAGAATTTACAAACCAGGTTTTCCTAGACTTCACTAGATTGCATAAAATTATCATTTTAAAATTATCACAGAACATGCCCCAATACTTTTTTTTTTTTTTTTTTTTTATCCTGGCTCGGCAAAGTGACTACGCTACACCTGATGGTAAGTGTAGCGTAATCCAAGAATATTGTCGACCAACGATAAACAATGTGTCCATCGTTGGTCGGTAAGATCATGCCGGCCTGCCAAAGGGTCAAGGGAGAGGGGAAGGAAAAAGGGATGGGGAAAGGGTTAGGATCAGGGGGCAAGCCCCCTGGGGAGAACCGGATATACACTGGCTGACCCTGGAACGCGACCCACACAAGGTGGGCCACTATGGCAGGTTTTAGCACCAGTGTAATGTACACAGGGAAATGGAATGGTAGAACATCTACATTCTACTCTGTTGGAGCATTTACGTATTTTAAAACTCGAACATCGAAACGAATCAGTTTCTAATCTTATGACGTACGCCATATTAACTTACAATAGTTCGATACATAGCTTTACCAAATGTCGACCGATCGACATGATAACCATCTAGATCCTAGAGACCCCTTAGACATGAACATAACTGAGCATTTGCTATAAGGATATACGCAGGAACATCGTAAGCGCATGTCGATGGTCTACGAATTAATTAACGTAAGTTCACTCCATAATCGCACAATGATAACCGAGAACATTAATAAAGATCGCGAACCCGAGCAGACTTATACACCCGAACAACAAATCTTTATATCAAACCCTTTGGCTCATAGGCAAAAGATTCCTGCACGTTAGAGTTTTACAAGATCTACCAATTCACATTTATACTAAGATAAACACGGACTTGTACCCAAGTCTCGTCTAAAACAGGTACCTAAAAGTGCTCGTTCTGGCCCAAGCGGACAAGATAACACTTGAAAGTCTATAAGATGGACCTGGTATCCTTCCCTTCAACTTAGGACCCACTAGAGTTATCTCACACTACCACTCATTCGTCCGAACTATAAACTTAGATGATGCTCGTACTTAAGTGAATTATGTTAAAGAACAGTTGCTCGATCTCATACCGCAGTTAAATAATAAAAAGTCATCATTATACGCCCCTCACATTAAATACTTAGAAATTAAATTAAGAAGAATTTCAGATCAATTAGCTACTTTTGAATCAAGGCGCGTAAAAAGAGGTCTTATAGACGGTCTTGGATCTGTGATAAAAAGCATATCCGGGAATTTAGACTATACAGATACACTTAAATATGATAATGCCATTGCAGTTCTGAAACGAAATTAGAACAATCTAGCCAATAAATAACCAAATCAGCTTAAGCAAGCAGTGGGTTTCGGATAATTCAAACGTCATGAGTAATATCGTTGCGAATCAAAAAACAGTTAGAAGAAACTATCAACTCTATTTTACAGAGTGATGTTTAACACGAATCTGACATGACATTTTCATTTAGCCCAGCTACTTTTAAAGATATGTTAGGCAGATTAAGCATTTTATATAATAAGGATGTCATTTTAAACGTTAGCTTCAGAGAATATTTCGATATAATAAAACTAGGATATATAATCTTGGTAGTTCAATTTCCAATTGTCTTTCCCACTAACTACATCCTATACAAGTTATCCTTAGCTCCAAATCATGATAGTAAACTCCTGATACCTGCCTATCCATTTGTAGCAATCCACGAGAAAGGTCTATTGTACATAGAGACAGAATGTCCGAAGTACTACCACGATCACTTTTGCGAGGACAACTTAAGCCACCACTTTGGAGAATAATCAAATTGCATACATCAGCTAATACTACAACAACACATCCACGAGTCCTGCCGCTTCACTTCAGCAATCCTGTCTTCTGAAGCTATGGAACAATTGTACGACCGCCACCCGTTGCTGAGCTTTCCAAACCTAACAAAAGTTCGCTTAACCTGTTCTCAAGACTGATATGAAATGTTGCAAGGAAGTTATTTGGCCATCATTCCTAAAGGATGCGCCCTACACGCCCCATCACTTTCTACGCACAACTATCACGATCAAGCTGAAGGACAGATATTGAAAAATTTAAATATCGCAGTTAGCAAGGAGAACTCATACAAAGTACCTGCAAAGAAAATTCTGAAACTGAATACCATTGACCTGAGTCATCTACACTCGACTAACTCCAGGATAACAGTACAAGAATCAATGCCTTTGGAATCAACGAACGTGAACACTATCTATCATACTACCATACCTGTCTACGTGATACTCGGTGCATCAGTACTAATTATCCTAGCAGTATTCATGCGACACCGCAAGTTACAAACGAATGAGCTGAAGATTAATGACAACGAAACACAGAATGGTCAAGAAGCCAAAGATAGCAGCTCCGGAGATCCCTTGTCTCTATCCGCACTATTTTCGACGAAAGTCTACAAATAGATGCTCATCTTGCGGAGGGAGATGTTAAGTAAGGACCCACCGCGCGAGTTGATGACGCATTGCAACACCTCGCCATCTACCCAGAACTCGCCGCTTCCCATGGAACCACCACACCATGGCACCTGCACTTAGTGGAACTCGGTAGCACCTGCGTCGCGTCATTGATGATTGCGAAACTAAAAGATATATTAGATACCGTAGCCCGGCTTCAAGCACTCTTTCGCTCTAACATTGACGGGAGGGTCAACCCTTTAGCATGTAGTTTAATTGTAACTTTTAATTAATAAATTAGTTTGTAAGAAATTAAATCGTATTTTTTTGCATCTTCAACGACGGCCCAACGTAATTAATACATAAATAATAACATGAACACATATTTACCATAATCTGCTGTGCTATTTTCGAGATGGAAGTGGCTTTTTCGAAAATAACAAATTTATAAAGGACATTGTCAAAAATGGCCTATGAATCAACACGCATGAAACATTTACTATAATAATAATTATTATTTATAATGTACATTATAATAATTTCAATAGAACGGACACTTATTAATTTCGAAAACAATTTAAAAAGTATTCACTTCCGTCATAGTCCTCGGTATTATAATTTTTGGCTCAAATTCGGGTTTTTAATAGGCAAAGGTATTGTAGCTCATACAGCCAAGTCTTTGTAACAGCACTCTTAATAAGAGTTTGACACAGACAAAAGTCAGTATTCTCAAAAATCAAGTGTTGAAAATACTGACGCTTGTCTGTGTAATTAAAAACCATTATTTTATTAACCATGATTATGGTTTTTATTCACAAACAGTCCGATATGATGTCGCGGAACTATAATATGGCTTGTCAAAATGATTTTTTTAATTTATTTATGGCTTCGCATTGTTATGCATTTCGCCAATGACAAGTGTAATTTATTCTCAAGTCTTCACAAGAACGATGAAATATCGGTGGGGAAGTTTTCAAGGACTTGTTGGAGTTTTGGTGTGCATTCTTTCCAGGACGATACTTAATTCACTTATTTCAATATTTCCATACACTGTTCATCGCCGTAAATGTTTATTGCACAAATCCACACCACTTTTATACAACAAACACAACATTAAACTAGTTTTTGAAATAAATTAAAATCAGCGATGAATCGCACTGTCAGAATTCCCGCCAAAACTCCGTCAAAATGAATTAACAGATGTCAACATTTGACATTTGATAGTATTCATTGGCCTAATTATAACCTCAAAATCCGAAAGTATTTTATTTATTTTTCCGAATTCTCAAGTGTCCGTAGTTTTAATTTACTTTCAATCAAATATATACATTATCTAAAACCCAAAAAGTAAATTCACCTCCCTGTTGGTTCTTAGGCCAACCTTGTATGGACGACGAACAATGTCCTTTTTGACCTCTCACGAAAGTGGGTCCTGTCATTGAAAAGAAATGGCAGTAGGAAAGTTTGACAATTTAGAGTTGTCACTTAAACGTCAAATGTTACGGATGTGTTCAAAATTTAACGAATTGTTGCAACATTTTCATAGGCGAAAACGTTTTACAGAACAGGAGCATAATTACCCGTAAAGAAGTAAAGTAGGACCAAATTACAGTATCTATCTACAGTACATAATATACCCCGTTGTTGTGTTGTACATACAACCCGTGGCGTGATCGCTTCTCGACGAACATCTTCTATGCTTCTTGCTAGATTCAGCAGCTGGTCGAATGATAAAACTCTTCTCCTCGAAGTCGTTTCTTTATTTTGTTATTCAGAAGGCCGTATGTCATATCTAACTTGGCATTTTCCGATAAATCTTCCTTCGGGAGTTTCGCAATAATGATCTAATTTTTGACACAAATAAATCGTATTTTCGTCACGTTGTGGATTGTTAAAGATATCGATATAGATCCTATGCGGTGGACGGCGGTCTCCGAAGGCGCTAATCAAGTTCTTCTTTGCCTCCTGCCAGTCGGTAATCTGGACCTTGATTCCTTGCCACCAAGTTGCGGTATCCTTTGTAAGCAGCATTGAAAGGCCTTTGACTACATTCGCGTCTGACACTTTGCAACAGTCAATGTAGCTTTCGACACTGTCTATGAATGTGGTAACTGTTCTGTCGCCGAACCGCTGAAAGTAGATTTGCAGCGAGCTAAGGTCGAATCGTTGGTAATTGGAGATGCTAAACTTCGCATCACGGATTCCATTATGTCTCGGAAGGCTTTAGTTTGCGATCTTTGCAGTGCGGAAATAATGGCAGTCACACTGTCTTGACTAAACGTGGCTTCTGACGTCACTGGAGTTGACGTAACTGCGTCACCAGCGATGCCGGACACGCGGCGTGGGCGCTGCGGTGTCGAATCGTCGCTTGAGCCGAGGTTGGTGGGAGTACCGAGAACGGAATTGTCGTGTGTTGAGGGAGCGCCGTCGGGGCGGTAGGTATGAACATGTCCGGATTGGCAACGTACTCGTCCTGACGCTGGCGACTTCGTGTTTCCATTTTGTAGGTACACAATTACTCTACAGTCTACACGAGAATATCACTATTTGCTTCACAAATACACTACAACGTTATTTTCACTTTTGTATGTATACTGACACGGAAATACGCGCTACGACGGCAGCTATTTTAAAGTTGGGCGCCATATACGAGGTGTGTACTCATATTATCGAGAAAGAAACACAAGAAACATTCGGAGAACAGTTATATTTTAACGTTTTGCACATCACCCCTATAAGTAAATCTTATTAGATTATACAAAGCTCCGTGAATGTTTTCTACGAACTATTGATAACACCAGTTGCCAACAGCATAAAGCTGTGTTTTGATTTGCAGAAGGTATTACCATTACCGAGAATACCTATACAAAACGCATTTTACAAAGTAGGCAAATCAGTTTTTACAATTTTTGTATCACTGAAGTAGACAAAAACCAACCTGACTTTTCTGTATGGGATGAGACACAGGCTTCTCGTGGGTCTCTAGAAATTGGATCAGCATTGCTGACATACTGAACCAATTTAACTATTCCTGAAAATGTCACATCACTGAAATTGTTCTGTGACGGATGTGGCGGACAAAATAAAAATAGCCACATCCTACATTTACTAATTTACTGGTTAGCTAATAACAATAACACAATTGAAAGAATCACAATAACTTTCCCTGTGCGTGGGCATAGTTTCTTGCCGGCAGACCGCATATTCGGTAGTATAGAAAAAGACATTAGGAAAACACCTATTACACACAGGACAGGATACATAGAATTCATAGAGAAACATGGAAAGTTCATTACATTGGCTGTGATTGGACACTCAAAGATATAAAAAAGTTAGAGCTAAAGTACAAAAAGCTTACAAAAATTCAGGCTACTAAGAGAATTAAAATTAGAAAAATTAAAGGTCCAGGAGGTCGTTTCAAAGATGTCAAAATGTGTGCCTTTGAAAACTATAGTTTTGAATCGGGTCAAGAAGAATTTGATTGTTTTTTTTTTTTTTTTTATCCTGGCTCGGCAAAGTGACTACGCTACACCTGATGGTAAGTGTAGCGCAATCAGTGTTGGTAAGTGTAGCGCAATCAGTGTTGCCAACTGCACCGTAATTACGGTGAAAACACCGTAATCAGCCTCGATCTACCACCTACCGTAGCAAACTAATTACGGTAGCAAAAAACACCGTAATACCCATTGAAAGATTTGAATGAATATTGTTTGTTAAATCTAGGAGATAATTTTGATAAGTGTATATTAACTAAAATAATTTCGAGAGATTGAATTGTTATTTTTTTATCGGTTTCGGTTATTTTGCAATTTATTTAACGGCAACACTGTTTACGCTTAACGCACACGTTGACTATGTTCGGGAATTCCCCCAATAGCGTGATACGTATTATGTACACGAATATGGTAGGTATGTCGATTGCATTGGTCTTTATTTGAACTTAGACCTTTTTAATTTACCTAGTTTATTAGTATCGAATTGAAATTGTTTTAACTGGCTGACAATACATCATTCATAAAGCGCACGCGTCTTATTACGTAATAGTTTATTGTGTTGTGTGTGGTGATCGGAGTTTTTTTTAATATGGAAAGTGATACTGATAGCGACTGCGCTTCTGAAAGAGAAGAAAGCCTAACACAAGTACCGGCTAAAAGAAAGCGTTATAAGCAAAAGTTTCGGGACGAATGGTTGCTGAATAAAGAATATTGTGACTGGCTAAGAAAAGATAACAGGGACTTATTAAAGGCAACCTGCAATGTGTGCAATGTATCTTTTAGTGCCGAAATAAGTATTATAAAACGCCACCAAAATGGGAATAAACACATCAATAATTTAAAAAGATGCAGTGCCTCGACATCCAAAAAACAACAGTCTATAGTAAGTGCATTTAAATCCACGCCAACTACAGAAAAGCAATTGGTAAAGACTTCTGAAATAAAATTAGCTGCTTTCGTTGCTGAGCATAAAATATCTCATAATGTCATGGACCATTTAGCGGATTTATTACCTAAGTTGTGCCCAGATTCTCAGATAGCCAAAGATATTAGATTAAAAAGAACTAAAGTTCAAGTTGTAATAAATAACTGTATTGGTAAAACTGAAAAGGAAAACCTGATCAGTGATTTGAAGTCACAAAAGTTTTCAATTTTGATAGACGAAAGCACAGATATTGCTGTTGTAAAGACAATAGCTGTAGTGGTGAGGTATTATGATCCAATGAATAAAAAAGTGATCTCTCGGTTTTGGGACTTGATTCAATTATTTGATCAACAAACAACCGATCACGTTGCAAACGCCAAAAAACTGTATAATACTGTCATTGATTCATTTAAAAAGTTTGACATTCCAATGGAAAATATAATAGGATTCGGCTCTGATGGATGCAACGCAATGATGGGAAGAAATAACTCAGTATCAAGTAGATTTCGTCAAGATTTTCCAGGTATATAATAGTGATCAAATGCATTTGCCACTCCCTCCATCTTTGCGCTAGTGACGCATGTAAAGAGCTTCCACTTAATTGTGAAAAACTGGCTCGAAATATTTACAACTTCTTTAAATCCAGTAGTAAAAGGCAGAGTGAGTTTAAAGAGTTCCAGCATTTTGCTGAGGTGGATGTGCATAAAATTCTTAGACCAGCACAAACTAGAT
This sequence comes from Amorpha juglandis, assembly GCA_949126905.1. Classification (NCBI taxonomy): domain Eukaryota; kingdom Metazoa; phylum Arthropoda; class Insecta; order Lepidoptera; family Sphingidae; genus Amorpha; species Amorpha juglandis. The sequence continues at coordinate 14,150,149 of OX421386.1, read as the reverse complement.
GGTTGTCTCTAAACGCAGTAGTGCAAAGGATTCTTGAACAATGGGATGCGTTACGTCTTTATTTCGATAGCAAATGGCTGGAAGATTCGGAGTGCCATGATATTCATTCATGCCTGAATGATCCTATAATCAAGGCTTATTATTATTTTTTGGCTTGGATGTTGCCAAAATTTACGAAATTAAACAGCTATTTTCAAAGCGAATCTGTATTGATTACAAAACTAGATGAGAAAATGACAGCTTTTTATAAAGAGCTTTTACTATTGGTTCTAAACCGTAACTATGTAAATTCTGCTCCTATTGAAACTTTAGATCCAACTGCAGAAATAAATCACAAAGACCTAAAAGATATATATCTGGGTTTAGGTGTCCAGAAAGAACTAGATTCTATTGAAGATGATGAAAGAAAGTTAACTCTGAGAAAGATGTGCAAAAATTTTATTGTTGGAGCTTGTGTTGGCATTCGTAAACGATACTCTGTTAACGACAAAATTATGTCAGAAATAGCAAAATTTGATCTAGACAGAGTGATTTCAAATGACAGGGAAGAATCAATTTCAACGTTATTTCCATTACTGCCTAGAATTTCTCCAACTTCAATCCAAGATCAACAAGAACTAGATGATGAGTGGCGTAAGTTGCCCCTTTACCACAAAGATTTGGATTTAAGTCAACCTCCTGACGTGTTTTGGCACCAGGTAAGTTTCCAAGTAAGGTTGATTCATATTAGTTTCTATTGTTATAGCAACCGGACCCTAATCATATTTTTTTTTCTCAGGTAGGACAAATGCGGGTAAGTGAAGAGGATGCCCATTCAGCCCATTTCAAACACTTGCCAAAGTTTATGTTAGCCATGTTGTCCCTACCACACTCGAATGCCGAGTGCGAAAGAGTCTTCAGCAGAGTCAACGACATCAAAACGAAAAAACGGAATAAACTCCTTACGAAAACCATCAGAGGAAACCTTTTATCGCAGCAGGCCATACAGCGACACGGAAAAAATTGTATTGATTTTAATCCCACTAAAAATATGATTGAGAAACATAATATCGATATGTATAAAAATATTGAAACAATTATACTATCTGATTCTGAATAAAAATATGAGTTTTATTTCAATTCTAATCATGAACTTGCTACTAAATGGGCAAGGTAATTCTACCGTATTTCAAATATAAATTACAACATAATTTTGGAAAATCTACCGTATTTTTCGAAGAGTTCTACCATCCGATAAATTTTTGAGTTGGCAACACTGAGCGCAATCCAAGAATAGTGTCGACCAACGATAAACAATGTGTCCATCGTAGGTCGGCAAGAACATGCCGGCCTGCCAAAGGGCCAAGGGGGAGGGGAAGGAAAAAGGGATGGGAAAAGGGTTAGGATCAGGGGGCAAGCCCCCTGGGGAGAACCGGATATACACTGGCTGACCCTGGAACGCGACCCACACTAGGTGGGCCACTATGGCAGGTTTTAGCACCAGTGTACGGTGGTCGCTATCCGGTCGGATACAAGTATCCTCCCACCAGCAAAATCATTATTAAAAGACATCCTAAACGACTGCAAGAACAACCAACAGGCAAAGGTCTTACTGGAAGCAAAAAAAAGATGTCATTATTATTAGTAAAACAATTTGGTGAAGATTGGGCCTCGATTGAAGATTTACAATGGTATAAAAACATTCTCCTGAATGAGCATAACACACTCAATGAGAACGAGTATCATGATCATAACCATAGCAAGGACAGTGAATGCATTTGCATGGTACCTGACATTGGGGACATTAGAGTTTAAGTGATTGAATAATAATTATTTTGTAATGATTAATGATAAAAAAATAAATGATGTGAAAAATAAGAAGGCGTGATCTTACTTACAGCATTGTTTTTGATTGAAATATATATTAAATTAAGATTGAGATCTGTCATGATTTTATTATTTTTAAAATTTATATTTAACATTGCTAATAGCTTAACTTTTGCTCTTTCGAGGTATTCATTAAAGTCTTTTCCTTAAAGATATCCTTGCAGACATAACAGCACAGCTTATCAGTGCATTAATATATGCATGCAAGATATAAAATTCTATGAAAAATTCTATGCAGTTCCTGATAAAAAATATCAAAACGACTTTATTATAAAATATTGTAATGCTGTTAACCCTTCACGGAAAAGGATACAAAGTGGAAGGGGAAATCCTAAAACAATGAGTGTCGTTTATGGAATAAAATATGTTGCGGAAAATTCATACCAGTGTGTCGTATTTTTTGAGCTTTATGTATCAATAAGGGGTAGAGTAAGAGGAGTGTTGAAGAGGCACAAAGAAACTGGTTTAATGGCCATCGAAAGACGTGGTGGCGATATAAAATCCACCAAAAATATAGGTTTAAGGGACTCTATAATTTCATTCATAAAGAAATGTAAAGGGTTGTGGATCACACTATTGTCGATCTAAAAGTCGCCGCCTGTATTTGCCGTTTGAATTATCGGTTGCATCAATGTTCAGAATGTTTATTAACGAGTACTCTCATAAGAGATATTTCAGAAAAATATTCAATACAAAGTTTAACATTAGTTTCAATCACCCAAGAAGTGTTGAACGTGCAACATGTGTTGTGTTGCTTTTTGGGTTCTTTCATATAAATAGGCTGTAGTTTTTCCCAAATGGCAAAACATGTATCGTGTACTATTCTTGAAACAGTTGATGTACTCATGCGATAATTGTAACCTATAGTTATGAATGATTCGCCTGTAGCCAGAAACATGAAACAAATAAAAGTACATAATGTAGTGATAAATATTATACATAAATAGTTGTAGGTACAAACAGGTAATATATACATGCTTAGGTAGGTATAAAATACGTAATTTAGAGTCCCCTGCAACGGATTTTTTTTATATCCGACCGTGGTTACTTAGGAGAACTTGTACCTAAATAAATAAAAAAATTGGTGTGTGTCGTGGGACACCAGGTAGGAACGAAGTTCCTTCGGCTAATGTACAATCGACACAAATTGCAAAAAAATCAAATTATCAACTAAAATAACAAAATATGTCTCTTTATTTTTGTTTGACAACATAAAATTACATAGAAATAGAATAGAAAAATAGAAATAAAAAAAAGACGTGTGGCGCTCGGAGACTGCCGCGGTAAAGCTATTGTATAGCATTTTTTATCAACTTATGTAATTATAAATAATAACGAGCTAGCGTAATTTTTTAAAAATCGAAGGCGTATTTTTATATACTTCAATTATAACTGGCTGAATGAATTTCATTTTAAATATGTGTCTCTTTATTTTTGTTTGACAACATAAAATTACATAGAAATGACTGACATTAAAATTGACACATTGACTGTAGCGCCTGCGCACGTCTCGTTTAACGCTTTTATTCCACGCATTTTTCCACGCATTTTTTCCACGCATTTATCCACGCATTTTTTCCACGCATTTTTCTTACGGTTTTACTATCACATTTTTTTCAGTTCGGTCACGCAGCGAAATGCCTATCCCCTCCAAGCCTGCCGTAAGGAACTTCGTTCCAATAAATATGAATACGAATAAAATAATTAGTCTATTATTATTATTGGAACGAAGTTCCTTACGGAAGGCTTGGAGGGGATAGGGATTTCGCTGCGTGACCGAACTGAAAAAAATGTGATAGTAAAACCGTAAGAAAAATGCGTGGAAAAAATGCGTGGAATAAAACCGTTAAATGAGACTTTTTTTTAACTTAATTTGATATCTAGCACACAAAGTTAAAGTCGAAATTCCGTTAATAAAACAGATAGGTGTGAGACTTATGACATTTGGAAATGTAGACGCGGTTTGAAATTTGAATTTTTGATTATAGAACACGGCCGTCCACCGTTTAGTAGTGTAACGTTGTACGTTACCTAGTAACAGTTAGCAAAAGATATTGTATAAAAAATTCTTAAAAATTAAATATATTTTTTCGCACGGCGCACACCGGGGGAAATTACTTGTATAGTAATTCACCGTTATAGGCTTGGGCCGCAGGCGACGACGGGACGGCTGACTCTCGGCCATTTCGTCGTCGATCGCCCAAGCAACAGGTCGTAATTGCTTCCACTGTGTCTGTGTGCCGTGGATAGATTTTTTTTTTGTCCCATTACCATTTACGTGGCAATCCGGGAGATTCCAGCGTGTATTGCACTATACAACATTCCCGTTCCCTGTGCGCCCCAATCGGGTAAGTTATTGAACAAATTATACGTAGTAGTTTCAAATTGTAACCGCCGACTATTTTTTCTAATGTTAGATCTTTCCTCATGTTAAACAAGTGATTATAAAAGTGTATCGTTGCTCGAAGCAGTAAGCAATTCAATTTAATTTAAATAGTAATTCGTAGCATCATTTTTTTTTCTTGTGTACCGACACGTTTGAATTAGTAGCCGTTGTATAATTTCAATGTACTTAAACTTAATTGGTGCCGTTCTGAGTGTAGCGTAACACCGCACCAACTGCTTACGGTTCCGTCCGTGGGGATTTGGTGCGGGTTCGGTTCCCGGCACTCACCTATTTTCCTGTATGTGAATTACAGGGTGCAAGTATAACATTCGCAAGTCTACCCTTGCGAGTTTTTATTACCTTCGCAAGCCCTACCCTTGCGAGGTCTACGCTCTGAGGTCGCCGCTGCGACTACGGTATATATTCCCTGCGAGTCGCGTCGACGGTCGTCAACCAGTCACCGCTGCGCCACCGTCCGCGGGTTCCAAGACCACGTGGCCGCCTTCGGGTCACCGTGCCACAAGCTCCGGCCCGGCCTACCTTCGCCTTGACCCAAGGACGGTACTGGAACGTGGCAAGAAAAACCAGACGGCCAGAACCTACCCCCTGTACAAAAAAAATATACGATTTTTTTAATTTTTGTGGACGTAGTTTTTTATTGTGCCCGTACGCGGGACACCACCTTTGGTAGACGTCACAGTAGCCAGTCTAAGTCTAAATTAATAAGTTTTTATTTATAATTACATAAGTTGATAAAAAATGCTATACAATAGCTTTACCGCGGCAGTCTCCGAGTGCTACACGTCTTTTTTTTATTTCTATTTTTCTATTCTATTTCTAGTAATTTTATGTTGTCAAACAAAAATAAAGAGACATATTTTGTTATTTTAGTTGATAATTTGTATTTTTTACAATTTGTGTCGATTCTAAATTAGCCGAAGGAACTTCGTTCCTACCTGGTGTCCCACGACACACCAATTTTTTTTTTTTGCTTCACATAAGGAAGCGAAATCCGAATGGAAAAGTTAAGTTAGTTGATTATCCGAATGGAATCACAGAGATAGTTTAAAGAGAATGAAAACCACCAGATCCAGGCAAGCAGCTACAAACATCAATACTTGGAGTTATGCGGAGTTGATGGAATTCTTACTTTCATATATGAAAAATCGTAATAGGTCTACCAATTTAAACACTACAAATACACAATCATCGGCAACCCCTGAAACCCAAGTTGATGAAGATGCTCATAATTCCGAAATATCTGTATTTTCAACAAACGATACAATAAGTAATATGGAGACTGGTACACATCGAGGTGGTAGAACTGAGATAAGAAAACGGTAAGCAAAAAGTGATTTCATAGAAGTGTTGAAAGAAATGGAGCAAAACCACCAAAAAAGGAGAAAAAGATAGATATTTGAGACGCACTATGGCAAATTCACAAAAAGAAAAATGTGCCATTGATTTGATCTGATTTTTGAGAGTATAGCGATCACCATTAAGACTATGCCACCGTGGATGCAAAATCGTATTAAGAAAAATATATTTCTCAACGTTAGTACGGTACACCAGACTCGGTAAACAATACCTTGCCAGCAGCAGCAGCAGCAGGAGTGTGATAATTCGTCCCCTACTATTGCTGAATCATTATTGAAAGAGAATATAGATTGTTGCAATAATATATTTAAATTTCATTATATAAATGACACAAATATTATAAGAACATTTAATACCCTAAATGTTAAAAGAACAGTCGATCTTTGGGGTAACTCGGTCGAGCTTACGAAATCTATAATTACCATAGTAGCACCTGAATTAGCCATAATTTTTAATAAATGTATCGACTGTGGCCTATTTCCTGACTTAATGAAAAGTAGTAAAATTATACCGTTGTTTAAATCAGGTAGCACATCTGACCCCACTAACTTTAGACCAATTTCAGTGCTACCCATATTTAGTAAAATATTTGAAAAATTACTACTTGATCAAATGCAGACACATTTTAGCATAAATAATTTGTTACACAAGAAACAATTTGGTTTTACAAGGGGTCGTTTAACCACCGATGCTGGGGTCGAACTTTTAGAAAATATTTTTAACGCCTGGGATAATTTCCACGATGCCTTAGGCATTTTTTGTGACCTGTCAAAGGCATTCGATTGCGTTTCTCATGATAGATTGGTCAGGAAGTTACATCACTATGGAATTAGGAATACTGCTCTGGATCTTGTTATTTCTTATTTGGATAATAGGATTCAGAAAGTTGATATAAATGGCCAGAGATCCTCGAGATCTGTAGTAACAATGGATGTTCCGCAGGGTTCCATACTTGGCCCATTTCTATTTCTCGTTTATATAAATGATTTGCCTCATGTTATTAACGACAATCAACAGATAGTGTTATTTGCAGATGATACTTCACTTTTATTTAAACTCAAACGACAGCAACCTGTTACTGACGATGTAAATAATACTCTCTTAAAAGTAGTGAACTGGTTTAATGGTAATAACTTACTTTTAAACGAGAAAAAAACTAAATGCGTTAGATTGCTGACACCTAACTATTAAGACCTGCGTTAGTTTAAATGGAGAAGAATGGGATCTTGTGGACACCACCAAGTTCTTGGGTATAACTTTAGACTTTTTTTTTTTATCCTGGCTCGGCAAAATGACTACGCCACACCTGATGGTAAGTGTAGCGCAATCCAGGAATAGTGTCGACCAAAGACAAACAGTGTGTCTATCGTTGGTCGGCACGATCATGCCGGCCTGCCTAACTGCTTCTTCACACTCCGTTTAAAGGACCCAATATTATAGGAAGGAGGGAACACGTGTGCCGGCAAACTATTCCACAGCTTAATGGTCCGGCAGAAGTAAGAATTTGCGAACTTTTTAGTTCGAGCCGACTAACTTCTTTTTAGACTCTAAGCTTCAATGGGGACCACATATAAACCAGTTGTCGAAAAGGCTCACCTCTGCAGCTTACGCAGTCTACAAAATTCGCCAGCTAACGGATGTAGAAACAGCGCGATTAGTTTATTTTAGTTATTTTCATAGTGTAATGTCGTATGGCATTCTATTATGGGGAAATGCTGCCGACATTCAAACTATTTTTGTGCTGCAGAAAAGAGCTATTCGAGCTATTTTCAATCTTAGACGTGGGCAATCTCTAAAGGATTTATTCAAAGAAATAAATATTTTGACTGTCGCTTCTCAATACATATATGAGAACCTAATGTGTCAACTTGGTCGCCGATGTTCGCCTCACGTTACTAGAGGGATGGTACGGAGAGACTAGTATTTGTTTAATACCATTTTTATTAAGTTATTCCCTATAATCCCTCTAGGAAAAAGGCGGTCCATTATCGCTTACAATGCATTTTGGAAGACCAAACCGTGCAAATATTTTTCAGTCGCGTCAGTTGTCTTCTAGTATCTGTCGTGGACGAACATCGTGTAACCGCGGTGCTCGCTACGTATCACCACATAATTATACACGCTAAAATGGCGTCACCAGATTCAACTAAAAAAGTTCTTGAAGATTTCATCGAGATTTATAGAACTCATCCATGCTTTGGCAAATTAAAAATAAATAATACCATAATCGAGACAGAAAACGAAAAATTGTGAGAAATTGAGCCAAAGCGAACAAGTCAGCAGCAGTGAAAAAAAAATATAATTTGAGAAGTAATGTTAGGAAAGAAAAAAGAAATATCATCTATCTTTAAAGTCTGGGGCATCTGCTGATAATGTGTACTGCATTAAATTGTGGTACTACGATTTATTTAATTTCGTGCATGATCAATGCACTCCCCGACAATCTTCATCGAACTTAGATAGTGATGACGAAAATAGTTGTGAAGTAAGTAGAATATTTGTTCTCGGTAATGTAGATATTTTTATTGAATTATATAAAACACATAACCATTTAAAGTAGGTAAGTAGTTCTAAAAATACTGTTAAGTTTCATGTTTAATTTAATTTACAAGATCATTATTTATACCATTTTGCTCCTTATTCATCATAGGACGACATACAATACTGGCGCATGCTTCACAAAGTATTCAATTAACGACATCCAATAACCCACTGCAAACTGTTACATCATCTAGTACGATAAGGTCCAATCCAGCAACTATTTCACCATTCCTTAGACGCGATTGTAATAAAATAAAAAACAAATTGATCATTTGATGAATTTGTTTATATGGGGCTTGCAGCCGTTTTCTATAGTGGAAGACAAAGGGTTTCGTGAAATAGTCAAGTTTGCTTTCCCAAATTATGTGATACCATCGCGAAAGTATTTCACCAATAATTTATTGCCGGGTCTGTATGAAGAGGTTAAAACTAGTACTAAAGCAGGTCTAAATGAAGACGCAAAAAGTATATGCCTATCGACAAATATTATGTGGACGTCTAGAAAGAATGACTCGTACCTAGCAGGGTCACTATATTGATAAAAATTATAGTTTACAATCAGTGCTCCTTGAATGTAAAGTTTTGGAGAGCCGTCAGGGCGTCATTTAGCTGAAGAGTTAAAAAATGTCGCTCAAGAGTGGAATATTATCGACAAAATTCTCCTTATAGTTTCTGATGACGGTGCCAACATAAAAAATGCTATAACTCAACTAGAGTGGAAACATTTTGGCTGTTATGCGCATACACTTAACTTGGCAGTCCAAAAAGTATAAGGAAGTCCGTACATAAGCGACTTAATTAATGAAGTGAAGGCTATAGTTTCATCCTTCAAACGAAGTAATGTATGTAGCCTGGAATAAATTGAAAAAATATCTATCAGGAGCAGGCTAATAAAGTCGTTAAGAGGCCAATCCAAGATATTACTACAAGGTGGAACTCATTCTACATGATACAAAGGTTTGTCGTGCTAAAAGACGAAATAAAATGCACACTTAGTAATTTAGAGACAGGTAACTTAATTATGTTGACCAGCTGTGAATGGGATATTTGCAAGTCGTTGATCATAGTGCTACAACCGTGTGAAGAAGTGACGGGAGAAATGAGTGGCCAAAAATATATAAGTGGAAGCTCCGTCATTCCGCTAACGATTGGTCTCACCAACGCTCTCAACGAGATCGCAAGTCTCTCATATCGGCAAGAAAATAATGTTGAAGTTTTCCTTGCAGTTGAAATGTGTCGACAAGATTTACTCTTGGAAATAAGTACGCGGTTTCCTAATTTGGAACAAAGTAGAACTTACACTGTCGCTATTTTTTTAGACACGAGGTATAAGTTATACTTTGAAAATGAAAACGTTGCAGATATGACAAGAAAGCATATCGTAGGCCTATTTACCGCGATAGTTCATGAAAATGAAAGATTTCAGTTTTTAGCATCAAATTCAGGTGAGCCGGGCAACCAGGGAAAAAAAATTAACAGTCTGTTGTGGAAACACTACAACAGGCAAATGCAAAATGTGCGCCCAGCTGGAACGGCCAATAATAATAATTGAAACACAAAGATATCTGGATGACGCAGTTTTGTCTCCAGACCTGGATCCTTTGGAGTGGTGGCGAGAAAATAAAAGTATTTATCCAAATTTAGCGAAACTGGTTAAAATAAAATTAAACGCAATGGCCTCTAGCGTCCCTTGTGAACGTTTGTTTTCTGTAGCAGGGAACATATTAACGGATAGGAGGGCCCGTCTGGGGAGTAGGAAAAAAAACTAAAATAAAAAACAAAGATATAAACATAAAATTATAAACAAAAAAAATATAATCATGTATGTATATAAAATGAAATCTTTTAACTACGCCTGCTAATACAAGTTTCTATACTAGCTTATGACAAAATACCGTAAAAACACAGAATAAACTTAGCAGACACTCCTAAGCCTGTGAAAAAAGTTAAAAAGTAGGAAGGAAAGATTTCATTTCATTAATAAATAAAAATTAAAAAACTAAAAATTGTGGCACGATTCGAACTTAGAACTCATACTAACAAATACTTTCATGTATTTTAAAACCTGGTTTTCAACCCTGGTATTTTTACGTACTCGTACTTAGACATTTTCAATACTGAAAACATAATTGCAATTTGTAGCCAGGATGGCAGATACCCGTACTTACGGAAGAACTCTACCAGTACAGAGTGGAAATTCTTTTAGGAGTTTACTACTGTCATTCTCTTCGAATTAACGTCTTTTCTTCTCTAGAAGTTCTTCTTGAATACTTGGTCCCTTCATACAGTCAATGCATAATCATGGGTGACTTTAATACTTGTCTCCTTAAGAACGACTCTCGTTCTTCCTGCCTTCAAAATACTGTTCAATCCTGTAATCTCACTATTCTTCCACTCTCTGCCACTCACCATTTTCCCAACAGTACTCCTTCACTCCTCGATCTTTTTGTCTCCTCCTCTGATCTTGTAGCTAAGCATGGTCAATGTGCAGCTGAAGCCTTTTCTTACCATGACCTATTGGTCCTATCCTATCGTATTCGTTCTCCTAAACCGTCGTTAAAAATTCTCCTTCAGCGAAAAGAAGCAAAAATCATTCCTATCCCGAAAAAATCCAACCCTTCAACCTTTACCGATTTCCGTCCCATCTCGATCCTACCATTACTTTCCAAAGTGCTCGAACGCTTAGTCCATTCCCAACTTAATGAAGTTCTCTTTCTAAATCCTTTATTTAACCCTATCTATCGACGCATGCGCAATGGCTTCAAAAAATTTCACAGCTGACACTCGCCATCCTCGTGTAACGAGTAGTGTTGCGCGATAACTCTGTATCATTTCATCTTTGATATTTAGCATTTTTAACGGCTGGCAACCCTAATGTGCGGTGATTTTTTCGCAAGCAACGGTATATCATGATAATTAAAAAAAAAAGCTTTAATTTGATGTATAAAACATGAATACACGTCATGAACGTATAAATACAACAAAGTATTACCTGTTTACACCTGGCTGACAAGTAGTTGCGGCCGAGTAGGCAGCGGCACCCATGGCTTTTTGAATTCTCTACATAAATAGCTGTAATAGGAACAATATTTTATTTAACTACAATATGAAAGAAATTTTATTCCGAAAATTAATTACCATTTTTTCATTAAAAATATTTGCGGGCACTTTTTGACTGGCAACCCATTATCAATGTATTGTCCTATTCGAAAATTAATGTAGAAATTTTAGCTTGAGTATCTACGTGATGAACGTATAGATTCTGCAGCGAGATCTCGTACTATTACACCGTGCTATCTCAAATCTCGCTTCCAATTTCTTGATGATACGCACAAGTTTCTGAGATCATCAGAGAACATGACACTGAAAATGCCGGCGCATTCCACTTCCTTCATGGACAAGTCTTTCACTGTTCAGGCTACTCGGTTGTGGAATGCATTGCCGGTAGTGATAAAGTGAGCCCAATCACTACCAATCTTTAAAAAGATGGTGAAGGATCACTATCTACAAAAAAAAAAAATATGTATGTAGATATTATATAAAAAAAGGTGTTTTTTTGTGTGCTCTCTTTAAAATATAATAGATTATGCCTTTATCTCAAGAGTTACATTGACAGAGTTACACTCTGATCTGTTACTCCTCAACTATGAAAACTTCTTGCCTCGCAACTTGTCGGAAAAAATGCAGTGAAAAGTTAACAGAAGACATTCGGCAAAGAATTTTTGATATGTTTTGGGGTATTGGGGACCACACAAGACAGTGGGATTTTTTGGCTAGATATGCTGTAAGAGCTGAAAAAAAAGATTAACTGTGGAGAATTCTAAACGTCTTCACTCTATTTCTTACTACCTGTCAAATGTCAGTTTGCAAAACTATGTTCTTAAGAACCCTGTCTATTAGTTTCAATTTTGTATACACAGCTTTAGAAAAGTCCGATAAAGGAAATGGATTTATTGAATCAGATCAGCGTGGTAGACATATGAATCATCCAAAGATCATCAATGAGGATATCGTTACACAACATTAATACTAGGCAGAAGCACAATTTTTCGACCTGCAGAACAAGCCCCGTGGACGGCCTGAGACTCAAGTTGATAATGAAGAGTTGAAGGCTATTGTGGAAGCGGATCCATCGGAAACCACGTCCGAGTTAGCTGCAGGCTGCGATGTTAGTGATAAAACTGTTTTAATTCACTTGAAGCAAAATGGGAAGATTAAAAAGCTTGAAAGGTGGGTACCTCACGAATAGACTGAAGCAAACCGGCAAACGCGCGTCGCCTGCTGCGTTACATTACTAAACCAGCACAATAATGAAGGTATTTTAAACCGAATCATTACCTGTGATGAAAAATGGGTTCTTTACGATAATCGGAAGCGCTCAGCGCAATGGTTGGATCCTGGCCAGCCAGCCAAATCCTGCCCCAAGCGAAAATTAACCCCAAAAAAGTTACTTGTAAGCGTTTGGTGGACTAGTGCCGGTATTGTTCATTACAGTTTTTTCAAATCTGGCCAGACTATTACGGCTGATGTCTATTGTCAGCAATTGCAAACCATGATGGAAAAGCTAGCGGCTAAACAACCTAGGCTGGTCAATCGCTCCACGCCACTGCTGCTTCACGACAACGCTAGACCACACACTGCGCAACAGACGGCTACTAAATTAGAAGAGCTTCAATTGGAAAGTCTAAGACATCCTCCGTACTCCCCGGACCTTGCTCCAACAGATTACCATTTTTTTCGAAATTTGGATAACTTCTTGCAATGGAAAAAATTCAACTCCGATGGGGCAGTCCAAATCGCCTTCAAAGATTTTATTGATTCCCGTCCGACTGGTTTTTTTAGTAAAGGGATCAATGAACTACCTATGAGATGGCAAAAGTGCATAGAAAATAATGGTTCATACTTTGATTAATTAAATATATTATATTAAAAAATATTCGACTTTTTGTTCCTCCCATACAAAACGCCAATTTCATATGTAAGGACCTAATATTTTAGTTTACGTTTGTTTATTTGAATTAAAAACTGATTGTGACTTTGCTTAACTGTAATGTTATTGTAGCCTACTCTGTACATTTTATACACATTTAAATAAACACATGTATATAATATATCTATGAAATACACAACTACAGTTATATTTATATATTTAAAATCTATGTATTTATTATAACTATGTATTTAACTACGTACTTATTTAACTATGTATTTAACTACGTACTTATTTAACTATGTAATTTATCTATCAAACTTCCTGTTATCATATTAAATTCTTATAATTATTTACAATAATTTAAACATCGCATCATGTTTCGTGCGTTGGAAACACACCACCGCGTCGGCCCGACCGGGGACAGGTTAACTGGTCGGCCGCGGCGCCGCACGAGTCGGTACACACGTTCTCTCGCGATACCCGTGTCATCTGCTACCATAACGCTTTACGTTATCAGCTGTTGAACTGTTCTTATTATTATTTCTACTCTTGCTCGTAACTTGTACTACTGCTATCACTATTTCTATACTCCTTCGATTTCTATGCACTATTGTGTGTGTGAACTATTGTGTTTCTTCTGTGTGGACTTGTGCAATAAACTTTCTCGTGCTTCTTCTTGAATCTCTTATTTCTTCTACATTTTCGTCTACACTATACCACTCACCACACCACCACTTTGTTTTTTTTTTAATAATACATTTCGAACCTAATACCTAAATACATATATTTAAAATAATGTCAGCGCGCAATTTCTTCGCTTGGAGAAAGTTAGTAAATGCTCAATTACAAGACGATCGAAATAAGTTACGCAGGCAAGGAACCATTTCTCGGGGGTCCTTTAATTTATTGGAGGATCTATGTGATACTGATATTAGAAATAGTATCGATTAACGAAGGAAGCTTTCCTGTTTTTATGCCAAGAACTAAAAGACTTGACAAACTTAAGAGCTATAGCAAATAAGTTTTCAAACCAAGGTTAGTACGAGTGCATACCAGCTTACGACACTTTAGCGGTACCTATCTATATAAGCATGCTTTTAATATTTTCTTTCTTTTTATGTTGTTGCATTGTTCTTTTGTGCCACAGGGAGCTAAAAGCGTCCTGAAGGGGTTGCTAAGAGTATATCTAAGAAAATGTGTAGTATATACAGGGTTATTTTTTAAAACACTGACAACCTCGCAGGAGTAGATTCCTAAGGTCATTTGGTACTACTTTTGTTCTACGACTTTTGATAATTTGTTAGATTTTATTTTCATACAAAAATAATTATGAATTTAATTTCCGTCTTGAAAGTTACCTACGCTCTGCGCGCATCGCAGATTACGTAATACACCCGGGCGCGCGTGTCAGTTCAATGACCGGCCGCGCCGTATCGATCGATAATACCTACACCCAGCCGTCAGCTGATTTCACTATTGCACGCGCGCTCGGCGCGAGCGCGCGTCGGGTCGTTCGTTTATGACTGAAACGTAGAGTGTAGACCTACGAACACAAACACTACACAACAAAAACTTGTAAAATCATTTTTTTTCTTATGTATCGAGTTATGTCCAAACTCGTAGAACAAAAGTTGTTCCTTATGGGGTCAGCTATATGGCCCTGCGAGGTTGTCAGTGTTTTAAAAATAACCCTGTATATTCTCCCAATGATGGCGAGGACCCTGGCAACACAAAGAAGAGAAAATATGCCAAAAATTCAATGGATGGTGCTAAGGGCGACAATTTGGAAAAATACATTTTTTTTATTAAGCCTAATTACAAGAGACTTGTCCTAGAAAATTGTACAACTGAATATGTAGTTTATGTCGAGTCATCAGTGAAAAAGTAGGGAATAAAAACCCTATTACTCCTACAAATATGTTCGCTGCAATGTTAAAAGCATAATTGGAGTACACAGAATCAATGCACTTAAAATTGGTGTATCCTTCAAGATAGCAGCAGCTGCTAACAGTTTCCTGAAAATGGAAGGTTTTTTAAATAAAAACAAGTTAAAAGCCTTCATTCCTACCTAACTGAAAATGTAGGCGTATTAAAATATGTACCCAAAGAAATGAGCAATGAGGAGATATATAAGAATATTAGTTGCGATGCTAAAGTTATATCTATCAAAAGAATGATGAGGAGAGTGGATGGCATATTGACACCTATGGGCACAGTGATATGCTTACATCATACTATTCAGATACCAAGTTAATCAATACATACCACCACTGTAAGGTATGCCGTGGAAAACAAAATTGCTTGTCATGTGCTGGAAAACATTCTTATAAAGAATGCGATGTGGAAGAGATAGTCTGCATTAAATAATCCATTGTAACTCTAGGTAATATAATCCATACAATATTTCACTGACCACTAAGATATTTAAAGAGATATTGGAGAAGACGTGGTTGTCTTCTCGTTTGACTGCCAGAAAAACCAAGTCTTGCCAAAAATACCTGATCAGGCAGCTTACTACAGCCGCCAATTGTACATATACAATTTTGAAATCGTTAAATTGCAAAATTGTATATGTACACCTGAGAATACTTTAGGTAAAGAAAATGTCACATTATACACCTGGACAGAAAACGAGCATCGTAAAGGAGCAAACGAGATTACATCTGCATTGTACCACAGACTACAATTTTTAGCGAAATTAATAATACCATAAGATTGGTAGCTGATGGGTGTGGTGCCCAAAACAAAAATTCCATTATGGTTGGTATGTGTGCCACCTGGCTAAGTCAAACACCGCCTCATATTAAAAAAATTGAATTGATTTTTCCTATACCAGGACACTCTTTTATTCCACCTGACAGAGTATTCCGCCTTATAGAAAAAGAAATAAAGCACATGGAGAACATAGTACAGCCAGAGGAGTATATTGAAGTCTATAAAAATTATGGGGCTTAATAAATACGAGAAATTAGTTATATGTAATAAACCATTTTATTTCAAGTCTATCAATGAATGACAAGTGACATATCTATTTAAAATAATTCTCTTCTTTGACGTGACATACACTATGCTATTAACAAAGAAAGAGGTAAATATCCAATAGATCTCCGCCCTTAATTATTGCGTTATAGCTCCGTCGACTGAGGTGCTTAACATTTGGTTAATGTGCCTTCTCCACGTCGCACCAGAATCCGTTAAAACCTCATAATGTAGCTGGCCCAAGCGTTTGACCACTGTGCCAAATTCCCATTTCTTCTTCCCACTATAATTTCGTAGTTGAACTCTCTGCCCTGAACGGAATGTTCTTAGATCACGTCCAGTCTGGTTAGTGGGTAAGACGGACTGTGCTATCTGCGCTTGTGGTTTCTGGAACATGGCGTGGAACAACGTTCTCACCAACCGCCCACTAAACATTTGTTCGTAAGGACTTTCCCCAGTTTGTCTAGAGGGCGTTCTTCGCAGTTGGGATTTGATTTTTAAAATTTTCTCATATATTGAGCCAGATTCGTTATCCATACTATGCAAAGCTTTCTTTACTGTCTGGACGAATCGTTCAGCTTGCCCATTCGTGGCTGGGTGATATGGAGCCGAAGTTTTGTGAGACACTCCGTTCTCACGTAAGAATGACTCAAATTCTTGAGATGTAAACTGCCTGGCGTTGTCCGAAACAAGAACGTACGGTAAGCCAAAATCAACGAATAAATTTCTAAGTTTTGAGATACACCACTTACTTGTGGTTGTTTGAGTTGGGATTATTTCAACCCATTTTGACATTGCATCAACTATTACGAAGAGATAATAGCCGCGTACTGGACCCGCGAAATCAATATGTATACGCTGCCAGGGCGCTGTCGGAGCTTCCCAGTGGTGTAATGGGGCTTTCTCTGGTTCGTTTTGTTTTAGACGACATTCACGACATTTGCTGACCAATTCCTCGATATCTTTGTCAATATTTTTCCAATATACATAACTCCGCGCTAAAAGTTTCATTTTTAGTATACCAGTATGGCTTGTATGTAATTCCTTCAATATATTGTGTCGGAGATTTTGAGGAATCATAACTCTAGTTCCCTTAAGAAGACAGTCGTCTTCAATTGTTATTTCATTGTCACCGTAGCCCACTGTTCTTAGACTCTGTCCATTCCTTAGTTTATATATTATATTTTTGTATTCTGGATCGTTCATTGTTTCCTTCGCTATTATTTTGCGGTTAATTGTAAGTACATTAAGTTGGTTCTGCTGAAATATACTGTGTTGGTCTATATGGTGTTCCGAAATTCGTTCCACTGGAAATCTTGAGAGATAATCTGCATTACTGTTGTTCGCTGAATTTCTGTATTCAATGTTGTAGTCGAATCCCGAAAGAAAGTGTGCATAGTGAAACAACCGCATCGTGCTCATTGCAGGTAAGGTTTTGTGTGGGTGGAATATGGACGTTAAAGGCTTATGATCCGTAATAAGCGTGAATTTCCTTCCGTAACAATAATGAAAGAACTTCTTTACTCCCCAGTAAATTGCTGTTGCTTCTTTATCTATTTGGCTGTACTTCTTTTCGCTAGATGTTAGTGAACGTGATGCAAACGCAATTGGTCTGTCGGTCCCATCAGCCAATCGATGTGAGAGCACGGCACCCAGGCCGGTCGGTGAAGCATCTGTAGCGAGGACCAGGGCCTTCTTTTGGTCGAAATGCAGTAGGACTCGTTCACTAATTATTTCTTCTTTAATTTTCTTGAAACTATTTTCGCAGGCTTCTGACCATATAAATTTCGTGTTTTTCTGTAATAATTTGTTGAGCGGATTAGTAATCGTTGCAAGATTAGGTATGAATTTGTTATAGTAATTACTCATACCCAAAAATGTTCTTAGTTCATTTACATCGTTGGGTTCCTTTGTTTCAAGTATGGCTCGAATTTTATCTTTATTTTTGTGTAGTCCGTGCTTGTCTATTGTATGGCCTAAATAATTTATACTAGTTTTGAAAAAATGGCATTTATCTTTATTCAATTTGAGATTATGTTCTTGTAATCTTCCTAACACTGTTTCTAATCTTTGTTGTAATTGTAGTTCTGTCGATCCTTGTATAATAATATCATCAAAAAAACATTTCACACCCTGTATATCTTGAAGAATTTTATCCATAAATTTTTGCCACAAGCTTGGGGCCACCTTTACCCCAAACATCAAACGATTCACCTTAAAAGTGCCCTTGTGAGTGCTAAGTGTCTGTAAAATAGAACTTTCTTCATCCATTTGCATATTAAGGTAGGCTCGACAAATGTCTAATGTGCAGTAAAATTCGCCACCGTTCATCTCTGAAAAGATATCTTCTATGATAGGAATCGGGTATTGTTCATCTTTAATTACTTTATTTAGGGTGACTTTATAATCGGCACATAGACGTATGCTTCCGTCAGGTTTCACGATCGGTACGACTGGAGTTCCCCATTCTGAGCTATCTATTTTCGTTATCACTCCTTCTTGACACAGGCGATCTATTTCTTTATCAACCTTTTCTTTCAATGCGTAGGGAATACGTCTGGGCTTAATGTAAATTGGTGTAGTGTTTTCCTTTAAAGTTAAATGCCCTTTGTAATTTGGAATGCATCCCAGTTTGCCATCAAAGACTGGTGAAAATTTTGAAATGATATTGTCCAATCGTGAGTTGTCGGCCCTTTCTAATGATATTTTCTTCATGTCTGCCATATTAATATTGATTTCTCTAATCCAAGCTCTTCCGAATATGGCGTCGACGTTTTGTCTGATAATAAAAAGTTTTCCATAGAAAGATTGCTTTTCATAATTACACTTGACGTATATAACTCCAACTGGCGTAATAAGTTCACCTGTGTATGTTCTCATTCTTACTGTTGTTTTAAATATCTGTTTGTTTAATTGGAACCGTTTGTAGTCTCTCAACGAAATGGATGAAAGTGCTGCACCTGTATCTAGTTCCATCTGTACTTTTTTGCCTTCAATAGTTACGTCAACCATAAACTTGTCTGAACCAATAGTGTTGACGGCATTGATATCGCCAATGTTTTCATCGTCAACTGAGTTCGGTTCTTCCACCTGGTGTGCTGTATTCTGTTTTAATCTCTGTAGGCAAACACGAGCTAAATGTCCTGTCTTTCCGCATTTAATGCAATCGGAGTTGATGTGTTTGCATTTATTGGCTCTGTGATTAGCATTCCCACAGCGGAAACATCTTCCTTGTATATCTTTGAATGAAGTGATTTGGTTTGGTAGTGGTTTCACCGCGGGTTTGCCTTTATTCTGAAATGAATGTACTGGTACTTCGTTGTTTGGATCATGTTTGTTTTTCATGAAGTCATTGTCAGCTTTAGCTATTTGTGTTGCTGTCGCCATCTGTACTATTTCTTTAAATGTACTTATTTTGTTGTCTTGCAATATTTTCGTTCTAATTTCGCCATCTCGAACGCCTCTGATAAATTGTAGTGATAAAAAGTTCTCATTTAGCGACTTTTTGCAATGTTCACAGCTAAACTCACAATCGTGTGCTAGATGTTTCAATTCTGTACTGAAATTGGTTACGGTTTCATTCTCAGCTTGTATACGCGTTATAAACTTATGACGTCGTGCCCAAATACTGGGTTTAGGATCTATGTATTGTTCCAGCAAATCTACTAGTATCTGAAACTTAATTTGTGATGGATCTTCTGGTGCACATAAGTCGCATGCCCGTTCATGTAACTCTGGGCTTAAGGAACTAAGTAGTACGCAAGTCATCATATGATCTACATTGCAATTTGTCATTTGTAAATATGTTTTCAGTCGTTTTACGAAATTTTTGAAACTTTCCTTTTCTTGGAATGGTTGAAAGTTAACCTTAGGTATCTGGTACCGTGCGTTGCTCTCTGTAGTGCTCGCGCTTGCTATCGGAGCAGGTGGAGTTGCGTCATGAGAGCATGCTGTTGAAGTTCTTGGTGGCCGTAGATTGTGTAAAAATATCTTTAAGTTTATGATTTCTTGTGTTACCTCAAAGTGAAGGTCAATCTCTTCTTGTGGATTTTGAGTGATAATTTCGATTTTCTCTTGTAAAATGTCGAATTTTTCCTCATTTTTTTGAAGTGACGTAAGTCGTGAATTGTATTCGACATCCGAAATTTCTCTCAAAGTTTGTAAATAGTTGGATAATTTTGTTAATTGACCTTTAATAACACTCCTTGAACGTTTGAGTGTACTCAAATCTTCTTCCATTGTCGCCATTAATAAATACGAGAAATTAGTTATATGTAATAAACCATTTTATTTCAAGTCTATCAATGAATGACAAGTGACATATCTATTTAAAATAATTCTCTTCTTTGACGTGACATACACTATGCTATTAACAAAGAAAGAGGTAAATATCCAATAGGGCTGTTATCCATTTTGATAATGTTATGGACTTGAAATCAGCTTTAAATGTTGTAATACGTCCTCCAGCAAATTGGCATTTTCAATTCGCTCAAATGAAAGAGTTAATAATAATAAATACACCAAAGTCACGTTTTTGCTAACCTTACCTCCATAATGACGTCAGACTAGTCAAATGCAAAACTGCCACTGTCCAAACCTTTAGATGCATACTTACCACAGTCATTACATTAAACACAGCAAAACAAGTATAGTTAAATTGTTAATTTACAAACCCGAAGCACAACTAACAATTCTTTATTTGACCTACTCCTACTCCATGGACAGTGGTGCCTTTGCTTTTATACCCCTCAATTAATCATTAGCACACGAACACTAATACGAGATTTTAGCGGCCTTTACACACACACTCTATCGCGCGTGAAACAGCAATCGTGCGCGTATAAAGGATGTAAATGGGAAAGAATAAGACCACGCGCCGCACTCATCAGTAGCGCGCGTAATCGCGTTTCATCCGGTTGCCTTTACTTGATAATTCTTTCGCGCACGCTCGACAAGATGGCGGACATACGTACGTGGAGTAAATAATTAATTTTGGAGTTGATTACACTTTACAAGTCTTTTCCTTGCCTATGGCAAATCATGTCCGAATAATATAAAAACAAAAACCTTAAAGACGAAGTTTATAAAAAATTAAACTAATTTGAACGGATTTTATCGTGGTTTTTTTATAAATTTTGATCCCGACGTTTCGAAGACTTTTCAGCCTTCGTGGAAAATCGTCCCAAAATGTTAATGTTACATTATCTTACCTTACCTTACCTTCAGTTTACAATTATTGGTAAAATTTATGTGTTGGTCCGATAATAAAAAACCGCGATAAAATCCGTTCAAATTAGTTTTATTTCAATGAGTAATATTCGCGTAAACGTAAGAAATCATTTATAAAAAATAATTGACTTTTGTAAAGAAAAAGGTTTTCGTGACGCCAATTGTGATTTTGTGGTCAAAAAATTACATAGCTTAAGGGGCTTTTGTTCCGAAAGGAGCTTAAGAAAGTTACAGACAGCCAACGTAGTGGAAGAGGAACAGACGACGTGTATAAATCTTCCCTCTGGTACTTTGACTATATGCTCTTCACTAAGGACCAAGAAGTACCTACTAACAGTATATCTAACTTTGATGAAGATTTAGAGGATCACAGTTTAAATGATGATAATTTTCATCAAAATGTTATTTCAGACGACTATATGCAGATATGGTTATATTTTTATTTAATAACGAGTGTGAAGTTTTTTGAATGTACAAAGAGAGTAGTATTTGTGGAAGATGAATGAGAACAGAAAGAGATTGTTTTAAAATACCACATAGGCAAAACATGACGTCGTGGCATCAGGGAAACTCTAGCGCATATTAGGCGTACTTATTTTTGGCATAACATGGAACAAATTATCATATCCGATCCAATCATATTATCCAGCTGCACAAATGCATGTGATATCTGTCAAAATATGACAGTATGACAGGCAGCCTCTTAAACCTAAACTTCAACTAACGCAAACCCAAACGAAACCCCTAGAAGAGATCTTTATAGATATATTCTCTATCGAAATCCACTATTATTCAACAGTAATCGATGCCTTCAGTAAGGTAGGCCAAGCTATTGAAATTTCTAACCGTTCAACCCCTGAAGTAGTAAGAGCTCTAATAAAATACTTTTCCATTTACGGTACCCCACTGAAAATTAGTTCTGCAAACATCATACAATTCACAAACCGATGAATTGCAGTTCAATACAGATGATACCAATTTGGCAACAATTGATGGCCCTACGACTGATGCTGCAACTGCACAAAATGATATTTCGGCACAGATACGATATGATACCTCGACACCTGCACCGTCGCATACCCCATCGCGAGCTTTTGGAACTTTGGCTAACCAAAAGGTACAAGAAAGTGCAGCAACAAGTATTGAAGAAATCTTAATAACACTCGAACGAGAAACAATAGACCTAATGACGAAAGATTTAAATAAAGACGACGACGACTTGAACTGGTTCAAGTCTATAAATGCCGTATATGAAAAAGCTACCATCTCTGAATAAATTATTATTTCGGACTCGGGTTCAGGAGATGCTCATCAACGAAATATCAAAACTGAATATCTCATCAAACACAGAATCGTCAATGATGGGTTACTGCACTTCTGGTAATTCATTTCAGTGATAATTTTTTTAATATTTCAAATATTTTCAATAGTAAAATATTATGTAGTTTCATTTCTATGTACTCACCGCAATGTCAAGAGTAATCTTTCTTCAATAGAAATAGATTTTTGAAAGTATGTCGTTTTTAATTGAAATTCAGACTTAATATCAGCGATAATGTAATCAAAAGTTTGAACATTTTAGAATCGTTCCTTAATTTTGGATATAATGATGGAACTCGCCAAATGTGTTTCTTTGTAAAAATATTATATTTGTTTTCTTTCTGTGCTTTTTACGATCTTTTTTTAAAAGTCTGTACTTTAAATATGAACTATCGAGCAAAATTGTACTGTACCTCTCCATGATTCGAGAAGTAATGACCAAAATCACGTAGAGCTTTCCAGGAAGGGTGAATTCGCCGCGAAATGTTTCGCACGAAATCATTCGCGCGTTAGTGATATACTAGACACCAATACATCGCGTCCACAAGCATCGCGCGAATTCAAAATACGATTTTTTTTCGCGCAGTACCAAACTCCGCATTTGCTCTCTCGTGTCGACGCAGGTACGTACATGAGCGTGTACGCGCGTGTCGGCTAGGTGACCGAGACATTGTTTTCGAGTGGCAGTGTCGAGAGTATTTGCAAAATGGAGGAGCTTATTGAAGCGAAAAGTTGTTCGAAGCGAAAAATGTTTGGACGTGTTGAAATTAATTAATTGCAACACTGAACTCACTTGTCACAGCTATTGACATTTAATAATGTTTGACGTTTTTATCTGTCTGTTGTAATCGCCTTGCCGTTGTGTCAATATAGTTTTTTGCTCAGTTCCGTATTTTAATTTATGATTATAGTAAAATAACATAAATCCGATAACAAATTATCAGGTTATGGGCTGTGTATGTCCGATAATATAAAAAATAATAATTCGATACGAAAGTGCCGCGATTCAATCAGATTAAAAATTACAAAACCTCGCAAGCGGCCATTACCGGCGTGGTCGTACTTTTCTTTCAGCATACTATTGACGATATATTCATTGAAAAATGACTTCACACATATCAATGGGCACTATTGAGAAGTTAATTGGAAGAGAAAATTATCAAAGCTGGAAATTTGCGGTTAAAAACTACCTCGAACATGAGGAATTGTGGCAGGAGATTGAACCAGACGTAGGCTATGTATCGGAAAACAAGAAAAATACGAAAGCAAAATCAAAAATAATACTTTTAATAGACCCGGTAAACTATGTGCATGTTCAGGAGGCGGCAACAGCGAAACAGGTATGGACAAAACTTGCACAAGTATTTGATGACTCAGGGCTCAGTAGAAAGGTAGGTCTTTTAAGAGATCTTATTACCACCAATTTGGATAATTGCGTAAGCGTAGAGGAATACGTTAACAAAGTAATGACAACAGCTCACAAGTTGCGGCATATCAATTTTGTAGTAGGAGACGAGTGGCTTGGTACGTTGCTGCTCGCTGGCCTCCCTGATTACTACAAACCGATGATAATGGCTTTAGAGAGCTCTGGTGTGAATATTACTGCTGATTATGTAAAAACTAAGTTGTTACAAGAGGTAAAGGTATCAGATTCTGTCGCTTACTATGCCAAGTCATATAATAAAAATAATATGTCAAAGTTAACACAAAAAAATCCACATAACCAATCACAAAAAAAAAGGCAACCCAAAGGCCCACGGTGCTTTGTATGTAACAAGTATGGGCACATAAGTAGGAATTGTTATTTTAAAGACAAAAAGAAGGGTTCCTCAAATAATGCTAATTCAAAAAATAATGGTTATTATGCTGCTTTTCCAGTTGCTGCCGAGTTGGATAGAAACTGCTGGTATGTTGATTCCGGAGCGTCAGTGCATATGTGCAATAATAGGAATTGGATGTATGATGTTTCTCCATCTTCAATTAACAACATTAAAGCAGTAAAAGGCAGCGGCAGGGTGATTACAGCAGCAGGCAGCGGTAAGGTGGATCTTCAGATAAGAAATTCAGATGGCATATTACGGACAATACAGGTCAGAGATGTTTTATTTGTACCCACACTAACAATAAATTTACTTTCTGTAAGCCAAATGGTAAATAATGGTTGTGAAGTGAAATTCGAGAGAGATGGTTGTCAGATATATCAAAATAATAAATTAATATTGACAGCTTTGCATCGCAATAACATGTATATATTAAATAATGTTTCTGAAGCACCGGCATTGCTATCAACAATAGATGAGCGAGATATAAATTTATGGCATCAAAGGATGGGCCATCTCAATTTCACAGACTTACAGAAAATAACAGAAAGTGCAGAAGGGGTAGAATTATTAAAAAAAGGTAATCAAGTATGTACAACTTGCTTAGAAAGAAAAATGAGTAGACAACCATTTAAAAATACTGGTACCAGAGCTACTGAAGTGCTCCAATTAATTCACTCTGATTTATGTGGTCCGATGGAGACAAGCTCTATAGGAGGTGCCAGGTATTATGTTACTTTCATAGATGATTACAGTAGAAAGTTATCTGTCTATTTCATGAAAAACAAGTCTGAGACTTTAGAAAAGTTTAAAGAATTCAAGAATTTAGTTGAAAATGAAACTAATAAAAAAATAAAAATATTGCGCTCAGATAATGGAAGAGAGTATATAAATAATGAGTTTAAATTGTTTCTGTGTAAATCTGGCATCCAGCATCAAACAAGTAACCCATATACGCCTCAACAAAATGGCATGGCCGAGCGAATGAATCGTACATTAGTAGAGAGAGCTAAATGCTTAATTTTGAATTCCAGATTACCAAAACATTTTTGGGCTGAAGCGGTTTCAACAGCAGCTTATACTATAAATCGTTCACCAACAAAAGCTTTGGATTACAAGACACCATATGAAATGTGGACAGGTAAAAAACCTAATTTAAATAACATGAAAATATTTGGTTGTCATGCAATGGTTCATGTGCCAAAGGAAAACAGACGAAAATGGGATTCAAAAGCTATTAAAATGATATTTGTGGGTTATTGTAATTATACAAAAGGCTACAGATTGTATGATGAGAGTAAAAAACAAATATACAAGAGTAGAGATGTTGTATTCTTGGAACACACAGTTAAAAATAATTGTGTTATTATGCCGCTGACTACTTTGCAAGAACAGGAAACTACCACAAAACAAGAATATGATACCGATACTGTAGTAAATGAAAGTTCAGAAGAGGAACAATTGTTTGACGCCACCAGTGAATTATCAAAGTCAGAATCAGATAATGACCCAGATTACATACCGGAGAGCTTTGTAGAAGAAAATCCTATGCCATGTAGAAATATAACTCTGAGGCCGAGGAATACCAAACCTAATACATATTTTTGTCATGAGGAGAAACCAACTGATTCAGCAGTATTATTAAAGGAACCAGAGACCGTGGAAGAAGCTCTTTCAGGCCCGAAAGCAAAAGAGTGGAAAGATGCCATGGACAGTGAATATAAATCGCTCCTTCAGAATAATACATGGACATTAGTAACTCCACCCGAAGACAAAAGAATAATCCCGTGCAAATGGATCTATAAAATGAAAACTGATACAAACGGTAAAGTTGTACGATACAAAGCAAGATTAGTCATAAAAGGTTTCATACAAAGGAAAGGAACTGAATATAATGAGATTTTTGCTCCGGTAGTACGACATACCTCAATAAGATATTTGTTTGCGATGGCTGTGAAAGAAAAACTTATATATAGAACAAATGGATGCAGTTACAGCATTTTTGCAGGGAGACATAGATGCTGAAATATATATGAATCAACCACCTGGCTATGAACACGGACACGAAGTCTGCAGATTAAATAAGTCTATTTATGGCTTGAAACAGGCAAGTCGCCAATGGAATTTAAAACTTACTTCTGTGTTAAAAAGTTTGGGATTGAAAAGTACATCTGTGGATCCATGTGTATACTACAAAAATGATAATGGAAGCATTATTTTTATATTGATATATGTTGATGATTTATTAATTTTTTATAACAATGTAGAGAAAGGTACAGAAATAAAGCCACAACTCCAAAGTAAAAATTGATATGAAAACGCTTGGACCTGTGAATCATTTTATTGGTTGGAGAATATGTCAAAATGTGACTAGAGACCAAATTCAAATTGATCAGCATAGGAGAGCAAAATAATATTGTTAGAAATGTTCCTTATCAAGAAGCAATTGGGAGTTTACTTTACCTATCACAAGGCACAAGACCAGATATATGTTTCATAGTAAATAAATTGAGTAGCTTCAATAACAAACCAGAAATACAACACTGGCTAGCAGTAAAAAGAGTGCTGCGATACATAAAAGGAACGAAGGATTGTAAATTAATATTTAGCCAAAACAAAGAAGAAAGAAGAGTGTTTGGCTACTGTGATTCAGATTGGGCTTCAGACATTAACAGCCGGAGATCATGCTCTGGCTACACTTTTTTGTTTCAGGGTGCTTCAGTCTCATGGTGTTCTAAACGTCAGAACACAGTTGCATTATCAACCATGGAGGCAGAATATATGGCTCTGGCTACTGCCACACAAGAGGCTATGTGGCTGAGACATCTAGAGTCAGAACTACATTGGAAGGTTACAGTTGCGCCTACCATAATTTATTGTGATAATCAAAGTGCAATCAAATTTGCAGGGATTGACTCGTACTGTGCTCGCAGCAAACATAATAATATTGATATTAGATATCATTTTCTTCGAGAGAGAGTTGCTGAAAAGGAAATTGAACTCAGCTATGTTGGGACTCAGGATATGGTTGCCGACGTGCTGACAAAACCAATTTCTCAAAAGAAGACTGATGACTGTTCTGTGGCTATGGGTTTGCAATTAAGAAGAGGATGTTGAAATTAATTAATTGCAACACTGAACTCACTTGTCACAGCTATTGACATTTAATAATGTTTGACGTATTTATCTGTCTGTTGTAATCGCCTTGCCGTTGTGTCAATATAGTTTTTTGCTCAGTTCCGTATTTTAATTTATGATTATAGTAAAATAACATAAATCCGATAACAAATTATCAGGACGACGTAAAACATCAAGATTATATGAATACAAATTAAAGGATTCTATTTGGAAACGAATCGCAGAGGCGCAAAATCTCAAGGATGGTAAGTATTACTCGTATAAATCTTACTGATGTTATAAATGTAAAAGTATGGATGATTCTTTGTTCATGGTATAAAATATAGTCTAGTATTTGTATAAAATATATTAGCTGTCTGTTCATCATTTTCTCTTTTTAATATGCAATTATCAAATATATTTCCATCTGGAAATCTGCCTTTAGAACCGACATCAATAAATACAAATTTATAATTTACGTCTACTAGCGCCAACAGCACAGTAGCATGATGTTGCTTATAATTAAAAAAATAGGCAAAATTAGGGCACAGTATTAGGCATTTGCCATATATTTAGGAAATCGACGGCATTTTTTTTTCATATATCCAGTGTAGGTTCCGGCAAGTAAATAGGTTGCATGTTTCTCCAAATAGCTGAAGATACCTTGGTTATAATATTTGAGATAGTCCTTTCTCCCATTCTGTAACTATAACCAATGCTCCGATACGAGTTACCGCTCGCGACAAATCTGTAAAGAAAAAAAAATACATTTATTATATTTTATATAGTCGTGATTATTAATGATGACTAATTTTATTGCAGGACGTGAAACCAAGAAATCTTGGGAAAAACTGAGAAACAATCACCGAGATGCACTTCGTCGGCAGAAAATGTCTAAATCGAAAAGTGGATCAGGTACAGTTAATATAAAGGCATGGCGCTATCAAGAAAATATGGCGTTTTTAATCCCGCATATGGCAAATAGGCCAAGTAACACCAATGTTAATGAAGACATACTAAATGACGAATCATCTCATAGTAATTCAAATACTACAGAAAATGACATTCAAAAATTGTTACTGATACGGATATTCATGAATCAGGAGTTGAAGAAACCATTGAAATAAAACTAATTTTAACCGATTTTAATGAAACCCCTGAATCACAATCTACTCGTACAGCACTTGATCAAGGAAAAAAAAACGACGAAAAAAGAACACTTTAAATAACTTACTAAATCGATTGAGGACTATGAACGTAGAGCAGCTAAAAGACAGCAAGAACGTGAGCGCTTAATTGCTAACACCAATAATGATTTCACCATAAGCAATGTTAAAAATGATCCACTTTTTCATTTTTTTATTAGTATGTACGAGACTACAAAAAGATTTCCGCCACTGTCTCAACACAATATTAAAACAAACATTTGTTCATTATTGTCCCAAGAAGAATCTAAAAACTTGATGGAATATTCGCCTTTTCCACATTCTTCCTATTCACAGAATAGTGATGTAAGATCATATTATTCATCATATACGTCTTCTCCTGCAGAACAACAGCCACATAGTGATACAGGAACATATTATACGTCTACTCCTATACAACAACAGCAACAGGAAGGTGGGACACCCAATATTATAATCACTCAGGGTAATGAACTTGACACTTCTGAAAATGTGTTTCAAAATTTTTAAATTAAATTTATAAATTTTATTATTGTGCTTTGAACAGTTTCACTTAATTTTGTAATTATTTACCTACATAATAAACTTACCTTAAGAAAACGGCCAATTTTTCTTCAGTACTAATTCGTTCATGACCACCATATCCTTGATCTTCTAAATCTGTAGCAATCATCGCATTTACTTCCTTAAATCGTTCCTAGTCATTCTAAAATAATTTTTACATTTTTCGTCTGAAAACTCGGAAGTTAATTTGGATTGTCTATGTGTTTTCTTTTTGGACAGGTAAGAGCTCTTCCATATTTTTTTTTCGGATGATTTCCTTATTAACAATTATCTATTTAAAAACTCGTTTCACTGTCGGATTTTGAACTTAAATCAATCGCGTCCATCTTGCTTCGTTTTCGTCTACGAATGGTATAGACACTGACTGATGTACAACTCGTGAAAGCAACTG
Organism: Amorpha juglandis; assembly: GCA_949126905.1. Classification (NCBI taxonomy): domain Eukaryota; kingdom Metazoa; phylum Arthropoda; class Insecta; order Lepidoptera; family Sphingidae; genus Amorpha; species Amorpha juglandis. The sequence continues at coordinate 14,120,442 of OX421386.1, read as the reverse complement.
CGGACACACACGCGCCCACCAATATCAAAACGACATTGGCGCAGTGTCGTGAACGAGTGCGAGTGTGGGCATGAGCGGCGGGTATTAGCGATACATATTTCTCGCCACTTTAGAATCATTATTGAAAAAATTCTTTCAGTGAAATTGAAACAAATAATTTTTGTTAAATTTATGTTGGTGTATCACTATCAGAATTACTCGTCCTTTCTAGTATTAATATTTACTTTAAAATGGGTTATTTCATTATAAATGAAAGTACCGAATTTTTTTGTGAGCGATATACACATCACATCTGACATTCGTTGAGTAATTATAAATCGTTTCCTTCATCCGTTTTAACTTTTGTGTACCGTTAAATAGTTAAGTACCCATAATGAGTGTTTCAAAATCCATATCCTAAATAATTAACTTATCTTCTCAGTTACATGGTCCAAACTATTAAAGTTATATAATGATTCTATCACTATTGATTACAAAGTGAAACCTGGAATGTTTTATCGAATATTTCATGGTGAATATAATATTGGAAGTGGAGAACACTCCTGTTTTGATGTGTGTAGTACATGTACATTACTAACTAACACAATTAAAGTTGCGATAGATCCTGCTAAGATGGTGGAATTGGTGACACAAAAGGATACATAAGTTGCGTGCAAATGCATTCTATGAGATCATGAAGTCAATTGCCAAGCAGCATAACATTATGTTTTGATCTACACCAGGTTTTACTTCTTCCACGTACACCCATTGGCGACTCTTTTTATTGTAGGCAAGTAAGCCTTTACAACTTTTGTATAGTAGACCTAGACAATAATAAACCATACTTTTATGTACGGGATGAAACACAGGCCAATAAAGGTTGAGTCGAAATAGGTGCGGCCCTTTATTCATATTTGAGCAGTTTGGATATAAGTGATGATATCAAAATATTGAGACTGTTTTGTGATGGCTGTGGGGGCAAAATAAAAACAGCCATGTGTTGCATATTTTGGCTTCAAAATAAGTCCCCCACACATGTTAAGGAAATACAACTTTTCTTCCCAGTACAAGGGCATAGTTTTTTACCAGCTGATCGTTTATTTGGAAGGATTGAGAAAGATGTAAGATAAATACCAGCGATAACTACGAGGCAAGAATATTTTGAAATATTTTCCAAACATGGCAGAGTATGCGAGCTTGATAAATACTGGAATCTGTATGATGTAAAAAGTAGATTGGAAAATCATTTAAAAAAAACTGACGGGTATACAAATCAATCGTGCTGGTCAAAAAGAAACAATGGGTACAATATTGGTGTTATAGTTTTAAACAATACTGTTCATACGGAAACAAAGTACGCACCCTTTGAATTGGTATTTGGTAGAGCTAGTGTAATACCATGTAGAGTAAGTCAACATATAGAACCGCTATATAATCCCGATAGTTATCCTATAGATCTTAAATACAGGTTACAAGTAGCACACCAAGATGCTCGTAATAATTTAATTTTAAGTAAACAAATTCGTAAACACTCTTATGACAAATATCTTAATGATGTAAAATACAATAGAGGTCAATTAATATTGGTTAAAAATAAAACAGCTGATAAGTTTGAAAGTCAATGGCAAGGTCCATTTGTCGTATTAAATGATTTAAGTGTTAATATAACATAAAAAAATAATAAATGTACTGTGATGCATAAAAATAGAACGAAGCCTTTTATAAGTTAAATTCTGTTAATTATATTATAATTTTTAAAATATAATATTGCCAAAAAGTGTATTATGATATACATATATAATAGTTTTGTAATAGTACGTAAGTAAATATGGTACATAAATGTAACAAATTTGTATTCAAGTGAGCAGTAATAAACAGACAACAGTAATAACAGTTAAGAACAATAATTGTCTTCATAACAAATTTTCCCACACAATATTGGAGACGTCTCAAAATCTCGATAGCGCAGTGGCATCAACTTCCTAGGCAGAATCAAATGCAAAACGTACGCAAACAGCTACAAAGGTGCAACAGACACTTCAAGAGTCATTTATTGCCAAGTGGGACATAAATGATTTGCGTGCTAAAGAAATCCACAATACTATAGCGGAAATGATTGCAACCGATAATCAACCTATATCGATGTTAGAAGATAATGGTGTTAAAAGGTTTATGCTCGTCTTGAAACCCAAGTATCAGGTCCCTGGAAGAAAATATATGAGCGAAGTTGTTATACCCCAACTTTATAATAAAGTTAAAAATATAATAAGAAATGAAGTCGCCAAAGCTATTGCTGTTTCAATAACCACTGATCTTTGGACCTGCATGAATAACTTGATCGGTTTCATACACCGTTCATTGGCTCAAGGAGGAGTTTGTATTTCAACATAGGATGCTCCAAATGAAGCATTTCTGAGTGCGCCATACGGCCGAAAATATTAGATCAGTGTTGTCATAATTAGCTGCAACTTGGGAGATTGATACTGTTATTCATGTGATTTTGAGAGACAACGGACCCAATGTAGTAAAAGCTATAAATAATAGTCCATACGTTGGCAAAGGGTGTTTTTATACACACACTGCAATTAACAGTCAACGCTTCTCTGAAAGTATAAATTGTAAACGATGTTATTACTATTGCTAGAAAATTGTAAGCTACTTCAATCATCCCACAATAGCGCACGAAAAGTTAGATATAATTCAAAAAGAGCTTAAACTACGAGGTGGAACAGTACATTTTATATGTGTGAAAGACTTTTAGAGCAAAAGAGGGCTATTTCTCTTTATATATCAGATAATTATAGTAGTGCTAGTCTTCAAAAATTAACAGAGAGTTAATGGCAAATTCTTAGAGAATGTGTACAGTTACTTAAATCGTTTGAAGAAATTACCAAAATTACCAGTTTAACATCTATACTAAATAGAACGAACTGGAAACAAGTTTCGCATTAAGCAGATAAGGTATCTTACATCAATCCGTAATAGAGTCTTAATTACGTCTTCAAGCTCGCTCATAACTTGACTAGTTTGTATTTGTGGTTTACATTTCTGTTTAGGTTTTGCGTTACAAATCTTTAATGTCTAACCGAAAAAAGTGTAGTGTTATCTCTTAATGACAATAACTGAGAGTTTAAAAATGGTGAATTTGGCAGTTATCATATATCAAAAAGAATTCTGATACCATATTGAAATTCACCTGCACGCTCGAGGATAAAGATGAAAGCTCGCAACGTCAATCCATGAAAAAATCTCATAATGAAATGATGGGCAAAGCAGTTTTTACTTGGTTTTTACAAAAGAGATCATGCGGGCAGCTCGTATCTGGACCTCTTTCGTGTGAAAAAGTATTAGATTTGAATCAAAATCTTAGTGGTGATATTTCTTTCAAGGCGAGCTGTCTAAGCTTTCTATATGAAAAGGAATACGATGTAGATTTTGTATAGAATGCCGCCGATAAATTGTCCGAATGTTCGGACCCCACCGATACTCGACCGAAGTTTAGCATAGTAGTATCATTGTAAACTGTAATAAGGAGAATATATAGTGTGATTGAGACGTAACCGAGTCACTTTAACTCCTCGCCCGAATACCCACGCGCTTGTGTATAATAAAGCAATGATGGAAAGTAATGAACAACGAAATGTTGGTATAGAGACAGGGTATTACCTGACTGACTTATATAGGAACTTTGATTCTACGTAAGCGTAGTCTCTGTATAGTTTAGTAAGGTGCCAATAGATGGCGTTGCCTGTATTCTACATCGCGATATTGAAATGCCACAACCACTTGGATATTAACGACTGTGGCGCTGCGGTGCAATTAAGAAATCTCTTTGTTGTAATTTTGTTTGGGCACTCCCATGCTTTTCCCATGGCCAGCTCTATGTGGCATGTTCTCGAGTATCAAGTGCAAGTAACCTGTATGTCCTGAAAATAATAGATGAATACGACATCGTATATAGAATAATATAGATCAACATTATAAGATAATCATAGTGAGTATTGTATGATTTATTATTATCAAAATCTGTTCAGTGATTGCAGCGTGATTGACTGACAAACATGGTATTTTAAATAAAAAAGGCAAAGCCGCGGGCGCAAGCTAGTATATCATAAAGATATATTAGTATATAATAATAAATTGAATATAGGCCTTTCATGTAGTAGTTGCACAGAGTCTGAAACAAGTTCTTCTTCTTTGGTTGAGTCAAACAGGGCTACCGCTGTAAACTCTGTTAATGTGGGTCAGGGAACTTACCAGTCAAACCAGAGTACTAACACCAGTGCAGTGGAGCCCTGTTTAGATTCTCACTCCGTTATGTTTTCAGACTTCATAGGAAAGGGCTTTGGGGCACCGCTTAGTAGCAACTTAGAGAGCTCTTTCACTAACAACTGCCTACCAGGGATGCACTATAAGGCTATTGTTAAGAAAATAGTAAGCAAAGAATATAGTCCCCAGTCATGTATCACACTTTTTATAGGGAATAGTGACAATTTATGTAAAAAAGATATAACAGACAGTATTGCCTCTATGGTCAATTTAAAGTGCCATAGAATAATTCTTTGTGCTTTCCCTTACCTGACTAATGTGTCAGATAAAATAAATAATCATATTTATAATTTAAACCAGCAAATGCAATTTATTGTCAGTCACTATAGTGAAAAATTTTGTTCTTTGATGTCAATAATTTTATTAAAAAATGTAAGTTTAAGTCGACTAGGGATACTTTGTATCTGTCTAAATATAATAAACATGACATTGCTATTGCTATGTGCACATGCATGCAGTTTACAAAACTTGGTGCATTGAACAAAATAAAAAAACAGTTTCGAGAAATACCTTTTTAAGTGTTCTTAGTAACAAAAACATTTCAATACACAAACTTAGAAAGAATTAATGCGATGTGTGCAGTAGTTTTCAGTTAAAACATATTTTACAAGACGAGTATGACATACATGTTCAAAAAAAATATGAATCTCGTAGCGCTAAGAATAAAGCCATAGAAAATTTGAAGCATAAACCCGATCACATGGTGATATCTGTTGATGTGCAAAGCGTGCTTTTAGCACCAACATTATTTTTAGGAGCACTTTATTATAAACAGAAATATCAGTGTCATAATTTCAAAATTTATAACTCACGTTGTGGGGTGTTACTATTTAATTTTGGCATTTTTTTATCCGAGCACGGCAAAGTAACTGCGCTACTTATAATCAGGGGTAAGCGTAGTGCAATTCAGAAAAACAACGACCACCAACAAACAATGAGTTTATCGGTGGTCATCAGAGTCATGCCGGCCTTTATAAATGATTCTTCCCTCTTCGGAGAGGGAAGAAGCAAGTCGAGGGGCCTACGACAGGACAGGCGGGTGACCGATGCAGGCACAGTGACATGTACCCCTATACGTACCCCAATCAACCATCAAGTCATGTCGCAAGCCCCTCGGAAGAACCGGATATACACTGGCTGACCCTGGAACGTGATCCACACAAAGCGTGTGGATCATCAACGAAGGCGTCTTTCTTGGGAATATCCTGAACCTTCAATATTGTATCGATGTCCACTGGAAATAACTTGCTCCAAATTCAATCAGTTACACGAACTAAAACCGTTTTATTGACCGCGAATACCATCCTCTTTATGAGTGTTTGAAGTATAAGTCTGAGTAATGTTTTTTTAAAATTTAAATTATAATAAAAACAGTGCAAATTAAACATGTTTTTTTTTTTATACCTGCTATGTGCTAATAATTGACCATTTATAATCTGCTATGTGCACAAATTTTGATAATTTGGCCATAATAAATTAATTATTATAAATCAAAACCTAAAAGTGAATTGTAGTAATGTATAACACATATAACTTTAATATAAATCACTTTAAAAGAAATCGTTTCTTATAAAATTTTACATGAGAATGTTTTTACTCCATATCTCAAAGTTTAACTTTTGGCACATAGCAGATATTGGTTTGACAACGACGATATTCCGTATAACGCACAAAGATGTCAGCCTTGGTATTAATAAATTGAAACCCAGTAGCTCTATAGGACCCGATAATATTCCGCCATTTTTATTAAAAAATTCAAGAGAAACTTTTTCTGTTCCTCTATTTCACATATTTAATTTATCTTTACAAACTGGTAAGTATCCCGCTCAATGGAAGGTCTCCAGAGTCACACCCATACCGAAATCCACTAGCAAATCATCTGTCGAAGAATATCGCCCTATAGCAATATTGTCATCACCGGCCAAAGTATTCGAGAACATCCTTCACAAATACATATATTCTCAGGTAGAAAAATATTTAAGTAACTCCCAGCATGATTTCATGTGCAAACGTTTACGTTTAGTTAGGAGTCCAAACTAATTTATTAACCCTTATGAATTACATTTCCACACAACTTGATGATGGACGACAAGTAGATGTGTAATACTTCGATTTTCGCAAAGCCTTCGATAGGGTAAATAATGACATATTGCTCCTTAAACTTAGCGCCATAGGTTTTTGCCCAAATCTTCTAAAACTTTTAGCGAACTATCTCCGAGATCGTAGACAGTTCGTACGGTTGGGTATATATGAATAAAGGTTATATCATACGCGCTCTGGTGTAAGCCAAGGTTCTTTCCTGGGACCCTTACTATTATTTCTTCTCATGGTGAAGAAATAATAGTAAGGTGTATGATTTATTAGATGTTCCCAAATATTCCAAGTGTCTTCTTTACGCTGACGATCTGAAGCTTTACGGTAGAGTCAGCACCATAACAGATTGAAGTGAAGCTATCCAACGTGATATTAATGCGGTATTTGAATGGGCAAGTGCTAACAAAATGGAGTTGAATCCCTCAAAGTGTTTTGTAATGACTTTTGGTCGAAAGCGGCATCCAATTAAATTCAATTACAAAGCAAACGGTACATTAATATCTCGGCCCAAGAACATGAAAGATTTAGGAGTCAAATTCGATCAAAGACTCACGTTTCATGACCATATCACCACTGTCGCTAAGGAATCCTATCAAAGATTGGGATTCGTTTTAAGAAACGCAAAAGATTTCCGGAATCTCAATGTCATACGCTTACTATATGGCGCGCTCGTCCGGAGTAAACTCGAAGCGACTGCATGCATTTGGAACCCGCATGAGGCAAACTATACGCTTATATTAGAAAAAGTGCAAAAAGCTTTTCTGCGCTTTTTGTACAAGCGTACGTTTGGATACTATCCGTATTTGTACCCTAGCATGTTTCTTGTAGGATGTCTGGGATACAATACGCTAAAAACCAGAAGGGCATACGATCAAATGCGCATCATGCTTAAGTTGTGGCGTGGCATAGCGGAAGCCCCGGGCTTGTTCAATGAGCTGGTTCGGCTGTACGTCCCCAATAATTATACCCGGAATAGACGACACAGACTGCTGGCCGTGCCCGCTTGCCGCACAGTAGCTCGCGCAGCCTCACCCGTCCCTCGCACGCTGTCCGCACTCAATGCCCTCGTAGAGACCAATCCCGACTGTAATTTGTTTGCGGATACATGGTCGCAGCTAATGCCCGTGTTGCTTCGATTTTGTGAATTGTATAAACATAACTAATATTATTGTTTTCGTTTTTTTTTTTTTGTTAATTGTTTTTTGATTAAGTAGATCTTTACTTGTTTTATATAGATATTTTTGTGTTTGTTTTGTAACTTTAATGTGTACCTAGTTATGCACCCCGCTCCCGCTCATGACATTATAACCGCATGCTAATGTGATGTAACCTTATTTACTATAGGAAGGACATTACAATTGCTGACACAGGTACTCAGATGTAATTCTATCTATTTGTAATATGATATTCTTGTTTTGTCTAAAGCTCTTAATATCAAATTATGTTGACCATAAAAAGTGCTAGCCTGGCGTCTAGACGGTGATCTTGTTATGATCCTAATGCGTAGATCTAAGCATTCATTGTCAACAGATGAACAGGTATAAATAAGGAAATTTGTCAATTGTAGTTCAGTTCGCAATAAAGCTTCATTGTGAAGACTTGTCTTTTTTTAAAAAACCTCCGGGCGCTCCCGCGTAACTTATCTGGCGCAGCCGGTAGGATATCCGCGACTGTAAGCTCTGTCTGCGAGTACACAAGCATCGGTCTTGCGGCATAGCTCCGGGTATCCTCGAACCAAATAAATTCGATAAACGGCGGGAACCGAAGGTCGTCGCCCACGAAGTCAGCTTTACGAGAAGGCATGGGATCGAGCGGATTGTAAGTAGACCTCTTTACATTTCCTGTCTCATCCTTGCTATTTTTCCTGTGGTTGATTTTGTACGACACAATTTAAAAAAAAAGGTGAACTCCGTAACTTTTGAACAAAAATAGTCGAAAGTTATTTGACTTCTGCACAAAAATAGGCAGGCTAATTTTAAGAAATAAGAATTTTTGGTTGAAATATTTGAATTTTTGATTGAAATATTTGAATTTTGATATATTAATAGAGAGTTTTAATTTACTTAATTGTGTTAATTGTGTTTACTTGTGTTAATTTTTATTTTTAATTTACTGTGTGTATAACTGTGTGTTAATTTTAATTTTTTTAATTTGCTGTGTGTTTAACTGTGTGTTAATTTTTATTTGATTGATTGTGTGTTATATTTAAGAGTGCAAATATGTCGCGCAACGGTGAATTCCAATTGATACCTAAAGAATTTATAAGCTTAATTCCAAAATTCGATGGAGATCAAACTATATTGAATTTATACATAAGAAAATGTGAATATATTTTGAGAAATTTTGATAAAGTGAATAATCCGGTTCAATCCACATACGTTTTTCATTGTATTACTAGTAGATTGTGTGGTAGAGCCGCAGGTTTATTAAGCGAACGCGAAGACATAACCACATGGGAACAGCTCAGATCTGTTCTTATCCAACATTTTGGAGATCCTAGATCTGAAGAGTGCGTAGCCATTGAATTAGAAAATTTAAAAATAAATTCTGGCGAAAGCTACTTGCAATTTTGCAATCGAATCCAACAAATACGCAGCGCTCTTCTTTCTAAGATTAACTTATTATTGGATGAAAATATTAAAGCAGCAAAAATGATAATTTATAATAATTTGTCTCTGAACGTGTTCATGTACAACCTTACAGAAGATTTAATTCGAATTATCAGATTGAAAGATTGCACAAGTCTTGAAAGCGCACTTAGTGTTGTAATGGAAGAAGTAAACTTCCAAATGCAATACAATGCGAAAAATAAAAATATAGGTGTTGTAAAGCCACCTCAGCATTCTTACCCACCTAACTCTACTAATTCAGATAGGAATAGAGCTCACTTTCAGTCGTCATTCAGACCAAACCCTTTACAAAATAATTTAAATCAACAATTTAAATTTGGAATGCCAAATCAATTATCCAATAATTTCAGGCCTGTTGTTTCAAATGGATTTAAATTTGGTCTTCCAAATCAGGGCTTTAATTCCAAACCGAATTATCCACAGCCCCAAAGCAATTTTAAATTTGGTTTACTGAATCAGCAAGGGTTTAGACCGAATGTTAGCTACCCCCAAAACAACTTTAAGTTTGGTATTCCAACTCAAAGCCAACCTCAACGTAATGTTCAAGATACTGATGTATCTATGCGTACTGCCCGTCCCCTTAGACAAAATATGATCACGATTCCACCTCAAAGCCAACCTCAATATAATGTACAAGATAATGATGTTTCTATGCGTACTGCCCATCCTCTTAGACAAAATATAATCACGCATGAATCTGATAATGATTATAACAATATGTTTTATTGTGATAACGATGCTGTGATTATACAAGACTCTGATGAACAGTACAGTGATTTCCCAAATGTAAATTTTTCCGATGATAATGGACAAAATGATTGCGAAATTTTTTATACTGAAAATATGAAACTCACTGATGATGGCAGTGAATGTTTACAGGAACACGGAAATACCTTAGAACCCCGAAATGAACCATGCATCAAAATACCCACCAGCATAGAAAATAGTAATGCTGATGCTCTTACACATAAAGCATTGAATGTTCTTACCAATAAAAACGGTAATACATCAATGGAAGTTAATACAGATGATTCTGAAAACAAAATCGTTATATCAGACTCATCTGAAACATTATCTGCTCCTTCAATTTCGGAAGATACAATGAATTTTTCAGTTCATTCTCCCTCATCCAGTATAATTACAGTTAGTTCATTACCCGAAATACTTCACTCTGCTGACGATATTGACACTAACGGTATTCCTATTTTTGATGTAGCTGTAAACATGAAGCGAAGTGAAAATAAACCTCGCTTCCAAAAACCTGCAGTCACTGGTCACATTAAAAGGAATAAACATTACGGTAAAAAAAAAAAAAAAATAATATATATATACAACTGTACCTATTAAGGACGTAAAACGACCTTCACGGGTACTTCTTCAAGCTCGTACTTCAAAGGATTGAGAAAAATCCAAGGCGAAGCTAGCGTAAGTTATGATAAATGGACTATAATTAAGACTGTAGATTTAAGTATCACAAAAGAAGAATTAGAAATTAACATCAATAGATATGCTAATTTAAATGATCATGTTGGAAAATATTTTAAGAATAGACCACCTAACTATCAATTACTTAATATTAAGCTTCAAATAAATTATATAATGAACTCTACAATTGAAAAAATTAAGCAATTAGCTCCTCAAGTTAGATTTAAACGTGGAATTCTAAATCCTTTAGGATCTATTCTTAAAATTATTACTGGTAATTTAGATTATGACGACGCTATCAAATATGAAAATTTAATTAAGGCTGTACAAACACGTCAAGATACATTAAGCAAAAAGGTAACTTTGATATCAGAAATGTCTAAATCACTTTTGAAAATAAATAACTCAACAACCAATAATTTTATTAACATAGATAAAGAATTATGGGAAATGAGAAAATTAATAAACCAGAGTAATGTTAAAATAACAATTCATAACTTTATTAATATTTATAATTTATTTTTGCACAACTTCCAATTATTGTACATTCGGTTGGAAGAGATTGAAACTTGTATTACTTTTAGTAAATTAAAAACTTTACACCAGTCACTTTTAAATTCTGACGAATTATTAATTTTGTTAAAAGAAATAGAGTAATCTAATAAACTCATTTACCCAGTAAACTATGATAATTTAATTAAGATAGAATTATGTATTAAGATAAAAGTTTATTCAAAAGGAAGTCAAATAACATTCATTTTGGACATACCTGTAATTAAAGATGAAATATACATTTATTACAAAATCATTCCAATACCCATCACCAATTCCTTTGGTAAAACAATTATCATAATCCCAAAATATCCCTACCTCCTAGTAAGAGGGTCAAATATGGTCTCGCTCTCCCAGCCGTGCAGCGAACTCTATGAGGCGACGTTCCTATGTTATGAAGATGATACTCAATTACCATTAGAAGACACATGTATAACATCATTGATGAAATTTTCGCACAACACCAGTTCTTGTCAACCCATACCAGTTGAAATAAACTCTATAAAAATAGAGCCAATAGAGAAACGAAGATGGATTCTCTACAGCAAAGCGGAAACTATATTTACAAAAAGCTGTCATAATGAAATGACAAAAGAAAGCATAAAAGGGACTTACCTCCTCACACTTGACGATCACTGTGACGCCAAAATAGACAACGTTACCCTGAAATCCCACAATGCGGGAATTAGCACAATGGACTTCAGAAAACTGCCAATTATTGATCTTCCAGAAATAACGACTATAGAGCCACAAACAGGATCGAAACCAATAAATTTGGATGCTGCTGGGTTGAAAAATCTACAGAATCTAAATGAATTGTTGAAGAGCAGTGAAAGTGAAGTGGAAATTCGTGAAAAAGGCATTTTTGTGAAAAGTGTTAGTGCAGCTACTCTGTTATTATATGTAATCATATTTCTGTTCCTTTTTGTGTGTATAGGGTATAAGTATAACTTTTTAAAATATATTGTGTGTCGAAATAATCAGAGAAATATACATCCCTCTGATAATTTCGAAGCTATGGGGGGAGGAGTTATGCACCCCGCTCCCGCTCATGACATTATAACCGCATGCTAATGTGATGTAACCTTATTTACTATAGGAAGGACATTACAATTGCTGACACAGGTACTCAGATGTAATTCTATCTATTTGTAATATGATATTCTTGTTTTGTCTAAAGCTCTTAATATCAAATTATGTTGACCATAAAAAGTGCTAGCCTGGCGTCTAGACGGTGATCTTGTTATGATCCTAATGCGTAGATCTAAGCATTCATTGTCAACAGATGAACAGGTATAAATAAGGAAATTTGTCAATTGTAGTTCAGTTCGCAATAAAGCTTCATTGTGAAGACTTGTCTTTTTTTAAAAAACCTCCGGGCGCTCCCGCGTAACTTATCTACCTACATGTTTTAATTCTTTTATTTTCTGTTTGTGTATATTTTAGTGTAATTGGTTTTAGTAACCGTTCTAAAATAAGTAAATAAATAAATAAAATCTTTGCTCTCCAAAGTCATGGAACGAATCATAAATGCCCAGCTGATGCGGTACCTTGAGGAGCACCAGCTGATCAGTGATCTTCAGTACGGTTTCCTTCACGGTCGATCAGCTGGTGATCTTCTTGTTTACCTCACACATCGCTGGGCAGAAGCTTTGGAGGGCAAGGGTGAGGCTATGGCTGTTGGCCTTGACATCGCGAAGGCGTTCGATCGGGTATGGCATAGAGCCCTGCTATCGAAGCTACCATCTTACGGAATCCCCGAGGAACTCTGCAAGTGGATCGCTAGCTACCTGGAAGGCCGGAGCATTAAAGTCGTCGTTGACGGCTGTTGCTCCGAGACTTTATCAGTCAATGCTGGCGTTCCACAGGGCTCGGTGTTGTCGCCGACACTCTTCATCTTGCATATCAATGACATGCTGTCTATTGACAGCATGCATTGCTATGCAGGTGACAGCACGAGTGATGCGCGATACATCGGCCACCAGAATGTTCCTCGGTGCACCGTAGAGGAAAGACGGTCACAACTTGTGTCTGAAATCGGGAGCTCTCTGGGGCGGGCCTCCAAATGGGGTGAAATGAACTTAGTTCAGTTCAACCCCACGAAGACACAAGTTTGCGCGTTCACTGCGAAGAAGAACCCATTTGTCATAGCGCCTCAGTTCCAAGGAGTACCTCTTCGGGTTTCCGAAAGTATTGGGATTCTCGGCGTCGAAATCTCGAGCACAGTCCAGTTCAGGAGTCATTTGGAGGACAAAGCCAAATTGGCTAGTAAAAAGCTGGGTATCCTGAACAGAGCGGGGCGCTACTTCACGCCGGGCCAGATATTTTTATTTTATTTTATTTATTTAAACTTTATATACATAACATGTATAAAGGCGGACTTAATGCCAAAGGCATTCTCTACCAGTCTACCCTTGGGTGATGCAGAAACGAGATAATGTGGGTGTATATAAATTATCGAAGATTAGAAAAATAAAAAAAAATACTGACAAATAAGGAGTAAACGGACAAGGAATTAATACATAAATCTACATTAATAAAAATATGATATAAATAGATATTGATGCTCTATAAAGCTCAAGTACGGCCCCACGTGGAGTACTGCTCTCACCTCTGGGCAGGAGCCTCCAAATACCTGCTCAACCCACTTGACTCCTTGCAAAGACGAGCTGTTCGAATCGTCGATGATCCTGATCTCACGGCTAGCCTGGAACCGTTAGGACTGCGGAGAGACTTTGGTTCTCTCTGAGTGTTCTATCGGCTGTTCCATGGAGAGTGCTCTGAGTAACTGTTTAAGATGGTGCCAACGTCACCATTCTACCATCGCACCACCCGGCACCGCAGTAGAGTTCATCCATACCACCTGGAAACAATACGGTCTAGTACCGTACGTTTCCAGCGTTCATTTATACCACGCACGTGCAAGCTCTGGAATGAACTCCCTGCCTCGGTGTTTCCCGAGCGCTATGACATGTCCTTTTTCAAACGAGGTTTAAAAAGAGTATCCCTTCAGTGGTAGGCAGCGGCTTGGCTGTGCCCCTGGCATTGCCGATGTCCATGAGCGGCGGTGACCGCTTACCATCAGGCAGGCCGCTCGCTCGTCTGCCTATTTATAAAAAATAAAAAAATGTAACGCAAAATTACCCACTAACCCCTAAAAATTAGGTCCCTGATAAAAAGGTAAAAAGGTAACCATATAAAAGTGAGAAATCATAATTAGGTATATCTTTTATTTTAGGTGTCGACGACATTTACAAACCAACTTGGTTTGCTTAGATACCATGGAGTAATTTTTACTACCAGTATATACTTGCATGGATGGAATAAATTCCGAAAGTGAAAATCTGTAAGTGAAAAAACATTTATTCTAAATCAATAAAACCACTTTTTCTTAATATTATTTTATTATTAATTTTTATGAACTTAACCATCCCTATTAAAATATGAAGTAAATTCCTCTCTGATTTGTCTGGCACTCAGCAAAGATCTTCGTGATACATAATATGGCAAATTTTGCATTGCATTATATCCATTTTTATCTCTTCAGGCCGGCATGATTATGGCAACCACCGATAAACTCATTGTTTAGCGGTGGTTGCTGGTTTTTTTGGACTGCACTACGCTTACCATCAGGTGCAGTGCAGTCACTTTGTCGTGCTCAGTTCCACTATGAGATGGACTGTCTAGGACTATATGCTTGCCATCCAACGAATCTATGCAATGTGGAAATTTGGTCCTAAATCCTTCTTCTATAATAAGCCAACCTTCTGCTGTGGTGGGCATCTGTAAAGTAGAAAGTAAATGAAGTGTAAGTAACAGTATGTAATTTTTTGCAGCAATAACAACAAAATGCTATGCCTGCAGAAATGGAAGAGATAGAGGATGATTCCTTGCTAAGAGACCATACTGATAGGGTCCCAACACCATCCAGACCGTCGACATTTACTAAAAATGTCCTCGCACTGTTTCTGAAACGGCTGAACAGCAAATGGCCATAGCATTTGGACAATTAACAAATGTTTTAGGTCAAAGGCAAAGTGAAAATGGACCTGCTCACAAAGACGATGATTGCGACTTATATGCAAAGCTATATAAAGCTACGCGAACATCCAAGTGATGAACGAAAAATTATTATGTACCAAATAGATGGGTTATTTATAAACAGAATCAATCAAAATTCATATACGCGTCATACTCATACACCATCCCCTAAATATTATTCTAGACCTACATCAATGCCTAGTCCATATTCGCGTCATACACCATCTCCTCAATTCCGAGTCATTCCGAGTCGGCTAACATCAGCTAAAAGACTTAAAATGTCATAATATATTTATAGTGAATTTGTTATGTATATGTAAAATGTAACTTATCTAACATTCATTGGGAACTCCAAAACTACAACGAAAGCCTGTTATGGCATCCCCGTCAGCCACACCAGCCCCGGTGGCGCCTTCTCCGCCAACCTCAGCAGCGCCCACTACTCCGAGGCGAAGGCGGCCACCTGACCCCCCCCCCCCCCCGCGCGTCTTCTATTTCTCGATCTGCCAAGCGTCGTCCGCGGTTGATATCGCCAGCGTCATCGCAGTCTGCTGCTTCTCCTGACTGCCCTCGTTTGCGCGCCCATCGTAGACGGGCATCAACCCACTTCGAGAAAACGGCAAGCGAGTTTACGGTCATGGAATTACGACGCCTGGAGTTGGAGTAATCCTGGACTAGACTACAACACGAGCGCGACTTGCGTGCGTTGGAAGTTGAGCACGAACGGAACCAAGTTTTTAGCTCATTAGTAGCCAGAGTATTTGCTAAAATAGAAAAAGACATTCGAAGAAGAGAAGTCATCATGAAGCCAGAGGAATATGTGCAAAATTTTAAGTCAGCATGGAAAAACATTTCATCTCTCACAGGAAGTATCAGTGCTAGACTGGAAAACCGCAGTCAATGCTGTATTTAAACCTCCGGAAAGTTGGTATTTTGGTTTTAACATTTCAAAAAGATTTTTGTTATATAAAGGGAAAACAAATGTTGCCGTATAAGGAGTGAAAGAAATGATAAAAAAAGGTTACAAAAAGGGTACATCTGTATCCATTTTATCACCTATTAACTTACCTGTGGGGACTAACATGAAAAAATAAATAGTTATTGACGTTTGCAAATTATTACAAAAGCATTACGGAGAGAATTGGCGCGAACTATCTGACTTAAACTATTACTACAATGCTGAGCAGGCCTATCTTATTGGAACATCGACAAGTACGACTCGTCTGGCTCTCGATAAACGGTAGTTAAATATTTTTTCTCTATGCGTTGGAGTTGTTCGATAGGGCTTCATAAGATGACTTTAAAGGAAAATCAGCGTCCGCCACAATAACCGATTGGTCCGGTAAATTGAGAGTATTGTTTTCCGCAGCTTGTGCCAAATTCGATTTTTGATAAACACCTCCATCAGAAGCTCTTCCATTAGTTACAACATTTACGTATGAAAAACAATTGTCATCATAAACTAAGGCCAGAAGTATAATGCTATAGGCGCCCTTGAAGTTATAGTAGTCAGAAGGATCATCAGGAGCGAGTATTATTTCTGTGTTTACCATCTAACGCTCCAACACATCCTGGAAAGTTCCATTTTGTACGAAAGCCACAATGCGATCCAGTAATCAATGCGTATCCAGTCTTCACTGCTTGGAATGTGTAAAAAAAAACTTCATTACATTACAGTACACTTTATGTTGCAGGATTCAGACCAGTCCTCGCAGCATTCGGACGTGTCTTTGCAGCATCCGGAAAATTCAACTACGCCAGAGAATGTTATGTCACCACGAATTCCATTATTTTGGCCTAAATCTTGCAGCCCAACTGCGAAGCCTGCCACTCTATGATGCATTAGACGTACAAACTCAAATCCAGAACATTTTGATTACAGCAAGATATCGCCATCTGTGCCTTAACTTATCTCCCGTGACAGAATCAACTTCAATTAATACTCCATACACACAAACTATAACAACAAGCTCTGCTTTAAGCGCAGCTCTACAAACAGGCACAGAATTTTACACACTTTCTAATGTTGATTTGTTGCATCAAGCGTGGCAGTCTTCTTAAACCTAGTTACTTAATACTTAATATGTTCAAAAGTTGATTACTTTTTGTAAGTAATAGCTGTATAAGTATAAGCTGGATTTAACAAACAGAAAGCCTAAGTTACTTTCACTATTTTTATATAAATACTAGATGACCCGGTGAACTTCGTATCACCTACATAATATATTTGTGTAAAATGTGGTCAAAACTTAATACAAATGTTTTATTTACATTAAATGCAATTAAGTGAGGTACTGCGCCATTGCACGTGAGGTAGCCCGTCGCACATTTAATTGACTTCGACGACCTAAGTCAGGTCGTCTCCCACCTCCCTCCGGTTGGACAGTCCTGTCCCCGTCCCGTCCCCGTCCTGTCCCCGTCCTGTCCGCGTCCTGTCCGCGTCCCGTCCCCGTCCTTTCCCCGTCCCGTCCCGTCCCCGTCCTGTCCCCGTCTTGTCCTGTCCCTGTCCTGTCCTGTCTCACTGTCCTGTCTCTCTGTCATGTCTCTCTGTCCTGTCTCTCTGTCCTGTCTCACTGTCCTGTCTCACTGTCCTGTCTCACTGTCCTGTCTCACTGTCCTGTCTCACTGTCCTGTCTCACTATCCTGTCTCACTGGCCTGTCTCACTGTCCTGTCTCACTGTCCTGTCTCAATGTCCTGTCTCACTGTCCTGTCTCACTGTCCTGTCTCACTGTCCTGTCTCACTGTCCTGTCTCACTGTCCGGTCTCACTGTCCTGTCTCACTGTCCTCTCACTGTCCTGTCTCACTGTCCTGTCTCACTGTCCTGTCTCACTGTCCTGTCTCACTGTCCTGTCTCACTGTCCTGTCTCACTGTCCTGTCTCACTTTCCTGTCTCACTGTCCTGTCTCACTGTCCTGTCTCACTGTCCTGTCTCTCTGTCATGTCTCTCTGTCCTGTTTCACTGTCCTGTCTCACTGTCCTGTCTCACTGTCCTGTCTCACTGTCCTGTCTCACTGTCCTGTCTCACTGTCCTGTCTCACTTTCCTGTCTCACTGTCCTGTCTCACTGTCCTGTCTCTCTGTCATGTCTCTCTGTCCTGTTTCACTGTCCTGTCTCACTGTCCTGTCTCACTGTCCTGTCTCACTGTCCTGTCCCTGTCCTGTCCCTGTCCAGTCTAGACGCTATACGACCCGTCATCACGGCAAGCTTCGCAACGACAACTCAACAACTACTAATAAATTAAAAATTAATAAAAAAAACATTGTCCAGCGGACAAAATTGTGAATCTAAACCATTCTCAGATCCCCTTGAACACACACAAAAAATTTCATCAAAATCGGTCCAGTCGTTTAAGAGAAGTTCAGGAACATACACACTCACAGAAGAATTATATATATAAAGATGTACAATGGAAAAAAATACAATAAAATTGATTATAGTTTTTGTTTTTAAATAGGTATGTGACGCAGGACTAAATATATTGAGTATTGATGCAAGTCATGGTGGAGCCAACCACGATTCTTTAGTGTGGAACCAACCATCCGCTCAAGAGACACCTGGAACAACTTCACGAGTTTGAATATGAAACAGTGTGGTTTTTAGGTTGATATAAAAGCTTTAAAATCAAAATAACTTATATTGATAACTTTGAGTTTATATTAATAATAACTAAATCAATCTCAGGTGATTCAGGATATCCCCTTAGAGCCTCTTTAATGACGCCTATTGTGGACGCTGAGCCTGACTCTCCCCAACGGTACTACACTTATCTACATTGTAAGGTCCGGAACACTATTGAGCGCTGTATTGGGGTGCTCAAGTCTCGGTGGAAATGTTTGTTAGTAGATAGAAAGCTGCACTATCATCACACAATGGCTGGGCTTATTGCAAATGCTTGTGTGGTGTTGCACAATATTGCAAATGCAGTTAGGTTGCCTGAAATGCCACTAACACCATAAGATAAAATTATGTATAAAAATATATTTAAAACAGCATTAAAAACACCTAAGTATTTGTTATAAAAAAAGTTTTCAGATTAGTCAAAGACAGTCTGAAAGTGCATCCAGACAGAATGCCAGTTTAGCTGCTGGAGAAGCAGCAAGGAATGCCCTTATAAGTAGGATTTTTTAAACACACTAATATAGAATTAGAAAGAGACAAATGTCATAGAACGTGGAACGCGACTAATTCTATCTCTTTCTGACAAGTAGTTATATAAAAACGAAATGCTTAATATGTTGTGCTCGCGTTACTGGAACGTTTTTTTCTTTACAATACCATAGACTACTATTATTATTTACCTATTCACAACTACTTTCATTGTTGTTAAGTTCCGGCTGTGTTTTTTTGTGACCTTATTATTTCCCATTCGACCTCGGACTTCCTACATGACTCCGTACCTGCATATTTCGACACGACCCGACTTTGTTTTTTTGGATATCGGACCTTCCCCGAACGACAACCTTGGCTTTGTTTTCGAAAATGGTCGACGACGCCGCGCCCGCTGCGTCTGGCCCCCATGGCGACACCGAACCTACACCCCCTCAACAAGCACCGTCGCGTCCACTGCCATCGAGTCCGCCGTGCCGCCAACGACTTCCGACGGTTCAGTAACTTAAGCGCGCTCCACGTTCTCGGCAAAACTACACGAGACATAGCGAATACGAGAATGTGGAGGACATATTCGGCAAGTCTCGCCTATGTTCGTGCAGTCTCCATCCCGTGTCGGTATTTCGTATCCGAATCAAAGGGCTCTCGTGTAGTTTTGCCGAAACACAAAACACTCCCTCCACATTCCCGCCGCGTCAGTCTGCTTGCAGGAAGCACGGTGAGCGCACGTTGATTTCGGTAAAGAGCGCACGCGCACGCTCGTGCGCGATAGAACGAGAATGCCTACGATTTGGACGCACGATCTCGAATTGAAGTTTTTAGAAACTTACCAGTGTTATCCTATAATATGGCATCCTAAATGTCCTGAACATAAGGATAGAAACAAAGTACACGACGCGTGGAATCAAATCAGTGGAATCTTGAATTTATCGATCAAAGAATTAAAAAGCAAGAAAGACTCCCTCATGACTACTTTTAGGATGCATAAACGAAGAATAAAATCATCAGAACAATCAGGAGCCGGATCTGATGATATTTATAAGCCGATATGGTTTGCTTTTAGTTTGATGGATTCTTTTTTGGGGGATATCATCGATAGTAACAGCAACAAAACAATAACCGTAAGTGGATATTATTTATTTTTATTGTTCTTTACTGCTAGAATCGAAGTTTATCAATATGTCACATGTCCAAAAATATATATTTTTTCTGTGGCAAACAATTCTTCTTTAGTATAGTTTTATAGAATTTCCCTAATATACCTACGTTGTTTATACATGTACAGGTTTAATGAAAAAAAAAATGGTCTCTAATAAATCTAACTATTTCTTAGATTTTTCATGTTTAATATAAAATAATGATTTTGGACATATTGATAAACTTCAATTAAATTACAGAAGTTACCTACAAAAATACTTTGTAAACTCTTCCCTAACTTCTATTGCGTCCAATGCTGACCGACGCGCTACTCTTGGTAAATTACGAAGAGCGCCGTTTTCGTCGATTTCAATTCTCCATGATCCTGATTGAACTAGCATGTTGTTATTGTCATATATGTCCATGGTACCTGGAGGTGTATAAACTTGAGACGAGGTTTTACTTTTTCTTAGGTAGTTGTGCAATAGTATACAGGTCAAAGTAATAAGTGTAACTTTTTCGGGACACAGCGCAAATGGCTTTCTAAAAATTCTAAATTTTGTACAAAGTACTCCGAACGGATTTTCAACAATCACTCTTGATCTTGATAATTTTTCATTAAATATACGCTTCGGATTTCCAATATTATGTATTCCAGGGTACGGTTTCATGACATTTTTGTGAAGTGCAAATGCACTGTCTGCTAGTAATACGTAGGGTATATTTATGTCAGAACCTGGATGGGGATCAGGTTAATTGAGTGCTTCTGTTGCAATTTTGTTCCATAATTCAGTGTCCCGAAAAATACCTCCATCACTCATTCGACCATTGCTTCCTATGTCAGCAAAAATGAAATTGTAATTACTATCTACTAAGGCGAGGAGAACAATACTAAAATCTTTTTTGTAATTGTAATATTCCGATCCTGAATTGGCAGGGCATTCTATAACAACATTTCCGTCTAATGATCCAATGCATCGGGGAAATTTATTTCTGTAGCCTTTTTCTATTTCAATCCATTCTTCTTTTGATGATGGTATCTGTAAATAATTAAAATAGATTAGAATCCATACAAACAAACTATTTTAACAGGTACTTTGGTTTATTTCACAGATCCAAGAAACTGATTGTAGTCAAGATGACGTAGAAGGGTCTCAGGTATCAGTGAATGAAGACAGAAATATCACAATTAATGAACCCACACCAGGACCATCTAATACTTTGCAAACAAATCGCCGACGTAAAAACCCTCCAGAATTAATAGAAGCTGAAAAAACTATGAACAATGCGCTTAATACTCTTAATGCAGTATTAAACCAAAGAAGTGAGAATAATTTTGCCCATCAAGAAGATGAGTGCGATCTTTATGGCAGAATGTTAGCGAAGAAACTAAGAAAATTTCCAGAACATGAAAGAGTGAATGTCATGTATGAACTCGATGGGACGATCATTCGTCTACTTTCACGCAACACTTCACATAGACATGTTACAACACCTTCACCACTTTCTGCTCATAGTTCTTACTCTGAACCTATTTTCTCCACTAAAATGAATCGACTACACTCCAGTCCGATTTCGTATTCAGAACCTACTGAGCGTTATTTATTTGAAGACAGACCATTATCTACCCCAGCATTATCATATTATATGTCACCGTCTCAACCATATCAACAACATCTGTCACAGCAACAACCGTCTTAACAACTTCTGTCACAGCAACAACCGTCTCAACAACATCTGTCACAGCAACAACCATCTCAACAACATCTGTCACAACAAAGTGACAATTATAACACAAACATGCAACATTCAGTCTTACTCCACACACCATCGCCTATTATCTCCAGATTCATCTCTGGAGAGTACTCAAAACAATCAAAATTCTATAACTGTTTTATCCGATTTACTAATTTTGCCTCCGTCTGCAGGGAACACCGAACGAAATAAAATTATTTAATTTTTAAATACATAGATATACATCGATCAAGTCCACACGTGGATTGGGTCCACACAAATCTTAAGACTCATAGTAATGAGTAGCTAGCCGCGAATAATTTATGAATATTGTAGCTAACTTGCACTTCCACTTAATTTTATATCCTACATACATTAGTGTGTTTTCATTGAAATAAATGTAATAATTTCATATATTTTTGTTTTTATTAACTCACCTTTATCTCGTCCTTTAAGACTTTATTCAAAGCCTCTCATACTTCCGGTACAATTTGAGAAATCAATTGAGGTGAAATTTTAAAAAGAAAATGTAGGCTTTCGTAACTGTCTCCTGAAGCCAAGAAGCGCAGCGTGAGAGCCAAACGTATTTTAGCAGGAACAGCTTCACGTAACTGGGTATCTTTTTTCATAATAAATGGGTTAATTTTAGAGAGTAAATCTTCAAAATCCTCTCTTGACATCCGAGTGAACTTGTGAAACTCACGACTGGGTTCGTAAATTAGTTCTGATAATTGTTTCTCCATTGTTTCACTGAAATAAAACCAAACCATGAGTAACACTTTATTGCAGACACATCATACTAATTGTGCAGATACATCATCTACTATGTAGTATTAAAATTATATAGATTTTTACCTTGTTCCTTTGCGATGTATTGCTGTCATCCACCATCTTCGTTTTTTCCGACGTCTCTTGATAACTTTTTTTTCTCGAATAAACGTATAATTGTAATAAGCCACAGCACACAATGCTGCAACGACAGCTGTTTCCACGTCCATCTCGTTCGAGTACCGAGCGCACAAATGCGCGAGCGAGAATGTGGAGAGCTGCTCTCGTCAATAGTTTTTGCGAGACCCGAGACAAAACCTCTCGTGGAGAATGTGGAGCGCGCTTTACGGAGAGTACGGGGCTAGAAGATTGAACGTAGCGGAGATGGGTGACATGGTGAATTTGGCACGTATTGTTCGTGAATTAGGGACGACGGAACAGTGTATTGAATATGCTATAACGCATGGCATAGTCCCGGCGACTAAAGAATGTCGGCATCATAGAATGCCTATGAAACTACAATTAGGAATAAATAAAAATGTGGGACATTTTTGGTGTAACAAAGGAAATTGCCGTGGAAAAAATAACATTTCCAGAGCAAGAGGTACGTGGTTTGAGAATGTGCACATACCCATGCCACGTATTTTTTATTTAATGTACGCATACGCTCATCGCTGGAGCTATGAGGCAGATATTTTTGAAGACCCTGAAAGAAGCTCAACTAGCTGCCTTTCCATGGCTACTGTAGCCGATTGGTATAATTACTGCCGGGAGACCGTTGTATCATATCAAATACAACAACAGAATGAGATAGGGAAAATTGGTGAACCCGGAAAGGTTGTCCAAATTGACGAAAGCAAGTTCGGGAAAAGGAAATATAATAAAGGTAAAAATAAGATTTTTGTAACTTGTGATACTAAGTAAATAATGTCTATTTTATGTAATTTTTATAAAAACCCAAAGGATAGAGTCCCAATGGCGTGTAGTGAAAACTTTTTTTAGAAAAGATAATTATAATCATCCAGCCAATTTTTCCGACGTCATAGTGGAATATTTGTGTAGGCGGTCTGTGCAACGAAATAAAAAGGACCCCTTCATTGAGCTTATTAATGCAATAAACTATGTGTACAACATAAATGAATAATAAAGATATTTTATGAATCTATGAATGGTTTTATTTTATAGTGCTCCCAACCAGAACTTATATAAGAGTGAGAGAACGTAGCAAGCTTGGTATTTGGTGCACCCCGACTCGGACAATTTAGGTTAGGAGGGGCAGGGTCTAGTGAGCGAGCGAACAGACCCTGCCATCCCCTTCGTGGTTATTTTTTTAAACCACCTAAGAAGTAGGCCTGGCCACTAGGTCTTATTGATATTGGTGGTGGTTATTTTTTTCTTAACCATCCAGAAGTAGGAACTTCACAAAGCGAGGCTTATGCACGCGTGAGCGAGCAAAGCGAGCTCGGGATTTGGAGCACCCCGACTCGGACAATTTAGGTTAGAAGGTTAGGTCCGCTCTCTTCGCTCGCTCACTAGACTCTGCCATCCCCTTCGTGGTTACTTTTTTTTTTAAACCACCCAAAAAGTAGTAGCCCCGGCAACTACGCCTTGTTATTATTACTTGCTTCACTTCATAAGCAATTTTTGTTACAGATTTTTTTTAGCATTAAATATAAAGTAAAGTGTTTGGGTTACTCCGAAAGCCGTGCCGATCGGATCAGTTTTGAGCCGCTCTGCGCTTAAAAAATCCTTAAAAATAGAAAAGTTGTGCGGTGTGATATATCAAAGTGTGCGGAATTCAAAGGCCCATCGAACCGGCCTATTTGTGCAATTGTGCGACAAAAGTTGTAAGCACAAAGTGCAAAAAACTGGAAAAGTGATAGTTTTTCGTGGAAAATCCTGGAAACAAGATCGACGACCTCCGATTCTTCGGCGGCCTCGTAGTCCTCGTTGAGCCCGATCCAATGAGCTATCAGGTTCCGCGCGGTCACTTATGGTTTAGCCGCAAAAGCCAAAAAAACAAGTGGCCATGTGGCACGTACTCAGTGATCCCGGGCTCCGAGGACAAAACTGACCACGCAGCGGGCTGCGCATCGTTGAGGCGAGTGGGGAGGCACTTTGCCCCACTCCAAAATTCCAAATTTGACGGCGCCGGGAGCGAAAAACTCAATAACCTCAAAATTTGGGACTTGTTTTTGGCCTATAACTCCGCGGAACGATAGACGACACCCAAATTTAAAAAAAATCATCTTGAAGCCCTCGCTGAGGCGCTTCTGGCGACACCTCACACGCCCGGGTGTCGTTCGTAATTTCGCGGCTTAGGCCAAAAAAACAAGTTCCCGGATAACACGAGGTCATTGATCCGGAGCAGTTGGAGGGAAACTGAGTACCAAGTCTGGAGGGGGCAACCAAGAAGACTTCGAAGGTATTTCAAGCCTGAAGAAATTTAAGAAAAATTGTACAGTTGTGTTTTTCTGTTTTTAACCGGATTTTTACAATAGGAGAACAAGAGTAAAACTAAACAAAACTATTGTATATTGTTGTTATTTTACTTGTACGCCTAAAATTCAAGCAGAAAAACTTCTAAAAAAATACTGTGATACCCACAATCACTAAATTTTGTTGCTGCCACCGTATCATTGCGACCTCAATGCTATTGAGTTCGTATGGAAGAGAATAGTAGCCACCAAAAATATGAGAGTACCAGGGTCCGAAATGCAAAATATAATAAAAGAACGTTTCCTATCCATAACTGCAGATGACTGGAAGAAGTGCACTGATCATGTACCAAATGTTGAGTACAAATTAAGGGACCGTGTTGTTGAATACGAACTGGAACAATTTATTTTACATGTTGGGGACAGTAGCAGTAGCAGTGAAGAAAGCAATAAAACATAAAATATGTTTTATATTATTATGAACTTATCAGCAGCCGGAAGTAGGTTGATTTAGAGTTCAGTGATTTTGTTTCAATCAGTGTATTTATTAACAATTTTGACAATGTGATTTTTTTAAACGATTTCGATGCTATTTTCTTGGTACTCAATGTGATATTTTATTATGGTCTCAACCTTTATCGGAGGATTAAAAATTTATATGCGTGTTTATCCTATATGCAACAGGAACATATGGTGATGTTAGTTGTATTTTCCTATATAAAATAGCTCAATGTGGTTCAGAGGTAATAATTTGCTGCATCGCAAACGTCTTGTGACTTTAAGTAGCTGGTATATGAAAAAAAAGCAGCGTATAAATTTACGGTTATGTAGTGATAGCAGTACATTGTTACTGTATAAAGTAGAAATTACAAGGTTCCTGTCCCGCATTCGTACCAAACGAAGTGAGAATAACGGTAAGAATACTTTGCAGCAAAGTTGGTCATCTGATATATTCAAGCAAACCTATACAGATGAGAAAGGTTTAGAGATTATTGTTAAAGTACCTAGAGGTGAAGCCGCTAATAGTTTTCATCACCAACACAATCGTAACAATAAGTCTCGATAACGAAAGGTGGGGGAAAAATCATCAGAAATATTCGATGTGGATACAACAACTTCACCAATAATGACCACAACACCTGATACTCATTTAAGCAAAAAATGTGAACGATATAAGCTGGTGATTGAAAGTGTTATATATTGGGCCCATAGCCAATTGGATAAAATGAAAAAAGGCGAGATAACTTATATCTAATGTGAAACTAAAATTCCGATGAAGTAATATATTTTACTTGTCATTCGATGTGGTTAGATTATAAAATTGTAATTAAATTTTATATAATTGTGGTGAGGTCTATGGGAACAGGTACAAAAAGTTGATAAAGTTTCGTATATATATTGAGGGTGGCTGGTTTAAAAGTACATTCAATTATCAATACTACTGAAATAGAGTATTACAAGTGGTGAAGTCCTATCCTATTGACTTTGTAAGTGCTGAATATTTTTTTCATTTTATTTTTAACTTGTAATTAAAATGTCGTCTAAAGAAGCATTAAAGAAACTTAATTCTTGTGGTAATAAGGCATGGATGAAGATGTCGGATCTAGAGGTGGATAAGCCTTATAAAATAAAAGAGGCTACTAGAGTACCATCCAAGTTTCATACCAATACTCTGCAAACGGTTTTACAATTAGAGAATGGGTACATTATAACACTCCCATCGAGATTTAACGATCTGAGTGATGATTTGTTTGCATACCTTCAAGAAGGAGTATACGTCATTAATAAGGGCGCAAGCGAGAAATCGTGGGCTGTAAACTTTATGGATGCTGACTGAATTATTTTTTATTTCCAGTACGAAACGAGTTCATAGAATTGATGAGTGAAGGAAGTGCCAGAGGATTGCTTTGGACATACATGTTTTAACATTCATATAGGTAACATACTATTAGAAACATTTTTACTTGTTATTGGTGGAGTCAGTGGTGTGGATTATTAATTTTAAAAATGAAATATGATGCAACCAAATTTTTTACCGTTTATAAACTTTAGATACATTATAGATATTGATGGCTTCCAGTACAGCCGTAAATATTATTATAAAGAGGTGGGTATTTTTGACTTGTATACAACGAAAGTAACACTTTTACATATTCTTCTACCGGAGTGGTTATTAACTATTAGAAAAACACGTGAAATTGTTTACTGTGAGCGCTATGTTCATGGGTTAGAGTTTAAAAATAAGGAAACGGATATATAATTTCAGGAATTAATATTCAAATTAAGAAGTTTAGATCCGGAGTCTAAATATGGGTAGGCGTACAAAGGGGGGATAATTGAATTAGAATTATTGAAAAGCCTAGGGCTCCGGTGTTTCAATTTAGAAACATTGGGCTGCCCTAAGTTGGAAAGAGTAATGGAGGACTTGAACCTCCAATACCTCCAAAATTGTGATCGTCATATTCTTTATAAATGTTCAAGATCATCCAGGTCATGCCATTGTAGTAGCGTGGAAGTACAAGCTTTCGCAAAATGGTATGAATGTAGTCGAACATTGTAGCTTTTTTTTAAGTAGTTTAATTCAATTATTTCCTTTTTTTCTGTCACCTGTATTAGGTGTAAGAATAATTATTAATTCGAGAAAGAGAAAAGTATTGAAAGTATTTTCGGTTTTCCCCGAAACGTATTACAAAAAAATCAACTACATACATCAGATCAACCGATAAACATTCTAATCACTAACTCTATAAGAATGGAGTGTAATATTATTCGAGGTTCATTCATCAACAACAAACCATCGCATGTGTTACATGAATTTTCACCATCGGTACCACCTGGATTTCAAATTGTCGAGTGTCCTGCACACCTGGTTTACTTACCTATAAAGGTAAATACAATTCAAAATCTTCAAGTACGTAAAGTGAATGAGCAAGGTAACCTCGTTAATTTCAGAAAAGAAAATATATCACTGCGTGTTCATATAAGAAAAATATAAAGATATGATTGCAGTCTATAAAATCACCACTCAATCAACACCAAGCCACATTCTTCCTGACTTAACGCCGGAGACGACATCTCTACCCTCAAAATTCAATGTTAATACTGTGATATTGATACTAATCAAGGAACATCGCTGCATCAATACAAACGACCTAGGTCTAGGCTAAGAAAAGATAATATACGGTTTTCAATCCCTCGGACTTCAATTAAAATAAAAAATAGAAAACCCTACATATCAACATGTTTGATGCCATCAGATGAAATAAGTGGTGGTTTGAAAGTGGTTATTTACATCGCAGGCCGATTATTGTTAACAGAACAAGAATGGAACACAATATTTATGAAGAACGCAGTTCGAATCGCAGATTTTTTCAAAAGTGGCTCATCTCCGATCGATTTGGAACAACAACGAACTATACGTTTCATAAACATGTTCGAACATGGAGAAGGATTAGAAAATTTCATTGTGATATATGCAGGAATGAAATCAATGAGTATATCTAATGAAGAGTGGTGGCACATATATCACATATTGAACTGTGATTGATAATCATCTACAACATTTGCTTCGCATGAAATCCTACTATGAGAATAGATTGAATTTCTTTAGAAAGAAATTTAAAATGAGTCAAGTTAAAACAATATGTGAAGCTTCTAACGCTATGGAAAATATTTATGACAAGAGCTCCATCGTAGACAATGAAATGTGATGTCAAGCAATAGAGTATTTGTTTTATCTCATGTATTATAATTTAAATTAATAAACTATATTTACAAAAATATTTTTTGTTCTTTTTTTACCCGAAGGTTACGGAACCTTCGATGTATGACTTTAACTCACACTTGATTGGGTTTTCCTTATCTTTAATGAGCACTTGCTTTGGTGAAGAAATAGAATATAAAGTATATATAAATAATAATCCTAAACTAATTTGTATCAGTTGTCTGACTGAAACAAATAAGTTACCGTCATAAAGCCACTAAATGCTATCATGTATGAGTGTCCCTTTTGTAATGTTAAAGTTGATGGTAATCAGTTGATTGCTCATTCGAGAACAAAACGTCACAAGTTACTTTGTAAACATGATGTAGGAGACTATTTCACATACGTTGTGGATTCACATTATACATTCAAAATATACCTGAATACGGCAGCGTCTAAGGTGTTACAGTTACTCAAAATTGAATTAGAAACTAACAAACACATTCAAGTTAATTTAGAACTTTTTTGCACATATGTTATAATAAAGGATGAAGAAGTCATCACAGATCTAAAATCATTCAATATGAAAAATGAAAACTCACAACTTTCATCGGATTTATCTGTTTTTTACGATGGAGCTTGTTCTATTCTATTACACAAATGTGAAGAGTTTCAAGAAAGGGACAGTGGGTGGGCTTTGTACAAGATTGAATTTTTAGAGCTCAACATTAACAAGTATGTTCCGATAAGAGGAAGCTCTTAATAACGGTCGTATCATCAAAGAATTTATAGGTCTACGTTCCAAAATGTACAGCTACATCTTAGAACATGATTATACAGTAAAAAAAACAAAGGTACTTCAGCTGCTATTGTCAGAAAGTTAAGTTTTTAAAAAATACTATTAAGCTCTTGAACTCAAATATATATCATGTTGTCATGTTGTTATATTATACAACATGACAACGTGTATTCATTCAATAGTAATAAGCATATTCAATACAAATCAAAAGGAAAACATTATCTGTGGCAAAAATGATAAGTGATACATTTCTCCTGATAATGATGTAAATACATTAGCATGCGGGCATTATAAAACAAAAGTCATTTCCACATAAAACAGCTTTTTATATTTTCCTCCCTTTCACATACACATTTCCAACACTTATATGATACGTTACATAAGGACACCGACAAAACCAACGAATATGTTCTTGCCAAGGATCATCATCATCACTCCAATCCTTTAAACCCCCACCACAATAAAAACATAGAGTTTTATCTCCACAACCAGTATAAAAAAAACAGCATCTGCCAATTGTTCCGGTTTTTGACGCATACAACTCGCATACGTTTCTTTCGTTAACTAAAAATTGGATATTCAATTCTCTCCTTGTCACACATCAACGCTCGATCTTCTTTCCACAATCCGCACTCATCAAACCCATCAGGACCATAACGTTGCTTTTCTTTATTAGCAAACATATTTTACAATATTTATAACTCATCAAAGCAAACCATCTCACGCGATTTTATATCAAACACTGAGATTTTATAAAGCATTGCCCATTAAAATAACCTTCTTATCATCATATTCTGTCAACAAACAGGATGCATCTGATAACAGCCACGTGTCACAACATTGTTTCAAAAACATGAAACCAATATAATTTGACCCACATCAACACACCAATACCATACCATTGACAGATCTATTTCCACCAGATCACATTTCGAACACAAGGTCAAACGAACTGAACCAACCCAAATTGACCTCTCCACACATACAGACACCGTAGTATACAGAGCTCATATCACACGGGCTAATTTGTCAGCCAGAACAGACACACTGAAATTCTAAACTAGTCATAACAAAAATTATAGAAAGTCTACTTCTGGAAAAGACTCAGAAAAAATGCACTTTCTCTACAAAAAGTGGAAAATGCTCTAAAACAGACTAACATTTCAAGTGATATCAAAAGTGTTTTGCAAAAGCTAATAAATCAAAACTTGAAGAATATCAAAGACATTTTGAAAGATGTGTCAACGCGCATAAAGAATGGTTTGACTAATATGTTTGCTTTAACGTAACGCAATCTCAGAAGAGAAAAGTATCGGCTGGTCGAAAGCGAACGTCAAAATCTGTGCTTGATCTCGAAGTGCGGATGTGATGGTTCTGGCAGTCATTGTCAATATAACCAAAAATTCCATGATGTCGAATCCACAGACGAATATATGCTTTTAAGATCAGTATTACCATTACGCCTTGTGAGTTTGAATCAAGGGGAAATATCGTCTGGCAAAATCCTTGCCCGTCATCGGCGAGATACTGCCGACCTTTGAGACTTCATATAGCTAATGAGACAATAGAAGTATCAAGATTGGAAGCTGCTAATGTAAAAGACCAAATATCAGACATAGTACCTACTCGGAATACTGAATGGTGTGTCAAACACGATCTAAAATTAACTATGGTGGATGGTAAAATGAGTAATGCGCTTACTGGTACAAGCTCAGCCATGCGATGTTATCTGTGTGGGTTTACCTCCAAAGATTTCAATCTGATCAAAAAGTGCATCAACAGACGAGTGATTGGAAAAGTACGCTAATGCCAGTGGAGCTAAAAATCCTAAAGCCATAACCACTACGAAACTACGGAAATATTTGGCGACACTTACACAAATGTGAAATATGAAAGACACAGATATTGAACAATTGGCCAATATTATGGGTCATACTCAGGCTGTGCATAGGCAAAATTATAGATTGCCTGATGATGTGTATCAGACAGCTAAATTATCCAAACTCTTGCTGCTAATGGAGAGTGGTGACGCTGATTGTTTCAAAGGACGATATCGATTGAGATTTGAACAGGATTTATTACAAGGTACAAATGAAGGCACTGATCAAAATGATGATGATATAGTGCAATACGAAGCTATAACGCCTACTGAAGATTCAGATGAGACGTCCATTACCGACGATGTACATGTTTGACAAAGACAACTCAGCTTTGTGATATTACGAATGCTACAGAAACTATAACAAAGAAAAAACGAAGCCTTGTTCCTTGGACACCACAACAGAAAAATGTTGTTACGAAGTTTTTTAGTAAACACAAAAAATAAACAACCACCAAAACGCCATGAATGTGACGAACTGCGCGATCTGCATCCTGACATACTGCACAACAAGAATTGGTTAAAAATAAAGTTTTTGTACAAAAAACCTACACAAAAGGAAACAAATAGACGTGAGTACATCTTCAACGGACCAAGCAAGTAGGTAGCTACTGAATATGCCTCAGGAGTCTTTTTATTTTTTAAATTATATATCAGAAGTTATATCTGCTTCAAATAAGTAGGCTCGCGTTTGCACGAAACCACTCGCAATCTAATAATATTTCAAAACTTTAAGATGTAAATAAATAAATTTTAACCTTGTGAAACAAATAAATATAATATTTATTGAAACTGTTTAATAAATGTATTTTGAAGTATCAAAAGACGACAAGTAACGAGTGGGTTAGTTCAAACACGTCCTATTTTCATTTGAAACAGAATACCTAAGGATTACGTATACCTATAAGATCTGTATTTTTTAAAATTCATTTTTTTTTACCTTACTAAACCGTATTTCTCATGTCTTTATATCACACGCATTTTATTTTACATTCATAGGTCTCAATTCTTCGTTACCTCAACAGGCACTTCAAAGGAGTTAATTTATAAAAAAAAACTTAAAAACTTAATTAAAAATCAAATACTTAAAACTTAAACTAAAAAATTAAAAAACTGAAACATTACATTTTATAAATTATTATGTAACTAACTGACAAAACTGATAGCGATTTTTCAAGTCAACTTGCTTTATAATTTAAGGTAAATATTAATCTTAGAGCTTGCAACACGCAATAATGCATGTATGGTATTGTGCCTCTGCCTTAGAAAACCCCTAAATTATTGTTTTTATCAAATCGATCCACGTCTGGAGTGTGTTCGTCATTTAATAAGCCGTATTGTGATATATAAAATAGTTCAGTTTAATAGAGAGCTAAGAACATTGCTCGTTCCAGAGTAGGCCACGCCTCCCTATCCCTCCAAACAGCTTTGTTCAATGGCGTACGGAAATACGCCACGTGTTTACTTGACACAATTTACAAAAAGGATTTAAATCTAATGAGTTTTACTATTAGAATTCATCAAATAATGTAACAGGAATTATCGTAAAGTTATAACAGTGTTTTAACAATTATAATCTAATCACAATATCAAAATATATATAGAATCTACCTCATCCGACTATGATAGTATGTTAGCGACACAAATATTTTGTATCTGTGTAAATGTTTATATTGTATCTGTTTTGTCAGCGACATCTGTGGTTTTTTATGGTAAACGAGGCAAACGGGGAGTCACTCGTCAATGGCCGCCGCGATCGCAATTTTATAAAAGTGTTCTGCTAAGTATCGTAATATATCCGCTAATAAACGATTTATTTGTGCGAAGTTTTGTGCAAATTATTCCTTGAAGGGACTACATTTAACATTTGGTCCTTTTTTACAAGGAACCTTTCACTGGCAACACCGCAATGGTGCACTATTTTCCTATAAGGCGGCATTCCTTCCTGCCATGTGATAGGGATTTTAGTATGATGAAGAGGAAATTAAAAGCACATGATCGTTATTACACCATTCATGAGATAACAGAACTGATAATAGGAACTGGACGCCCTGGAAAATTCTTTGTGGAAGAAGTAAAAACTGAAGAAATTATAGATTTAAAGAACTGGTGGCCAGAATTTTATAAAAAGAAACTATGGGGAAGAACACCCCCAAAGATAGGAAAATACATTTTGGAATAAGTAACCACCATCAATACACATATGACAAAAGATTTAAAGGTTACATTGAAGCCAGAGAATTTATTGACGGTTTTATGCTTCAAACTTTCGACTTAGGCCACAAAAATCATATTCCTGATAACTTTCCTTCTAAAAGAGCTTGTGAACAGGGTTTTGTGCCCCTTAAAAGCATAAAACATGTAGACCTGACAAGGTTTTGACCTATGTGCCTCAGGAATACCAACAATTTTATCCAGATATCTTGGGACGTCCTACTGTAGAGTGCAGTCATGATATTGACAATGATTTGACAGATTTTTAATTAAAATATGTTTTTTTTCTGTCTCTTTATTTTCTTAATATTTTGGTTCGTTAAACGGAATAATTTTCTTTTATTCCATGAAAATCCCTATTAGATGTTAAAAGGGCGTTAGTCCACCAACTTAAAACAGGTATAACTAAAAAACTATATTATATAAAAGTAAAAAAAATGTTGGAAACTACAGGGTTAAAGCATATTTATGTACCAAAATATAAAAAAAGAAAAGCTCCTTTGATTAAATTCTAAGGCCAAAGTTTTTTCCTTTTTTCTGAAAATTAGGGTATCCTGGACTGACGCCCTTTTAACATGGACCGATTCAATTGAAACAAATAATAAAACATTTTTAGGGTTATTAATAGACAGTAAATTAAAAAGGAAGCAGCAAATTAATGCCGTAGGAAAAAAAAATTGTTTTGCTTATGCTTTATATAAATTGTCTAGAATTGTGGATCATGATGCGGTTCTTACAGCATATCATGGTTACGTAGAGGCAATTTTAAGATATGGTATAGTCTTCTGGGGTAACTCAACGAATAGGAATGATGTATTTGTTGCTCAAAAGAAGTGTATGCGTGCTATATGTAACTTACCTCCTAGAGATAGTTGTGAACCCTACTTCAAGACACTCAAACTTCTTACATTTCCGTCGTTGTATATTTATGAGGTAGCAGTGTTTGTTAAAGCCCACACCCATTTATTTGAATTGAGACCTCCAATGGATTCAAGGTTACAAATGAGGGACTCTAATACTTTATCCTTAGGAAGGAGTAAGACAGCGCTCTTACGGAAAAGCATTTGTTGCATTGGGCCGGCGACATATTATTAAGCTTGGCCCCGATATTAAACTTGTGGATGATTTAAATTTGTTCAAATGTAAACTAAAGGAAGGCATGGGAAGATGATACAAAAAAAATATTTGCAGAATACGATACATACACTCCTGACGAAAAGAACAAAATTGGTGAGTCCTTATTTTTCTTCATGTTGGTAAGATGACTAAATTTTTTTTGATTGCCAAATCAAAGATCCTTTGCTGCTTACAAAATAGTTTGCTAATTCATCTCTTATACTATTTGCTGCTGTCAATTCTTCATTTTGAAGTTGAAGTGAGTGAAATTCATCACAAATTATCGCTAATTTATCACTTGGGCGAAAACCGTCCCGATCGGCCACAAAATTGTGAAGAACACAACATGCTTTTATAATGGCAGTTGCAACATTATAGGACACGTTTATCGGTCTGTGAAAATACCCACTAATACCCATGGTATTGGTCTATTACCATATAGTGGCTGGGGAGTACGCAATGAGAGGTTCTCGGTATTTAGTAACTCGTATAGTTTTGAATTTTGGAATACAGTGGAATCGCACTCTTTGCCGTATGCGCCAATATGAACAAAAGTAAATTTGTAGTTCGAGTCCACTACAGCTAACAACACCGCAGAAAAAAAAGATTTGTAATTAAAAAATAACGAGCCACTATTAGGTGGATTATAATATAGGCGTATATGTTTTCCATCGATTGCCTCTGTACAATGAGGAAAATTTGCTCTGACGTCAAAATCAGATGCAATTCTTTGCAATCGGTCTGTTGTCAGTTCAAGGATGTTATGTCGAAGAAGATGTTTCCATATAGCTTTACATATTCTCAATATCATACAAGCAATTGTAGATTTCCGTCGTTTGAATTGGAATTCTAAATCTTTTATCGAATTTCCGCTTCCTAAGTACCTGTAACAAAAATAAGACAATAAAATAAACTATACTTGATTAAGTTTATGGAATATTTTTAGTTTGATTAAATAAGTTATTAATGTCATTTTACTTGCTACTAATTACGAGGCCCCTTTCTATGATGGCCCATCATGGGGCCCATTTGCTGTGTTTGTTAACTAGAAAAAAAGAACTAATTTCTTGGCAACAAAAACAGCATGATGAACCACCACCACAAATGAACGCCCCAACGTATAGCTATTGATTATATAATATTATATGATTCAGGCTAACACCAGGTTTTGTTTGGACGTTGTCGACTTCTCGGACTACCTGTATATGATGTTAGATACATTGTATTGTATACCTTAAAATGTTTGTATTTTTAAGTAATTCTGTAGTGAAAAAGTGGAGAAACGTGAAAGACTCCTTTTATAAATATTTGAAAAAAAAGAAAGATGCTTCCAGATCCGGCTTAGCATCTAATAATAACCTTTCAAAATATCATTACTATATTTTATTTCTAATCAAAGTAGCACAGAACGCCACGGACGGTAGTTTAGTACCCGAAGAATCTATGAGCATGAGTTCTACAAATGATGATATAATACCTGAATCGACCCGCTATGTTCCTGTCAACCGGAAGAGTAAAGCAGAACAAATGGATGATTTTGAAAAAGAAACATTAAAAGCTTTGAAGGAGCCAGAGAATCGCCACATGAACTTTTTTAAAGGCATTTTGCCATCTATTGAGGATTTTACCGATCTTATGCTGGTATGGTGATACTTGTATTCGACCGGATAGCGACCACCGTACACTGGTGCTAAAATCTGCCATAGTGGCCCACATTGTGTGGGTCGCCTTCCAGGGTCAGCCAGTGTATATCTGGTTCTCCCCAGGGGGCTTGCCCCCTGATCCTAACCCTTTTCCCATCCCCTCCCCTTGGCCCTGGGATGAGATACTGCGGGGTCGCCAGTATTCCGTTGGCAGGGACCCCGTAGTTCACCCCAGGAACTTTGGCAGGCCGGCATGATCTTGCCGACCTACGATGGACACATTGTTTATCGTTGGTCGACACTATCCTTGGATTGCGCTGCACTTACCATCAGGTGTAGCGTAGTAACTTTGCCGAGCCAGGAAAAAAAAACAAAAAAAAAGACACGTTTCAAAGTAAAGAATTGCAAATAATCACGGATATAAGTTATGGACAAATGTTTCCACAATCTTCGTTAGTCGGGTATCAGACCCGAAATTATGAAAGTACAAGTTCCTTTGGTGCAGTAAAATCAAACTTTAATTTTATTCCATCTCCAAATCAAGTGTCTCAAGATAACGATCAGTACCCTAAGTGTAAGTTTCACACGTAAAATAGCGATACGCGACGATCACGTTAATCGAGCACACAAATACTTTTTAGTTTATGTGAAACGTGCGAGTGCATGTTGTCATCTACTTGTACTACAAAGTTCACGTTTGCTCACTTGACTGATGGTTTATGACGTCATCAAGCTGCCAAACGTGCTTTGATCTCTTTAGCCCATAAAGTAATACTACTGAATTAAAATGTCATTGAATCTACCAACGGCTCCGTATTATTCGTTCGATTTAAATAATACGTGTAATGTTATACGCGAATGAAACAAAACTAATGCTATTTCGTTCTATTCTCAAAGAAAATAAACAAAAATATGTCGTCGCAACATTGTTTCACAGTCGCCGTTGAGAATTTTATTTATTAAGTGTTTTTAGTTAATAACAAAGTGTTTTGTGTTAAAAACAAGGGCCGACATGACGGTCGCAGATGTTCATTTAGAAAGTTCTCTCCTAAACTGTCTTTCGCACATATGGCAAGGAAGTCGAGTTGCATTGTGGTGTTTTGTACAATCATTTTACGCTCAATTATTGTGATCTACGGCTGTGAAAAGCTTTTGTTTTATTATTACTGGTTAAAGGGATTGTATAAAAGAACTAGCTGCAACGAAATTTGTATAAATAAGACGCAAAATGATGGAACGGAATGTATTAGCTAAAGTAATTTCGAAGAGCACACTTCAAGAAACAGTCTTCATTCTACCTATCTATTGATTCATTCAAAATCACGAGTCCCTGATCAATTATAAAAAGCAACAGTGGGCAATACAAGATGAAAACCAGTGCGACACAGTTTGAAATTATGGTTAATTTCATGGAGGAGTAAGTATATACCAATTTTGACTTAAGTTATGTACCGTGGTAACTTAGATTTGCGTGTTTTTTTATAACTTTCTATTCTAAATATTTTAGACGTGGAGACATTAATAAACCAATAAAAAATGCCCGAGGTCGAGTACAATGTATCCAGGACTGGAAACATTTAACCAATCTTCTAAACGGTGACCCCACAAGCGAAATAAGGACTACAGACAAGTGGAAGAAGGTTAGTGTATGCCACTATGATTTGTTTTCCTCACCAATCTTAAAGTATTAATGAATTATTACTTTGTTTACATGAAAAATTAACACTGAAGTTGTATTTTTTTTAATTTGTTTTGTATTAAACTTTTCTTTACTTTAATGTTTTCACATTACCTATGATTATTATATAAGATCTTAAGCTGGCCAATGAATACAAAATGCAGGTACTGTGTGTTACAGCCATTAACTGTTATTTTCCTTTCTAGGTGTGGAGTGACCTTAAAAATAATACCAAAAAGAAGGCAGCTAAAATTAATAGAGCAGCTTCAGGCACTGGTGGCGGGCCTGCTTTCCAGGCAAAGCTGGACTGATTTAGAGCAACGTGTCCTCAACATTGTTGGACCACAAGCGGCTACTGGCTTATTGGATGTGATGGAAGCTGGTTTACCTCAGGTAATTGTATTAATAATATGCAAAATAATTTCTCAAATCTAATTCTCTCATGATGACATGCAGAGTCAAATGCCATACAGTATTTCTTAATTAGAAGTTCTGACTGGTATACTTCTATTTATAGGCAGACATGACATCAGGCATCAGATGAGTGACTAGACAGATTCTTTTAAATTATTTACCATAATAATCTTTTAATTTTATAGCTGTAGTTGATCACAATATAGTATTATTTCTAATCCAATATTTTATTTTCAGTTTCAAAGTGATCGAGACATGAACATTACATTGTCTCCAAGACCAGCCTCTAGGGATGAAAGCAGCCCTGCAATTTTTTCAGAAGATATTCTAAGTCACAACAGTCCTGTTATAAATATAGGTAATATCCGTTAAGTGTTTACATGATATATCATAATATTTAGTGGTGTAGTGAGTTATACATTTATTTCCAGGATATGATATATGCGCAGAGCCAGGCTCCTCACACCCTACACCAGCTCCACCAGGAACACCAGGCCACCAAGATAACCAGCCTGGGCCTTCACTGCACCACACCCCACCCCATACAGTATACGAACATGCTGCTCCCTCTGCAGCCACTCTTAACCCAGCCTCCCAGGGCCAAACACCACAATGTCACGGGCAACGTATTTTAAGAACCACGGCACGTCGATTTGCATCAAGAAGAACTGGTAGGCAACAATCACACATAGACGAAGCTGCACAACATTTTCTCCATTCTGAAGAAAAATGGAGAACATTTGAGCAAAAAAAACATGAAGACCAAGTACGTATCCGTGAGATAGAACTGAAATTACAACAAAACTGGCAGGATATTACTAGAATCGCGCTAGAATCTATCAATAAAATTATTGATTCCCAATTGTATAAAAAGTAATGTTTTTATAGTTTAGAATTAATACTGTTATTTTCTGTGTTTATGGATATGTGCCTAATACTATTTTCAATTTAATTAATGTCTGTTTTCAAAATTAGTTTTTAAGATTATGCAATATGTGTATGTATTTAAATCATATAAATTGTTTATATTGCAGTTACTTGTATTATTTATAATTAGTATTATGTAATTGCCTCATGGTTTAGTGGTATTAAACTTTAACCCAGGAGTTCGATTCTCATGCTGGAACAGATTGTGGGGCTTTGCGTGGGTATTGTGATTCATTGTGCCCCGGTTTATATCTTAAATGCATAAATATGTCAGTCAGCCAACTGTGTAGATAATTTCAACCATAAAAGTAAGCTAAATGAGTGACATTTCAATAAAACAAGTTAATGTACTAATTAAATCTATAATCTTTGAACTAATCAACCTAAATCAAAATCTTTATTCATCATGTAGGCTAAGAAAGCGCTTATGACAGGTCAAGTACAGAAAATTAATAAGACTAACTTAAAATTAAGAGAACTGGAATAACCGACGCGCTATAGGCTGGCAGAAAAAGGCACACCAACAAGCATGGGATGAGGGAGGGGATTCTTAAATGTATGGATTCACAGACTAAGAGGATATGGAAATCGGGACAAGGGCAGGAAGGAGTAGGGTAAATTAACAATAAATCTGTAAGGGTTTTAAAGGTAAGGAGATGTGTCGTGGACCTTACTGGCAGGAATATCCCTAGCCTAGCTAACCTACTAACCTTTATCTAGCTGCCTACTAATGACGACCCGAAAAAGAAAGGCAGAAAGAAACTCCGGGCTTATTTTTTTCGCCATCAATTATATATTTCATAATTTTGCTTTTTTTTTCTTTTAAAAATGAATTTTCTATTTTACTATCATTTTACAATAAAAATCGTGATATAGACTTGTCCATGTACAATACTATATTTACAAATTGTATATAAGTGCATCATAAGTAACAATCGTCTCTAAAAGATGCATACAACAATACATACTGTTACAGAAACAAATGCAACATAATTTACCTAAGGCAAACACTATTTTGACAGTGTACACAGAATCACCTAAAACATAAAACATTTTCACATATAGGTACAACTCTGCAGTAGTAAAAAATATGAGTAAAAAAGGGCTCATATTTTATTATGTTTGTGATAATTTTATATCAAATTCCGTTGTAATCTTTGAACCAATTGGTCCCTAAAGGCTCTTCCTCGTATCAAATCAGCTGAAAATCTGTCATCTTCTTGTTCTCTAATAATTGCGATTGCTGGTTCAATTTGGGTACTTTGTTCTGTAAATAAAGTATTGAGATTATAATAATATTCAGAGCAGAAATAATTTTACTTTACAAAGGATTTCCAAGTGTTACAGACACTTACCAAACTGATTTGGTTCTGGTACCATAAAATCAAGTGCAATATTATACAGCACAGAACAGGCCTGTATTATTTGTGCACATTTTGCTGGCTTAAAATGCAGTACCCTGTCTTTGCACAAACAGCGCCAACGATTTTTTAATCGTCCAAAAGTGTTTTCAATTACCACTCTGGCTGTCATATGTTTTTGGTTGTATATAGCTTCTGGTGAATCAGCTCTCACATCCAAAAATGGAGTCATCAGCCAGGGACGAAGTGGGTACCCAGAATCACCTAAAACATTAAACATTTTCACATATAGGTACAACTTTACAGGAGTAAAAAATATAAGTAATGAAGGGCTCATATTTCATTATTTGTGATAATTATATATAAAATTCTTAAAATATAAAATGTTATGTAAATTTATTATATATGTACCTAAAAGCCAACATATTTCTCCACTTGCATGTAGGCTTTGTATGTAATAATTTAGATTGCTATTTTCCCAAACAAATGAGTCATGGTTTGCTCCACCAAATTTTGAGTTTATATTTAATATT
The DNA here is from genome assembly GCA_949126905.1 of Amorpha juglandis. Classification (NCBI taxonomy): domain Eukaryota; kingdom Metazoa; phylum Arthropoda; class Insecta; order Lepidoptera; family Sphingidae; genus Amorpha; species Amorpha juglandis. Next base: position 14,078,939 of record OX421386.1, on the reverse strand, counting down.
CTATAGTCACTATCACAGACCTGTAAAATAACAAATGAATGTTAGTAATTAGTTTAGCTCGAGCATCTTGATGCACATCAATACAATAAATTAAAAAGAAAAATATCTCGGCATACATACCATTTGAACATTTAATGAATGATAATGTTTGCGACAATAATATAAATGTTCTTGGGCTCTTGGTGGTTGATGAATTCTAAAATGACTTCCATCAATGCATCCAATTACACCTGGTAAGCCATATTTTGTATAAAACCTAAAACAATAATGTCCATTAATTTCCTATTTATCCTAAAATTCTTTGACAATAAGGAGAGAGTGCTTTTTGAGTTGAATACCTATATATTTTAAGTAGATACCAACTCACTTGTGACTAACAGCTTGCCTTGCAGCTATTGTATTGGGAAATCGTATATGCTTGTTGAGCATCTCAATGCTTGTGAGTGCCTGGGTTACCTCGTGGATATATACACTACACATTTTCTGAGATATACTCTTAGCAACCCCTATAGGACGCTGGTAGCTCCCTGTTGCATAAAAGAACAATGCAACAAGAACCTAGAAAGAAAGAAAACATTAAAAGCATGTTTATATAGATAGGTACCGTTAAAGTGTCTAAGTTGGTATGCACTCGTACTAACCTTGGTTTGAAGACTTATTTGTTGTGTTGCTCTTAAGTTTGTCAAGTCTTCCAGTTCTTGGCACAGAAATAGAAAAGCTTCTTTCGTTAAGCGATACCTATTTCTAAATTCTATATCACTTAGATCTTCTAATGGATTAAAGGACGCCCGAGAAATGGCTCGTTGTCTCCGTAAATTATTTCTTTCGTCTTGTAATTGAGCATTTAGTAACATTCTCCAAGCGAAGAAATTGCGCGCTGACATCATTTTCAATATATAATGTTTTGTAATGCTTATTTAATAGAAATAAGAAGTTTTAACACTGTACACAATGTCTTTCACCAAGGAAATAACAAGTGAAATACTTAACATATGCGTTTACGTTTAAAAACGTTTGTAGCTGTCAAAATGTGAACATACACTCGCAAAAACGTGATAAACGGTAACGCAAAAGTTGCGTTAACGTTGTAAAACTTACACTCACGTCTCCAGTTTACTAAACGTGCCACCAGGAGGCGCTTTTCACGTTTGCATACATTTTGTTGAAAAAACGCAAACGCTGTAGTAACGTTAAAATTGTGTTAAAACATACACTCGGCACACAGACGGAGTTTGATTTTACAAACGTTTAATTAATAATAATATTTCCTTGACATTTGATTTGAGAACTATTAAAAAAGAAGTCCAAATAATAAAGGTTTTTTATTACTTACCTGATAGTGATTCCCAGCATTTCTATTGGCTCCACTGGATTCCTCATATTAGTATACTGTTTCCGTATATGGGACATTCTTTTACAAATCGAACACCTTTTTGACTTGACAATTTTGATTGGACCCAATTTTTTTTTTTAGAGTCTATACTGAAAATAAACAGACACGTATACGGGGATTTTGTTCAAAAAAATTTCTTCCCGAAAATATGACCATTGTGAATTTCAGTGCTTTATCCAATTCTGTTACATGTAAAATTCATTATCTCTGGTTCTACTGATGATATCGTTGAATTTTTTTTTTCATTAAAAAGGTAGTAATATCGGCTTTCAGTCACGTGAATATTGTACTTCTTCAACTTGAGTACCTTGAAAATAATAACAATTTAATTGTTTAAATAATATTATCATAATGTTAACCACAACGAAATCGATTAAAAAAAATACTGTCGTATTCGTAATGTTTTTAGCTACAAAAGCCTTCTTTTAAAAAGATGGGGCCGTTACTAGTTTAAGAGTGAGAAAATAATTTCAACTGCGCTTCACGTTGCGCGGGCAGCGCGCGATGAGTTGAAACGTGCTGGAGTGTCTATGAACATTCAGTCTCGAACTGCTCACGCAGTTCACTTAGGAAAAAACGTAGTACGGGCACACATCTTCCTTTTCAGCCTTTTTATTTCTTAAAGTGAGTAAGAAAATGCAAGTTAGGGAAATTTACACGAGAGAAAATGTCACAACCACCACTTTCATCGGTACTGCCAAAAATTCGAAAGGATAGATGTTTTAATCGTTGTGGTTTATCTCCTTTACTCAAAACTTGAGTAAGGTACAAAAAAAAAACTGATGGAGTGAGTGCTCAATATAAGACCAGATTTTTTTTGCCAATCTCATTCATGATCAACAAGACTTTGGCATAGCAGCAGAGTGGCACTCCTATCCAACGTTCCACGGCGAAGGGGCGTGCGACGGCTTAGGAGTGACATTGAAAAGGTTACCTGCAAGAACAAGCCCCCAAAAAGTAGGAAATCCAATTCAAACTCCAAAAGAGTTATTCCAGTGGGTACATTCTGTCAAGTATTACATGAAGTGTATTTTTGTACAACATTCTAGAGAAAGAAGGAACTTATAACATTGTGTGACGGTATCGTAATTAAAATCCATTTCTTCAATAATCTTTCGGTCTTTAAATTCAAATGGCACTATTGAATTTTCAATCAGTAGAGTCTTACTATTATACAGGGTTATTTTTAAAACACCAGCAACCTCGCAGGGGTAGATAGCTGTCCCCATACGGAACAACTTTTGTTCTACGAGTTTGGATATAACTCAATATATTAAAAAAAAAAATATTTTACAAGTTTTTGTTGTGTCGTATTTTTCTTCGTAGTATGCGGCGTGCGCGTGCGACTCAAAGGCGCCGCTCAGCCACAGCTCAGCTGAGCGGCGCGTTGACCTTCAAAGGAGCTAGTCGGGTTCCCCACGCTTCGCGTATTTGTTTACGTAAAGTGCGATGCGCGTTGTAACAATCAAGACGGAAATTAAATGAATACTTATTTTTGTATGAAAATAAAATCTAACAAATTATCAAAAGTCGTAGAACAAAAGTAGTAGCTTATAACCTTAGGAATCTACCCCTGCGAGGTTGCTGGTGTTTTAAAAATAACCCTGTATATAGTTTTAGAAATAACTTATCTCTCGATACAGGATTTATAGGATTTATTCGCATAGATTTCATTGTATTTATATTAATGGTGTGTACTTCGTTTGTATAAAATACTATTGTACAGGCATGAAACAGTGGAATGAACGTATACTTTTTGAAGTTACCCTTTTTACGTTTTCAGGTTGAATCGCACGGGAACGTTTAGTAAAATTTAAACAATGAATCTGAACGCATTATACCCAACACATATACTTGACTAAGTTTTTTTATTAGTTAAAACACACATAAATCATGATTTCGAAAGACAAAATTTACGCCAACGCGCTAAAAAATAAACTTTATGCGCTCAGTACTTGAGCGTGCTGCCCGCGCAACGTGAAGCGCAGTTGAAATTATTTTCTCACTCTTAAACTAGTAACGGCCCCATCTTTCTGAAAGAAGGCTTTTGTAGCTAAAAACATTACAAATATGACAGTATTTTTTTCAATCGATTTCATTGTGGTTAACATTATGATAATATTATTTAAACAATTAAATTGTTATTATTTTCAAGGTACTCAAGTTGAAGAAGTACAATATTCACGTGACTGAAAGCCGATATTACTACCTTTTTAATGAAAAAAAAAATTCAACGATATCATCAGTAGAACCAGAGATAATGAATTTTACATGTAACAGAATTTGATAAAGCACTGAAATTCACAATGGTCATATTATCGGGAAGAAATTTTTTTGAACAAAAACCTCGTATATATGTCTGTTAATATACAATAAGAACTTCGTAAAAAAAGTTTGAGGAGATTTGGAGAGGTTGAATTTTTTTTGGTCCAAATCCGTTCGATTTGTAAAAGAATGTCCTATATGTGGCTCTAAAGCTTCCAATAAATTTTCGAAAGTGGGTACACTCATTCGAAATAAATTATAAAACTTCTTTTCGTCTAAGATTAACTCTCGATATTCTTTGTTAAAAAAAGGCCGTCACTATTCCTTAAGGTAATAAATGGATTCTTCGTGTGCTTCTACATCGATTTCGTCGGCAAAGTAATAATAGCAGCAACACGCCTTTTTCGATCCATTCGTTAACGCAAGCCAAGCTAACCCTTTTGCGGTGCCGGCAGCGACGCCGTAAGAATATTGCGGTGCCGCACTGCTCGTGTGGCCACCAGTGCGGTGCGGAGTAATGCAGTGCGGTGCGGCGCCGCACCGTGTGGCCTGGCCCTAAGGAGAGCTTCTCTTGACGTCATAACTGTCAAATCGTAAAAGTTGTATAGAGACAGCAAAAACGTTTCCAGGATAATAAAACACCATTGTTTAGTTTGTATTATTGTCTGTTTAGTTTTATTATTTAAGTTTATTATATGTTTGGTGTGTTGTTGTAAATGAAGCAACTTGATTGTGAGATTTATAGTTTTATTTAACACTTTATTAATGGTTACATGGTACAATAACAGCGCATAGACACAGAAGTTATCATATACATAAACCAAAGACTAAACTAGAGTAGAGCATATCCGAGTTGGCAAACGCACCGAAATTTGATATATTATTGAAAATAAATTTGTACAAAGTAATTCTTTAAGTAACCGTACTTTTCAAGTGTCAGTTGTCAGATGAACACCATAGACACTCTCCTTCTTAGTTGGACCGCATTAAATATAAGTGGTTTTTTAATTAATAAACGAATTTGATTGAATATCGGTAATTTTTTTTTTTCAAATTCCTTTTTTGGGTACAAATATACAGATTTTAGCTGGCAACTCTACCGATCTTGCTCTATGACGTTCGAGACCACTGATGACGATTTTAAAATGATTAAGATTATCAGAAGAGGCAAAAGACTACCTGTGCAACAAAATATTGTGTTGAAAAATGCATGTGAAAAAACCATCACCCATTTCTAGTGAAAATTATGACGATTTACAAGATTTATGCAGACAAGACATCATTCCAACGCAATAAAATGATTTTTATAAAAGGTTTTCAGTTGGAACTCCAACAACACATGACGAAGATAACTAATGTTTTTCTAAACGCTGATATGCTGATTACAGTTTTTTTATTTAAATTGTACTATTTCAGTAATAAATAAAGATTATTGATTTATTACTCATTTATCACAACATACATAAAACTTAACTCCACAAATTACGTATTTAAGTTTGATAATAACATAAGTTTGAAAATAATTAACAGCCACACTAACGTATGTCAATCGGAATACACTCCTTGGAAAGTCATCAGTTTCCCCATACAGGTACAAGCAACGACCATTACCATCTTATCTACATATCAAGTGCAAAAGCGTGGGGATATAATAGCAAACTTGGAAAAATTATTAAAGTAGCCTACCATCGATGTATCAAAATTACATGCATCACTTGACTTCTTGAGTATCTTGATCCCGATGACGGTCGTATCACACTTAGAAACATTCTCACCGAAAGTAATTAAAAGCTTTGCATCTGCGTAACTCATTCGTTGGGAATTTGAGGCCGTGCAGGGAAAGCAACAAACGAAATTGGTAGGTGTGTTTCCGAAAGGAGAAATCTACTATATAGCGAACAAGGCTTAACATTGTCCGAAATTGACGGATCAGTGGATAATGACTTTACTGAAACCAGCGAAATTTTACCTTATAACGGAATCGGAGGAAGAATGGAGCATCAGCAAATGTACGACAGCATTGACTTACAATCGACTTCCATTCACGACCGACAACACATTAAAACCAGAGGACATAAGCGATTTGCAAAAGAAAATAACAACCTTGTTCTTATATTATGTAAAAACAGAGCTTTTAACGAAGGCGAAGCACAAAGAGCTCTTTGCAACACGCCTGAAGGGATTGCCACCCAATTTAATCGATCATTCAGCGACACAAAACTGCAATATCAATATCCAGAATTTTGGTATTTCAAGAAAGTACAGCACAGAGATTGGAGCGAACAAAAACCTTCCAATTGGAACGAGACCCAAACATCATAAACGCAAACGAAATTAACCGACAAACCAATAATTTGACCAACTTATTAATAGCAAATGATATAAATATATTTATGAATTTGCAAGATTAACATTTAATCATTATCACGGAAATACAGGTCAAAAAACAATCTATTCTTTATTGGACCTCCGAGCACCCGAAAAACCATGATTATGGAAAGTTTGGTAGAATTAAATTTCAATTATGAACGATTAACGGGACTAACACCTGGCAGTTCATTCAATTTTGCATCACTAATACATACTAACGCATGTTTTATGGACGAATGCAAATTAACAGAAAACCAATTCGAACAATGGAAACTATTAGCTGCACGCTTACCTATGTGTACCGATGTCAAATATAAAAATAGACATAATGTAACTAATTGCATTTTATACACAGCAAGTAATTATAACATAGAAACATATGTAAACGTACCGGAAGCGAGAGAAGCAATCGGAACAAGAACTATAACATTTAAGTTTAATCATGTAATTAAGAAAAAAATCAAAATTAGTGCATTCACATGGGAAATATTTTGGGAAAACCACACGCTTCATTCATACTTTCTAAATGATAAAATTGACACAATAATTGAATAATAATATTTATAACATATCTAATCATTGGTGACGGGTACATAACAATGTATGTAGTATAAAACTACTGCATTGTTAATAAGTGTGTAATTGAAATATTACATGATGTGTACCATGAGAATAGTATATAACATGCGATATAATATATATAAATTTAGTGATAAATCGGTATTTATATCCTATATATATGTAATTGTAACTAATGTAGTCCTATAATTATAATATAATCGCATCCATTAATCAAAATGTGTTTTTCTTGGATCAGTGAACCCTCATTAATTCCCCCACTTAATTATATTACAATAATAAATACCATTGCAACAATGCTGCACAGACATTAGTAGCGCTGAGTACATCACACTCGACGTATCCCCACTAATCAAAATGTGTTTTTCTTGGATCAGTGAACCCTCATTAATTCCCCCACTTAATTACATTGCAATAACAAATACCATTGCAACAATGTTGCACAGACATTAGTAACGCTTGAGTACATCACACGCGATGGACGCAACTAGTACAAAACAGGTCGTTAGCCCACCTGTAATTACAACGGGACGCGAAAATCCTAAAATGATTTTTTGATTTTTTCTTTCGACCGTAGGTCATTGTATGGACAATATCTTCCAGTTTAATAAGAACTTTTTTATTTTAGGCTTCATCTACGGCGAAGGCCGGAATAACTGCAGCAGTGGAAGACCTTTTTTTAGCGCCGTCGGAGATCGCGTGTAACTCGAAAAATATTTATTTCTTTTCTTCAAAAATTTTACTGTGTATTCTTAAAATATGCATAAATATACTCTTAACATTTTAAAACAATTGATACAGTAGTTTTGTATTAAAAAAATCCCATAAATCGCCTTTTTTTTAGGCTGTCACACTAGGTGTGCCCCTTAAGCGATCCTGAGTTTGGTAGCTTTTCAGTTATTATCTAAAGCATCCAAACAATTGGGTAAATTCCATAGCAAATCAAAGCGATGTGCTATCTATTATTTTCCATTGATTTTTATCCAGTGTTGGTAAGCATCTTTCATCTTTCAAGGCGTCCTCCCTGACGCAGCGGGCGAGGAGCCGGCTGTGAAGCGAGAGGCCGCGGGTTCGATCCCCGCACCGAGACAAATGTTTCGATTCACAAATATTTGTTTCGGGTGTTGTGAGACCGAAAGTCTCTCGTAGTTCCTGATACCCACGACACAAGACTTGTATCTTACTGTGGGGTCAGGACTATGTATGTGACTGATGGGTGTATTTATTTATTTATCCCATATGATTGCTGTTGTTTCTGCGACTATTCTTGATACTTTAGAATCCTCTCGAGCGAAATAAAAAGAAATCGATGTGAATGTTGCGCCAGTTGCCAAATACCTAAAAAAATATATTAATAATTATCTATTTATTTAACACTTTCTACATGACATTATTCTAATAGTGAACTTGATATTAACAGTTGATTGACTTTTTTTTTTTACTTTCAGGACTGCAGGCGAAAGAAAAATGGAAAACCTCCGTTCTGTTTTTGTGAGAAACTTAAAAACTCCGGCTAGTGGATCATAAAAAAAAGAAATGCAATTTGACAGATGAAATGCAGTTTGCTCTTCTTCTAAATATATAAAACTCAAAGGTGACTGACTGACATAGTGATCTATCAACACACAGCCCAAACCACTGAAGGGATCGGGCCGATATTTGGCATGCAAGTAGATGTTATGACGTCAGCATCCGCTAAGAAAGGATTTTGATAAATTCTACCCCCAAGGGGATAAAATAGGGGATGAAAGTTTGTAAGTATGGATGGATGATTGTTACTCTTTCACGTAAAAACTACTGAATGGATTATAATGAAACTTTACAATAATATAGCGTATACATCAGAATAAGATCTAGGCTACTTTTTATCCCGGAAAAAGCAGATCACGCGGTCGGAGCCGCGAGCAAAATCTAGTCCTTACATAAAATCAACTGGAATTCCATCAGGCAGTTTACCTAATTTGAGTATACAAGACGATGAACCACAAGCATCCACACCGGCCCCGACATCACTACCGCGCTCAGCATCACCACCGCCCTCAGTATCACCACCGCCGCCGACATCACCAGCATTCTCCACTCATCAATCTGAACGTACTTCAACCGCGCTATCAATATCCTCTCAGCGTCATAATCATAAAACAAGTGAGAATGATGACTCTTCAATGACTATTTAAAAACGAAAATAAGCAAGCAGAATGAGTCAACAATAACGCTAACAAGATGTTTGATAAGTTTGCTGCCGGACTTGAATTGTATGACATCGACACAAATAAGATCATTCAAACGTCAAGTTTTAGATGTGATAGATAACATACTGAATGAACCTCTCACCTCATGTACACAAACACCGGCCTTAGTACATATACCAAATACTTCGAGTACATTATCTTCGCAGACATCCACGTTTGTAGTTCCGAAAACAATACAACACCCAAGTACATCATCCTCGCAGATAACAACTGGCATAGAATTGCCCAATAATAATATGATCCAATATACAACCGACGAAGGACTAAATGAAACTACATATATTCAACTACTCCACAACACTATGGGTGAAGTAAATTATAAAGAATTAATGATAAAGTACATATAGATTTCGTGCAGATTTCTGGGAAGGAGTAACCATGACTTACAAGTACATAAACGCAGTATTACTTTAATCTTTGATCTGTTTGATTTTTCTTGATTTTTAATAAAACAAATTGTAATCATACCTATAAAATCCTTTCCTATGCGCTCACACACTCTCTCATGTACGTGTCTCACTGGTGTATATGTGGAACAAGTAAATCTGTCAATTAACGTCTTGCGATTCAATGCCGTGTGTACGGACTGTGCGCTACCTGATACTCACGACACGATACTAATGTAGTATACAACATTAGTATCCAAGATTTGCGTAGCTTTGTGTGCGAAGGGGCTTACACCGCGTATTGAATAGAGATGTGTAGGTACTGTGAGTAATGCATGACACGTTATATAACACGACCGAGTACTGAAACAGTACACAGTACCCGGCGAAATGTTGCATGGCACATGGCATGGCACATGGCATGGCATGACGTGCGCACTGCCATAGTACATACACGGGCCGGGCGGCTCGGTGAAGCGGGCGCGCAATCGGAAATGTTCGAGAAATTGTGCGATCGAGGTGTGTCGACTGTCGGGCGGTCGGGATTCTGTCTATGTCACGCCCCTTAGTAGAATTTTGATTTAGAGCAGTATATAAAATACTGTTCATAGGGCTTACATTTCTATGGCACCGCCCAGTAAGTAATAATAACTCAACTGGCGCGCTTTCTTTCGTCTTTTACTATTGTTTTGAATTATTTCACAATTCACATTTGTTTACGAGGACAAGGTTATTGTATGCGGTATGGTAAAAAAAATGTTGTTTTGGAAAGTGTTTGTTTTGTGTGTTTGTGAAGAAAGGACTTAATTTGTTACCTACTTAATTCTAACTGTAAATAACTAGAAAAAATATTGCTAGGTGTGTAAATATATTTATTTGGGTATGAATGTATTTGTTTATTATGGCGAATTTGAAGTGTTTTTAATTCAAAGTTCTGTGTGGTGTTGCCATCAGGTGACCCACTTGCTCGTTTGCCGATCTATGTCATAAAAAAAAAACAATTAAATAAAAAAATATATATATAAAAGGTCTATCTCTCTAATATTGCTATTACATTACACCTGAGTCCTGATTGAACATACAGTACACAACAGTACAAGTAATGGTGGGCCGTACACATTACTTCACATAGCGTGTCATGTCAGGTCATGCCTAGAGTAATGCTATAGTGCCATATTAGTAATAGTGGGCCGTACACATTACTTCACATAGCGTGTCATGTCAGGCCATGCCTAGAGTAATGCTATAGTGCCATATTACGCCGTACGAAATGACATGCCATATGGCATTACTTCATAGCGTACTGTTTTGCGCATGTCTAGTATTGAAATGCTCCGACATATATAATATTTAGTCTATTACATAGAACTCGTCAGTTCTCAAACTGACGAAAAATGAGTGATGGAAGGAAGAGAAAAAAGACCAAAATAAAAAAGATAAACAAGAACATGCACTTCAGAAGACCACGATAATAGAAGATTTTTAAAAGTGAAAACAGCAACCACGTTTTACGTATTGCACAAGAGAACTCGGGGACTAGTAGTAATATGGAAAATCAATATGAACAAGGTTCTACTCCGATTGAGGTGAATAGTCTGTCTGTGTTCAGTAAAACCTACTCACCCTCCGGATTCTGACACCGAAAAACCTGAAGGTCTTTTGCCATTTGTTTCAACAAGTGGCATTATGTCAGACAGCGAAGAAGTGGTTATAGTTGCGACATTTACTGAAATTCAATCAACCACAAAACTAAACACAGATGCAGCCTTATGGAAAATAAACGATTTAACGAGAGATATTATTGAAAGATAACAAATCTTGTGATTTCACCAAAAAAGTGCTCCGATCATCGCCGTTATTTACCAAAAAATATATTTTACAGAAAGTGAAGAATAATTAAATAAAAGAAAGGAATTGGCTCGTCTATTGGCTCTCGTCGCCTCGGCAGCCTTGAAGGGCGGGACCTATCCATCCTCTGCTTACGTGTAAACTGCGATGACCATCCACGAATCTACGCGTGCCTGTATAGGTCCCATAGTGGTAATGTCGAAACTGACCGACTCGTTAAACACATGCAAATGGCTACAGATTCCGTGCTGCAGCAGATCCCATCCGCAGAGATCGTGATTCTCGGCGACTTTAACGCCCACCACGTCGAATGACTTAGATCACGCACCACCGATCATGCGGGGAGATCTGTTCACGATTTCGCCTTGGCATATGATTTGACACAACTGGTCACCTCGCCTACGCGAATCCCAGATGTGGATGATCATATACCTTCTCTGTTGGACCTTATGTTGGCCTCTCATCCGGACGGCTACCTGGTTTCCGTCGATCCCCCTCTTGGTTCGTCGACCATTGTTTTGTCCGGAGTACAGTGCCGGTGACGCGCGTAATACGGCTTTGCTTTGCGGGCCGCCGCCCCGCACGGCATTATAGGTCAGCGGATTAGGACGGGATGCGATCATATCATTCATTGCAGAACAGATAACAAACATAAAAAATATTTTTCATCTGACCTAAACATAGCAGAATTACATACAGTTTATAAGTATTAATCCAGATATGACAAATATTGTCAAGTATAAAAAGTTCGCGAGATATAATTCAACCATGATTTTTATTTTTCATTTGGTGCTTCTATAAAAGATATCTGCAATGTTTGCGAAAAGTTTAAAGTTAGTTTAAGTTTTGTAGGTGCACAAAGGTCAATAACAATTCGGCGACTCATCCAATAGGATGGATCAGTGCGGGAAAGATTATTTCCATATGAAAAAACAAGAAATGAGGAACATGCGGGCATAAAGATGGCAAATTCAGAGCACTGTAGGCTAATGCGTCAATTAATTGAAAAAAAGTATGAGGAAGACATTTCTCAGGACACATTTTCAAGAATTAACTGGGCTGATGCGGCAAATAATACAACCAGTAAGAAATGATTGATTAAAGATTTAGTATGACTATTGACTACCTCACTGGCGCAGTTGTATTGCGTACGCGGTACGCCTACCGTGCAGAGGTCACGCACGGGTTTGATCCTCGGATCGGGTAAAGTCAAATCATTAGTCAAATCAATCATTGGCACACAATAGGGTCTTTACTTTATAGTTGTTTTTTATAAATATGTTTCTTTATGTTAATTTTTACGGGAATATTACCGCCATTTTATTCGACATTTTATTACAAATTTACACTTAAATTATTTCAGCCGACTTAACGGTAAAAAGGCTCTTTAAAACCATACCAAAAAATAAGGAAAACGTTAAAAATCTTTTCTTAATAAGTAAATTGGGGATTTTATGGATCTTCAGGGCAAGCTCTCTTCATAAATTTTTATGGCGGGTCTTGTGCCTCTTAGGTTACAAAATGAAACGTGAAAACAGAAATGGCAGAATACCAAATGGAAATTCCGCAGCTGCAGCCGACAGTAATAGAAGTAAATGTCACGCACCAGCTTATTTTGGCAATGATTGATGGTAAAATACATTCTTATATTTCTAGAACATCAGCAGCTATGTGTGACATACAAGGCGCGTCCATCAGAGATGAATAATTTGGATGAAGTATACAACAGACCTGTAAATGAAGAGTTATACAAGTATGGACTAAGCTCCCTCCCTACATGCATGGATTCATTTTATGGAGTATTTGCTTCATATTGCCTATAGATTGGACATCAAAATATGGCAAGCCAAAGGACCAGAAATGAAAAGCCTCGTGTAAGCACGAAAATTGATTGAAAAAATACAAAAAGATTTCAAACATGAAACAGGCCTACTAGTTGACGTTGTAAAGCAAGGTAGTGGAAACACCAATAGTGGTAACACTGCAAGACGGTTTTTTGAACAATGTGAAAAATCTGCTGAGATAACCGAAATCAACGTCAATGTTATCAGGAAAGTAGCTGTTATTTTACAATGCGTTTCGTCTGGCGAAAAAATTTCTGTATCCAAATTTCGAGATTATTGTAGAAGTATTGCTGAGTTATATGTAGAAGAATATCCATGGTACTATATGCCATCGAGTCTACATAAATTACTGATTCATGGTCTAGAAATAGTGCAGAATGATTCTATGTTGCCCATAGGTTTCCTATCTGAAGAAGCTTCTAAGAAATAAGGACTTCCGAAGCTTCAGGCAGCATCATTCACGAAAACATAGTGCTATTTCATGTAACGAGGACATTTTTCACAATTTATTACTATCATCTGATCCCATTCTTACAAGTCTCCGCCCAAAATTCAATAAAATTAAAAAATACTGCCTTTTCTGACTTCTATGATTCAATCTTACTTGATGAAGGCAGAATGATGCTGACCGATAATTATTATACAAGCATTGCACTTGCAAAATATTTAAAACAACGAAAAACTGATCTTCTCGGAACAATCAACAAGAAGAGGAAAGGGTTGTCAAAAACTGTAGTAAATAACTCGCTAGAGAAAGGAGAAATGTCAGTTATGCAAAATGATGATGTAACTGTCATGAAATGGCATGACAATCGCGATGTTATGCTCTTATCTACCGCACACGGGAAAGCCATGAAAATGGCCACGGGTAGGAACAAGGATCTTCAAACCAACTGCTGTGTTAGATTACAACAACACAAAAAAAGGAATAGATCTATCGGATCAGTTGAGCAGTTATAACAATCCTGCTAGAAAGTGTATCAAGTGGTATAAGAAGATTGCTTTCAACTTGCTTGCTATTGCAGTAGTGAACTCCACTATCGTGTACAACGACTTTCAACCTAGGACACAAAAAATATCCATTCTCCATGCCCAAGAAATTATTATAAGACGACTGTTATCTCTAAATGAAATACCAGAGCCGCAAAAAACCCTTTCAACTCAGCATAAATTGATTGAAGGATTGACTAGAAAACGATGTATCGATTGCTACAAGAAAAACATTTCAGCAGGCTACAATGCGAAGACGGCTGCAAGTTCTACACGAAAAGTAAAAACGGCATGTCGACTACATGCCATTTGTCAAAAAGGATATTGCCTTGAATGTTTCAACTCCTCTCATTAATTTTATGAAAATTGATAAAACTATGCCTTCGTTACCAGAATTCATAAACACACATTGATATCACACAATACATACACATGCGCACGTGCACAAACACACAAATAGGCAAACACATGATGATTAATGATTATAATAATCAGTATAATTTAGAAATAATAGGGTAACTTGACCTAATGTTGCCACCCCTCCAATTTATTGGCACTCCAAACTTTTAAAGTTATTATTTATAAGAATTTCATTCAATTAAAGGTACTGCTACAAGAAAAAATAAATCCATAGTTTCTTGTTTATAAACTGGCAACACTTATCTGTCGGTTTCTGACAGTCAGCTGTTAAATTTTCAATCTTGGTTCAAGTCACAACAAGTGAGGGCTTCGTGTGCCGGTTTCTACGATTTTACTAAGGTAATAATACCTTCTTAGTTTAGAAGCTTGTGGCTTTTGCCGTGACTAGTTTTGTCTTTTGCTGTTTCCGAAGCGTGCGAGATAGATAGTTACACCATAGGTTAGAAAGAGTGCGACAGGTAGTGACGCTATTTGTGTCGTTTCTGATTGGTTTATTTGATAGAATGGCGTCGAGTTGCCAAACTACCTCGTGCTCATATGTCAGTCGTCGGTACCCTTCGCTCTTTTGTTTACTGCGCATCCATTCGTATTTAATTGACGTAGATCCTGTAGTGACGACTTTTGGCTTGACTTCTGGATTCGATTAAGTGATTTAAAAACTGAATTGACCTAGCATTATTCTGGATTGTGATTTCGTGCGTTTGTGGATTGGATTCTTTGATCTTTACCAGGCCGTTCCCATACACAGCGTTAGAATACGCTAATATGCACTTAATTTACGGAGAATGCAGATGTAACGCAAACGCTGCAAGCAGATTATATCGTGAGAGATACCCGAATCTTCCAACGATGTCCAGATTATAGGGTATTCATCAATTTACATCAATCGTTTTCGCAAGGTCGTTTACCAAGCGCTCGGAGAAATGAAGGAAGACCTATGACAGAAAACGAAGAAGAGGTACTCTAGAAATTGAAAATGATCCTACCACTTAAGTACGTGCCATACAGACTACTACGGGAGTCCTAAAAAGTACCGGACATCGTATTTTAAAACGTCACAGATTTCATCCTTACCACGTAAGACGTGTGCAGACTTTACTACCTCGTGACTGCCCTGCGCAAGTACAATTTTGCCGTACAATGCTCAGGAAACATGAGTTATATGGTCTGACGAAACCACATGTAAAAAAGATGGGTTTTTAATTAAACCTTCATAATCTGCATAGTTGGAGTATCGAGCCCGCACCCGCACTTAATGAGAGAGGACAAATGTCAGTACCAATTTAAAGTTAACTTGTGGACAGGCATGATAAACGTCAGAATTATCGGACCCTTTGAGTCGCCGGGGAATTTGACTGGCGAAATGTATTTAAATTTTCTGCAACATAATTTGCCAGATCTCCTAGAAGATGTGCCTTTAAATATTTTACAGGATATGTGGTATCAAACTGATGGATGTCCTGCTTATTATGCCCGTCCAGTGCGGATCTATTTAGACCAAGAGTATACGGGACGGTGAATTGGCCGTCTTGGCCCAATTTTATGGCCGCCCCGCTCTCCTGATTTAAATCCGTTGGATTTTTTTTCTGGGGATGCCTAAAAGAAAAGGTTTATGCTAAACCTATAGCAACAATAGGGGAGCTCCGACAAAGAATCAAGGAGGCTGCAGAAAACATAACCACACGAGTATATGCGCGTTTGATTAAAATATCATTTTTAAGTCGATGTCGCGCATGTATTAATCCTGGTGGTAAACAATTTGAACATTTGATTTAATAAATACAAAAAACATTTTGATATCAACTCCCTGTTTTAATGGCGTAACTGTCTGTCTCTCTCACGACCGATTACCGATACCGATTTTTTTTCTTATTTTTCCCTGGGTAGTCGTCGCCGTATGCACTACCTGGTACCGACTTATCGTTGAATTTTGGGACACGATGTATAAAGCTATATTTTAACAGATTATAAAAAGTCTGTGCCTATTTATTGGCAAAAAGAGTAGTTTTACGGTGTCATATTGCGTAGTGCCAATAATTGGGTGTTTTACCCTAATTTTTGTTTTTCAGATAATAAATGTATATTTATATTTTTTTTTTGTCTAAGGCTTCAAGTGCAATCCAATTAAAAAAAACCGGATGTTTTTGATTATCTATGGTCCACAGACTATAAAGTGCGTGCGTTTCAACAAATAGTTAGTATTGGTAGGGGAGCCCACGATGCTAAATGGGGATTTACTCGAGCGTCGTAGAGACCTATTGGGATGCAAAGCTTAGATGATATGAAGAAAAAAATGTTATATGATATATACCTTTACATCGGTGGGGGAAGCGGCTATAGATTTTTAAATATGTAAAAAAAAACTGTTGCATCGACATCCTCGAGCGCGTCAGATATTGATAGCATCAATGCCCTACGTATTTTTAATAATGTACGTATGTTAATCTGATCGTTTGCATGATGCGGGTGGTTGTATTTAAGAGTTGAAAATGAAAAAAAAAAAAAAATAATCGAGCGCGTCAGATTTTCTAAGGGAGTGTTAAGTGCACCAAAAAAAAGCTCTCATTCACTAATCTGATGATTTCGATGGGACGCAAACTCGCGGCCATTTTCATAATGTGCAAAAAAAATTCGCCATTGTGAAATACTCAAGCGCGTCAGATTAAGATATATATAGTTCATCTTTATGTTCTAAACGTACTGTCTCATAATCTGACGATTATCTAGAGGGATTGGCCTGATCTGACAAAAAAAAATTAGAAAAACGGTTCACCTTAAAGGCCATCCCTGCAACTTCCCGCTAATTCCATTCCTGGGCTCTTAAAATTGTACTTATGACGTTTTTGAGCTCAAAATATAATTTATGTGATATTTTGAGCTCGCTGAGTTCAAAGAAATAATATTTCTATGCATTTGAGCTCTCCCAGCTCGAAAGTCTGATAGAAGTTTCATAGAACACTATTTTTGGAATTTTCAAACCGCAATAACTTTTGAATGGATCAACCGATTTTCACGCGGTTGGCGGCATTCGACGCAGTTTTATCATCCTCATAAGTAATTTTGCAATTTTAATTGATCGAACCACAAATTTCGGAGTAATCCCGAAAAAACACTTTTTCGGGTTTCTTTCGTTCACGATATCTCTCGAACGAATCAACCGCTTTTGACCAGCTTGGTGGCGATCGACGTGGTTTTTCAAGCTCAAAGGCGGATTAGTTTTTGAAGTTGATCGATAAAGCCGGTTAAAAGTTATTCCAAAAATTATATTGCAAACACGTTGTAAACAGTATGCCACGAGTCTTTATGATCAATGATGGCGTCATGGCAACAGAAACCAGAGTGGGGACGGAGTGAGAGTAATAGATAGAGAAAGAGTGAGAGAGGAATAGAAACGCGGAGAAGGAAATGTAGGCATCACGCAACTGCACGCATTTAACTTTATCGACGAATTTTTGTTATTTCGGCTTGCGGAAATCGTCAGATTATATATTTTTCATTATTCTTGAATGATTTCCTTCAAAATAAAAAAAAATTTAGCTACGCTCGAGAATGTCGAGATGACGTTTTTTTTTTACAACTTTGTTGCCCTCCGCTTTTTTTACGTCACTCTCAAATTGTCAGATTAGTGGAATATACACTTTTTAGGATGTAATTAACTCACCCTACCTTAATCTGACGCGCTCGAGAATTTCTGATGGTCAATTTTTTTTTACTAATCTGATCCTGTATCCTTCACGGGCGGCCTTATATATGGGCCTCATGTTTTGTGGAGGTACTTAACCGGGTACAAGGTATCCCCCTGTATATTAATCTGTCGCGCTTTAGTAAATCCCGAAATCCCCGCTTGGGCTCCCCTACCATATGTTATAAGGTTAAGTTTCTGTCTAAAAACATGCCTAAAACATTAAGAAGTTGTGAAAGGCAGATGGTGTTAAAAGTAAAGAACTTTAGTGACCGTGAAAAAAGTAACGAGGCGCCACTTATTCCGTTCAGATGTGTTCAGGCTCGTGTTGCCGCCATTACAGGTTAGTGAAATAAGGTTACCACAGGTAGTCTTGAATCCCCAACCCTCCATTGAATGTAAGACTGTTTATAAATTCTTAATTTAATAATGTTTTACCTTACATAAGAATAATTTATATTCACATTTTATTCAGAAAAGTAGTTTATTTACGTATACTTTTAGACATTTTATTACTTTGGTTTCTATTTAGGTATATCTGAAAAAACAGTGTCAAAGACCAAAGAAGGCGAGGTCAAAAAAAAAATCTACACCGCGCAAAAGTGGTCCTAAACATAAAACGAATTAGACGATTTTGAACGATGTGCTATAAGACATAAAATACACGAATTTTATTCTGTAAGAAAAGAATTGCCTTCTTTTACTAAATTATTGCATGAAATGCGACGTGACATAGATTTTAAGGGGAGTCGCACGACCTTATGGAGAATCATCAAGGAGATCATCAAGTGCCGATCCAAAAGAGTGCTATTAATGATTTGAAAGAATTTGACATTGTCTCCTAGCGTTATCGGTATCTCGAAGAACTAAGAAATAATCGTCTTGGAAATCAGCGACCGGTTGTATACTTGGACGAAAAATTTACACGCAACACATTGTGCAGGGAAATGTTGGCAAAGCGAGTCGGAAGAAGGCGTATTAGTGTCTGATTTTAAAGGGCCACAGTGGATTATAGTCCACGCCGGTGGTGACATGGGATTTATACCTAATGCTCAATTAATATTTAGATCCCAATCGCAAGCAGCCGACAATCATAATGATATGAATAGGGAAAATTTTAAAAAATGACGAAGAAACGCTTTTACCTAATCTGCCTCCACATTCAATTGTTATCATGGATAATGCCTCCTACCATACCGTAGCGATCAACAAGGCACCATGGGAAGACACTATGGGAAGCATAAAGACTGAAATGCAAAATTGGACTATAAGTAAAGGTCTTGCTTATTTACCGACTATGGTAAAAGCTCAGTTATTTGAAATTATCAAAGAGCACAGAAAACCGCCTATATATGAGGCAGATCAAATATTGGAAGAGCATGGGCATAAAGTAGTAAGGCTTATCATTGCTTATTATTGCGGCTTGAACCCCATTGCACACATATGGATTCTTTTAAAATGACGACATGCTGAAAAAAATGTGGGTCAAGAAGCAAAAAATGTAGTAAAAATAACAGAGATTTTACTCTCAACAACATCTACAATTCAATCTGGGAAGAACAGCAAACAACTGGTAATTACTGAGATTATTCAGCGCCGAGAGAAAAATCGAGAGCAACGACGAACTGAAAGAGATGAAATAAGAAAGATGCATTATCTCATTTATTTGAAAGTCTCTGTCAAAAGACACGTGATCTACCAAAGTAATTACAACTACGAGTCGCAGAAAACAATTTTGAAACAATTATTCGTGCTGAAGAAGAAGCATTGTCCTATGACTCAATGAATGCTTTTACTACTCCTCCACGCCTTCCAATTCGTCTGCTTATGGCTATAGATAAAGACCGCAGACCTGATAAAGATCGCAGGAAGTCGCTGGATGGAGGCCGCTTCCAACAGGTCGGTCTGGAAATCTTTGGGAGAGGCCTATGTTCAGCAGTGGACGTCTTGTGGCTGAAGATGATGATGATGATGATGGCTATAGAAGTGCCAAAAATTATCAAACCAGCCCTTTGCTTGACGCCAGCCCCTTGCCTGATTGCAGCCCCCTGCCTGATGTGAGACCCATGCTTGACACCAGCCCTTTGCTTGACGCCAGCCCCTTGCCTGATTGCAGCCCCCTGCCTGACATGAGACCCATGCTTGACGCCAGCCCCGTGCCTGATTGCAGCCTCCTGCCTCATATGACACCCGTGTCTGACGCCAACCCCTTGCTTCAACCTCAAGATACTTATCCAGCTGTTTGAATCTCGAACCATTCAAAAATAATTAATAAAAAAAACATACCTAACGGCGATGGCGAGTCTTTCAGCAGAACTTATAGATTCGCGATAATTAGTATTCCTTTTTTCTATTTTACTTTTAATCACTTCATGAATAATCTGGAAGTCTTGTCGTGATAGTCGATAGTAATTTTCAAACTTGTCATCACTTAATGTCATAAATAATGTTTTGTATTCTCCATGTTTATTTCTGAATTTAATATGATTTTCAATCCACAACCAGTGTTTTCTTTTCTTTTGCAATTCACCCAAGATTCACCAATCTCACTTTCGGATTCATCGACAGAAGAACCGTCTAGCAAAGTCAGTTCTAATGCCATTCTGTCAGTACCTCGATACGATATATACGAGAAACATTAAACGCGTTCGCCGTTCCACAAGGTGTATGACTGAAAACTGCGATAAGTAAGCTGTACATAGTCGTGGGTCATATTCGTGTACTCCAGTGGAAAAGTAGACCCACGTCGATAGCGTTGAGCTATGTAACCGCCTATTCGAGCAAGCCACGCATGTATCAATGACGTCAATTCATGCGTAGCCTCTCCGTGGATTGCAGTGGACACAACCACATACATTTTCTTACAAAGCGAAGCTTAATACACGTGCGTAGCTTCTCGGTGTACAGCGGTGGGCCCGCGCCTTAACATTTATGGAACAAAACCCAGACAAAAACTCACTAAGGCAAGATCAAAAATGTCAAATGTCTGGTCAAATCTATGACCCATAATAAAATAATAAGCGGCTTCACGGCAACTGGTTTGTATCCATTGAATCCACAAGCTATTCCAGAGACAGCCTTTGCACCATCATTACTGACAGAGGCACCAGCTCGTCCTGTATCTAATGAAACTAACAAAGACAATTCGAAATTTCTTGTCTCCCCTAGGCCACAAACATCAAGACCATCGACATCAAGAATTGGAGAAGAAGGAATTGGTCAAACCCCAAACAATTTTCCTAGAATGTTTTACCGTATGTTTTAAGGTAGTTCTAGTTCAGACGATGATGAAGATCATGTGCCACTCGCTGAAATAAAAAGATCAGAATTTAAGCAGCTTATGCCTACACCAGTCAGTCAAAAATATTGAAAAAAATAACAATACATTAGTCGGTCGTCGGTTTCTCAGATGATTCCGACACCTTGGAGCGTCGATTTTTTCCCGAAAATCTAGAAAATGAATTCACGAGGCCGCCATTTCGTTAATTTTTTTTTTAGAGAACAAGCTTCGATCAGGCCCAGGATTATCTATTTATAAAACTATTTTTTCCTATCCAATTGATTTTAGATAAATCTCCAAGGACTTATGATGGTCACCGCAAGGACCTTTTTTTGGAACTGGGTCAACACAAACAGCTATAACTTTGGAAATTATACACTCCTTTGCAAAAAAAACGGGCGGGTTTGATTTTTTAACATTATTGGTAATAATTTAGTTCTTCAGAGGTTTTAATAGCCAAACTATGTTACTGGCACTTAATAAAGAGTCTGGGTATGAAAAAAAGTTCATTCCAAATTCAAAACTTTTGTTTTTTAAATTATTAATCCCTTTTTCATTTTGTGACACTTTTCGCGGGTTTGCGGTTAAAAGGTTATCAAGCAACTAAAAGTAACTTTTCGTTATTTTTAGTACAACAATTTATGTTTATCGCATAATTCTGCCTTATTGTGACTTAAAACAGATATCTTTGTGTCTATCGTAATGGCAGAAAAAGCAATGAGAGCTAGTAAAATTATAGCGCTGCTGGAAGAGGGGTGTAGCCAATGTTACGTCTCACAGCGGTTAAACGTGAGTCGTTCAACCGTACAAAGAACCTGGACTCGATACCAAGAGACAGGTTCCGTTCAGAGAAGGCAAGGTTCTGGGAGAAAACGTTGCACACAGCCGCGAGACGATCGCTTTTTAGTGACTCAGGCGCTGAGGAACCGCAAATGCAGTTACATAGACCTCAAAAGAAACCTTGAAGAGGTACGAGGAGCACAAGTTAGCCTATGGACTGTGAGGAGAAGACTTTTAGCTGCTGATATACGTAGTCGACGACCAGCGCGGGCCCCCAAGTTACTCCGTGAGCACCGGATTGCGCGGTTGAGGTTCGCTAGAAATTGCCTATCTTGGACACCAGGTAACTGGAGTAGCGTACTCTTCTCCGATGAGGCTCGAATTTGTCTGCATGGTGAGGACCGACGTCGGCGAGTGTTACGAAGACCAGGGGAACGCTATGCCGATGTGTGTTTTGAAGAAATCACCCCTTATGGTGGAGGGTCCGTTATGTTTTGGGCGGGCGTAACTTCCAACTATCGTACCGAGATAGTATTCATAGAAAATGGCTCACTAAATGCGCATAGGTACATAACAGAAATCCTTTCTCAAAATGCACAACCCGCACTGACTGTAATTGGTGAAGATGCCATTTACATGGACGATAATGCTCGGGCCCACCGTTCTGGCGACGTAGATGCTTATATGCAAGAGGTCGGTATTCGTCGTTTGGATTGGCCAGCGCGGAGCCCCGACCTTAACCCCATTGAGCACGTTTGGGACCTCCTAAAAAGGCGAGTACGATCTGTCCAACCACCTCCACAAAACATCAGAGAGCTTAAACGTGTAATCTCGACTGAGTGGGAACACATTCCACAGGACACCATCAAAAGCCTGGTGGGAAGCATGCCAAGACGATTACATGCCGTAATCGCTGCAAGAGGAGGTCATACTCGTTATTAATTTTTATTTTTTAATGTCTCTTTTATTAAAATACCATAAAAATACTCGTAGTCTTAATTTCATTATACCCATAAAAATGTCCATTTTAACACGGCTCTCTGTTTACATTGACTAAAACACCGATACCAGGATAAAAGTGTTAAAAAACTAGATTCTCATTGATAATAAGAAATTTCTAGTCATCCAAGCTAATGACATACTAAAAATATAATAATATTTACCCATAGAAAAGCTAAGGTAAAGTGTGTGTGTAAGGTGCCCGTTTTTTTTGCAAAGGAGTTTATATATATTTTTTTCAAATTTTCGTGACTTCAAGTCAAAACATTGTGTAATAATGCCATATTATTACTTTTGTAAAATAACATGATTTACTAGCAAAGAAAATTACTGAAAATTCTCACTTTTTCGTGTCGCTGACTACCCCTAACCCCTTAAAACATGGCTGCTAGAGTTAACCTATACAGAGACTGAAACTATAATTAAATCCATATAACAAAGGCTCAGCCTAGTATAAGTGTCAGGGCATTTTTATTAGAGTAACCATGTTAGAATAATTTACATTTGTTCTGTTCTTTTAGTTACTTTATTTGTTGTTAAATAAACAATTATTATTATTATTTATCCTGTAAATAGACCCATACAATAAGTCATTAGGTACAATAACTCATTGAAGTTTAATTTATATTTCAATAACCTAGACGATATGTAAACAGTCTGGAACCCTTCCTGTTCTCATGGCGTGACATCATACAATCCAAAACCATTGTATAAATACGACTGTAAATGAGAGAATAAGTTAGTCTAGTTATAGCATTGTAACGATTAAACGTGTTTTAAATTAAATCAAATCTTTTTAAAACGTCCTCCACGCTCGCCCACAACTTGGCTACATATGTAACATTATTAAACATTGATCATCTACTCTCAGATGCCTGCACGCAGAAAAATTTCCCAAAGGCAGTTGGAGTTATTGTTGAAATTTGTGGAGGCCCCCATCCAGACATTGCATGGGGACGCTTTCCAAGTGGGCCTCAGTCTAGTCAGCATACAAGACAAATTTGGAAATCAGTGGCTCTCAAATGCAGTGGCAGATAGTGTGTCAAAAACCTCAGACCAATGGCGCAGAGTAGGTGCTTCTAAATATTAGACCCCACCTTTTTTTAACATGTTGTATATATAAGTTAAAACCCGTAGTGACAATAACGACTTTTAACTTTAAATACCAAACACTCATTCACAAAGGGATTAAAGTTGTAATAACCCTCTTTTTTATTTAGGGTAAAAATAATGAATTCTAATTATATTTTTTCTTGCGTAATGAGTATGTATGGCAAAAAAAGGGCCTATGGTCCCAACCATAGCCAATTTTTGTCACCTTACAGCAAGTAAAATAAATATTCCCATTGATTAAGTAGTAACTCACTAACACATGAATAAAAAAAAAGATTTGTTAACATTTAGTTAACCACTTATCTTTACTGATATCCTTATTTTACTAATACAAATTTATAATGTGTTTGTCTACATAGTACTGGATAGTTGAAAGCCAAGGTAAAAGCCAAAGCAACAGACTCTAGGAGGAGTGCATCAGCAACTGGTGGAGGGTCCAGTAAACTCATTCTTCTGACTATGTTTAAGGAGCGAGTATTGTGTGTATCATAATGCCACGTCATCAGTATACGCCACAAGAATATTATGCAAACATGCACTAATTTATTGAATCAATAAAATGTCAATGATAAAATGTCAAAGACAAATTCAGTTAAATTTTAACTCTACCACCATATTTATAAGTGCCCACGGTTGTTACTCTGACGGAAGAATGCCTGGTAGCGGTGTAGGTGGGACACTAACAGTGGAACAATCAGTCTTCCTAATATAAGAAATGAATGTTAGAATGTTAAAAATGTTAAAAAAAAAGAATAGTTTCCACTCTTACCATGTCACACGCGTGCAAACTTTCCAACCAAGAGATTAATCATAATACAAGATTGTGTTTATGCCGACAAATACTGGCAAAGATTGCAGAAGACCTTTTTTAATAAAATTCTGTGGAGCGATGAATCGACACAAAAGAGATGGGTACTTAATCTTATGCGTGAAGGCAGGTCACGATACCAATTTAAAATAAATTATGGGACTGGGATATTAAATGGACAAATAATTGGTCCATTTGAATTACCGGGGATCTAACTGGGCAAAGTTATTTGGAATTTCTTCAAAATGATCTGCCGAGATTATTAGAAATATCCCAAGGAGCTATCCTTGAAAAAGAATCTCACATTACATTTTTTGTTAGTTAGCTTTTCCTTATTTGGGGAAAGATGAACAACGACCATCGTCAATCATTCTCAGTGAACACGATGTTCTGAACTTGTCGAGCCATAAACAAGCTGTGGAAGAAATATCATGACCGATAACTTCTCTACTAGCATGTCACTCGCAGACAAAATTATTAGCCCAAAAAGAACTCTAGTTAGAACTATTAGAGGAAACAAAACAGAACTACCCAAAGCAGTCAAAAAAGACGAAGGATAATATGACTCGTTTTATCCACTCTGCTATATAAAATAGAGAAATGTGTTCTTAAAGGAAAGGGGTAGCTGTTCCAAGTTTTAAGCGTAAATTTGTGAAAATTGATAAGAGTAATAAAAAAAAATTACCGGAATCTATTCAATTTTATAACAGCACAAAATTTGGATGTGATATATATGATAAAATGGCCAGAAAATATACAACAAAAGCTAGTCTTCATAGATGGCCTCTTCCAACTATTTTTCAATATTTTAAATTTGGCTGCTATAAATGCTTGGATCCTTTACAAAGAAACGACAGGAATATAAATACAACGAAAAGAGTTCTTGTTTCAATTAGCAGAACAGCTTTCCACCGAATTCACAGCTCCAAGATAGAAAAATTCATCAGATCATGTATACCCAATATATACGAAGATCAACTGCAACATCATCAAATGAAACCCATTCTAATAAAATTGTCAAATACGACTTTGCGACAACAATAAAACAAATAATATACAATGTGAACTCTGGATTTAACGACAAACTCCTTACAGCGTCGAAATCAATTTGTTTTTTTTTTATAGCATAGGCCGGCAAAGGAGCAAGTGGGTCACCTGATGGTAAGTGATCTCCACCGCCCATGTACGCCCACCACCAGAAGAATCATGGGCGCGTTACCAACCTTAAAGAAAAGGGATAATTAGGGATTGGGAAGGGGAGGGGAATTGGGCTTCCGGATATCTCATTCACCGTACGAAACGCAGCAGCAAGCCGCAACTTTACGTCGGTTTTCAGTTTCAGTTGCCAAAATTAGTAAAAACTGCGCAGCTGTGTACGTTCTGTTGTGGCCTTATTATCCTAGCCCGTAATAAACTCGACAGTCGGCATCATGCATACCGTAAACTGCCGCAACATTGCCTTCGATGCCTGACTTTACCTATAACCTAAATATCCCAAAATCTCTTATATTTCTTACATCTAGCACACGACAATATAGTAGTTATAAAGATTATAAAACTGGCAACCCATGACGAATGCCGCCATTGTCAAAACGTCACAAAGTTTACGTCAGTAAGCCGTTGAACAGCATCGGACACCGGTTGATGTCGGCGCCAATAACTTTTGATGTAAGTTGAAAAATTATAATGCTATTTGATGGTTTGTAACATATTTTTCAAGCTACGATATTTCATTAGTAGATTTAGTAACTTTTGATGGCCACATGTCTGTTTGTGTCGGTGTTGTATTTATTTTAAACCACGATGAAACTAATTTGTCGGACAATCCAGGCTCACAGCGGTGTATATTCAAAAGGGGTACCAAATATCCGAACAAAGTTCTCAACAACTCAAAAACAGCAATTTCCATTATGTTTGCTGCATCTGCTGATGGAACATTATTGCTGTTATATGTTGTTTATAAAGCCGACAAATCTATGGACAAACTGGTGCAAAAATGGACCTCCAGGTACCAGGTTTAACAAAACTAAATCTGAATGGTTTGACAGAGAAACTTTCGAGGATTGGTTTCAAACCGTTATATTACCATAGGTCGAAAAATCTCAAGAACCCGAAGTGATTATAGGTGACAATTTGTCATCACATTTAAATGTGAATATTAATGACCAAATGTCAAGAAAAACACATTAGTTGTTTTTCTGTCCCCAAACTCGACTCATGAGACACAGCCACTTCATGCTTCCTTTTTCCGATCTTTAAAAAGGGCGTGGAAGAATATGCTCCTGGACTATAAAGTAAGACATCCAAGCTGAAACACTGTTAAGGCTCATTTACATGAAGCCATTTTCTTGTACGTACAAGGGCAATCATTGAATGACATCATTACGCGCAATAATTGATCGTCAAGAATTGTAAGTAACTGTTTACACGTGGGTATAAGTAAAAAATGGAATGCAATTATTGCATGCAAGTATTAACATGAAATAATTGCAAATGTCTTTTGTTTACACCAATACAATTATATTTAGGCGATTATTGCTTACAAGTTTTAACTTG
Organism: Amorpha juglandis; assembly: GCA_949126905.1. Lineage (NCBI taxonomy): Eukaryota > Metazoa > Arthropoda > Insecta > Lepidoptera > Sphingidae > Amorpha > Amorpha juglandis. The sequence continues at coordinate 14,051,374 of OX421386.1, read as the reverse complement.
TCTAAACACAGGCTTGTATGGGCGTGTACCATTTATTAGCGGGTTGCTTCACGTATTGCACGTATTTCGTCGTCGAATTTTTCCTGTTTTTTGAGAGATATGAGTCAAAAAGTGTTTAAATTCGGTTCTGCTGATTTAATCAAGTTTATAGATTTTTATCGCAAACATAAGTGTTTATGGGATACTGAAAATGTAAATTATAAGAATTGTGATGCACGTAATGTTGAACTAGCAGCATTTGCACAGGTATTTGGAGTCAACGGTTTTTGGACCTAAGAAAATCACAAAAAAAAACCGTAACATAAGTTCGTGTTTGTAAGGAATTATTTCTGGCGAAGTTTGATTTGAAAAAAGGTATGTTTCAGCTTTGGATTAGATCTAATATAAATATTTTAGAAAGTAGTGAAGGAACCCCTGTTCAGAGAATAGATAAGGCCCCTAACACACCAGGAACTACAACTAGGGCGCTCAAATCTGATTCTGTTCATAAGTGGCTTGAATGTGTACCGAAAGTTCCAAGCCACTACTGCCGAGCAAATAGCAGGATATATGTTTAAGTCTTTCGACTCTTTTAGCCACAAGCATTATGTGTATATTTCATGGTGCCAGACTAATAATGTGGATGCAGTGAGGAGAAAGAAGTTTCAGGAGATTTTAAAAGAGAAGAAAATTTCTATTTTTAAACCACGCAAATATCACAGACAAATATTTGTTTTGGTGCGGGGATCGAACCCGCGGCCTCACGTTTCACCGTTGGCTATTCGCCCACTGCGGCACGGAGACTGTCACTGATTGTAGTCAATGGATACTCGAAAGTGTTTTACTATGTCCAAAGCTACTTGTTTCAGAGCAGTACTATAAAATGAAACTAGCGCTACATAATTATACTTTTCATGTTAAAAACGACAAAAACGTATATTTATATGTGTGGCATGAAGGCGATGGAGGAGTAACCGCAAACAATATCACTAGTTGTATAATTGATTTCATAGAAAATAATTGTTGTAAATACAAAAAAGTAATTTTAATATCCGACGGATGTGCCTACCAGAATAAAAATAAAACACTTTGCAATTCATTATCTAATCTCAGCACTGCAAAGGGGATTATGATAGAGCTAATTATCTTAGAAAAATGATGGAGGTGGACAACGTACAATAACTTTAGAAAAAAAGTTTAAAGGCCCTATCTACTCTCCATCTGACTATATATCGCGGATGAGAGATGCCAGACCATCACAACCTTACATTGAGTACACATTTTTTAAACATTATGAAGATGTACCCGGTGGTTTTACAAGCACAAGACCTGGAAGAAAAACCGGCGATGCAACGGTAACAGACATTAGAGGACTTCTTTATTTCAATGGTGATGTGAAGTACAAACTACGCCACACAGATGAGTGGAACAATTTGCCGCAGAGGAGGACAAACACGGCACTGATAAGGGAACCTATAAGCCTTTATAATGGCCCACTAAAAAATGATTCTACCAAATTTAGTCCATATGTTATGTTCCATAATTTGATCTCATTATTGATTTTGTTTTTATTCAATAAAGTGATAATGTCATTTGATTATAAAATTTATTATATTATATTATAAAGGGTGTCCAGTAGCAGATTTCAAAGTTTTAACAAACGTAGTTTCCGAACGCAATGCGTTACACGATTCTGACTTTGCATTAAGAAAAACTTACGCGGAGGTTATGCTGTTGAGATTTCGTACTGCTACTCGGATGGGCAACATATTCTTTAGTGACGAAGCTCACTTTCACATCGGAGGATACGTGAATAAGTAAAATTTCCGCTACTGGGATGTCCACAACCCAGGACAAATGCATCAAGAGCCTTTACATAAACCTAAAGTCACAGTCTGGTGTGCAATATCTGCATCTGCCATCATAGGGCCTTATTTCTTTGAAAATCAACGTGGCCGAACTTTAACCGTGAATTCGGAGAGATACGCCGAGATGATCAATGACTTTTTTAGGTTAGAACTACAGAATAGTCCATACTTCAACCGAAACACATGGTTGCAGGATGGGGCCACAGCTCATACTGCGAATGTGTCTATGAATGCCGTACGGCAGTTATTTCCAGAAAAAAACATATCAAAAAAATGAAATCCGCAATTGTTTTTCTTAAACTAAAATAAACAAACTTTGTATGAGAGGTGTAGTTTTATTTTTTACCATTTTTCAAACCTTGAAATTTGCCTTTAGTTAGCGTGCGATCTTGTTCGATGAGCGGGGTGTGTGCGACCGCGCGGGTGAATTTTAGAAATTTGTTGGGTTTATGCACACTCAAAATCGTCTTCGATCCAACCGGTTTGAAATCTTGCTCGTAGCTCGTCTTGGCTCGTACGTGTGGCAGTACTGCGAGCCACGAGCCGCCATTTTGTTTCGCCAGTTCGTGGACGCGCACGCTTGTCGTGTTTAGAGATTTTTGCAATTTTTGTTAATTTTGATTCAGCAATTTTGTCAAAATGAGTGATTACCGAACTTATTCGCATGAACTGCTAACCGAATTTATAGAAGCTTTCCGAAATAACCCTTGTCTTTGAAAAATTAGAAGCAACGATTACAAGGACAAAAATATGAAGCTTCAAGCATACAACAATTTATTAGACGATTATACGTAAGGTGGAAAGAGACGCTACGATTGAGAACGTTAAGAAAAAAATATTTCATTAAGGGCTGAGTACCGTAAAGAACATAAAAAGTGCAAGATAGCAAGAGGGCTGGTTCAGGAACTGACCTGCCCCCCGACCGCCTATCCAAAGCTAGATGGAAAGCTATAGCTAGCTATAAGCGATGACAATACATTTTTTTAAAAAAAATTGTACCGCCTAAAATCGCAACGGTCTCGCTATAGCGATCGCTATCCGGGAATGAACGATCTGGAGTTCAGCTGTGTGCATATAAATTATTATCAAAGGTGAATCTATCCTTCTCAATAGTAACGTATTCTTAACTTGTGTTTCAGTATGCCGCCATCACGAAAAATATCGAATCATCATCAACAGCAGATGTTGTTGTGCCCGAGGCACGTTAGCCCAAACACCACAAGGCAAATAGAAATGTTACGTTATGTTTTATGTAACGAATAAAAATAAAGGAAAGAAACGCTAAATGTTTACACATTATTTTTATGTAACTACATCCGGATTACTTACGAGAAAACCAAATATCTTTAGCCAAAAGATACCAAAGATATTGATATAGTACCGCAAGATTGTATTGTTAAACATCTTAAATTGTTACAAATATCGAAAGACCACCAGGAGTTTGTATTAGCCAACGAGGAAGACACAATATTTTTTTAATTTGTATTTCTACATTTTTAGTTTTCTAGTTGCAGCTTTTTTAAAATAAAACAATGATTATTTTTTTATTCAGTTTTGATTTTCTTTCTACTTATGTAACTAAGTGCTAAAGTTTATAAAGATAGTCCTCACAAATTATAGTCTGAAAATAAATATATTTACAACATACCTAATTACACAAGTTCTTGCGACCCTCCAACAAATTGCTAGCCATTTAGCTGCACCTGCACCTGACAGTAATTAAAAATCCAGTTACGTCTATAGGCTCTTCTGTTAGGATAGGTCTAATTTTAATAGGTCAAGTATACGAATCAAATACAAATATTCGAACCATGAAATTTAATAAAAAAATTAGGGGATGAATAATCATTATATTTGTGATATTTGTATAACATTCTCATATGAACCCCTATTGGACCGGGTTCCCTGGGCCAGCTGATCCACTTGATTACTATCAAGCTAATTTTCCGTGAGTAGCTTCGTTTCGATGAGACGCCCAACAATTCCCTATGCGAAAATTCTCTATTGTGGTAGCTAACAGAGGTAGCAAGGATAGAATATTTCGATTTGATGATACTCAAAAATTTATTATTTTATTTGTAGGACAATATGACTGTTAAATTATATAAATATTAACTAAGTAAAAACAAAAAAATCAGCTGGTTACAGTTTACAGTTGCCAAGTACCTAAAATAATTCGTGTAATTTTATTGATAATACTGATTTTTGCAGGTGATGATTGTAATTCCAAATGGAAATCCATACGTTCGGCCTACATACGATCTCTGAATACAAAATCTAAAAATGGGTCCACTGTTGGGCCGAAAAGGAGTACAGGAGTACTATTTAGCGACATATTTGAAATTTCTAAACCCTTTTAAAAAATCGACCACAAGAACCTAATATACCCGTACAAGAAAATGAACAACGTTCTGAACATGAATCCCAGATTGAGGAGGTTCGTCTGTACCCAGTCCCCATTCTTCAACATTCAACACATGAATGAAGCAGACAAATGTACTATTGAATATTTACACTAAACAAAGACTGGAAAATAAACAACAATCTGAGAAACAACAAAAAGATCCATGTGAAATGTTCCTTTTAAGTTTACTGGCTGATCCTGGAACGCGACCCACACCAAGGCGTGTGGATCACTTATGGCAGGTTTTAACACCATGTGTACGGTTTAACACCATACTATCAGGGCGGATATGAATTTCCTACCACCAGCATGAGGCCTTCGCAAGCACCATATACAATTCCTCAATCAGAAAATGAATATATTGAGTCCCCTGCACAACAACCAACCGAGACTCCTCAGTCTGAAAGTCAATATCTAATAAATAAATCATACATGCTTTTTAGCAGTGTTTCCCAACGTGGGGCCCACGCCCCACAGGGGGGAGGGGGTCAATTATAAAATTCAACGAACAAATGAAAACTGAGAAAGACACAATTCAAAAAAATAATTTAATAGTAGCCCAAAGACTACATAAATTAAGACCGAAAGCGTTTTTCGAAAAAGTTAAAGAAGAAAAAGAAACGCTAAAAACCTTCTTGTATGACTGTCAAAAAAATCTTAACATGCTAAAAGTGCCCGGTCAGGTGGCGTATTACCTAAGAAATGTGTATTTATACAATTTTACGATAGTACAGGGGATCTTCTAAAAGCAAATTGCTTCCCGAAAATATGTTTGCTTACTGTTGGGCCATAAATTTGTACCCCAAAGCTGCAAATGAAATTGCATCAGCTCTTTACCACAGGCTGAAAAATTAAGACCTGTCATCCATAGAAACAGTAAGACTTGTCGCAGCTATGCATGCGCAGGTCAAAATAAAAATACTATCGTGTTAGGAATGTTGTCGAAATGGTTGACTGAAGCTCCGCAAAACGTCAAGAAAGTTGAGCTTGGTTTTCCTGTTGTCGGACATTCCTATATACAGCCTGACAGGGTCTTTGCCCAAATTGAAAAAGAAGTAAGAAAACATGAAGTGATTAGCGGTCCTCAAAATATATCGAAATAATTTCGAAATTTAGGACCGTTAACGCCTTAGTACTCATTCACGTTGACTCGCGGGCGCGGTCACGAAATATCAAACATGGCGTAATATCCAAGCGTTCACATACGAAACGCACGTGCGGTCTAAGTAGCGGGCAAGCTAGCGACGTGCGCGCCCGCGCCACTCGCGGCAATATCAAAAGCGTGAGATGTTTGTATGTTCACGTCGAACTAGCGACGGAGCGCGCGATTCATTCGCGACGTCAGGTAAGTTCAACCAGTATGAACTTGTCGCTAGAAACGGTAGCACGTCTTCATCATGTCTTTCAATACAGAAGAGTTTATTAGTGCAGTTCTGGCTAGAACTCCGATTTGGCAAAACAAACACAGGTATCATATGAACAGAAATATTCTCAATAAGCTATGGAAGGAAATTACGGAATTGTTTCCTGATATGGAGGGTGAGTAAATGAAATATTGTGTGTACCTATTTTAAACTTTTTATTTTTACATAGGAATATTATGACAGAGTACAAAAGATACAAAAATATATCACAAAGATGGCGACGTATATATTAAACAATCGTTCTCCCAAAAATATTTCATCACAGTCACACAGTCCAATATTGCATCAACATTTGACTGTCAAAAAAGTTTCTTCGCGATGGATCTCACACAATTTGTCGCTCAAAAAAAGGCTCGTGTCGGTTGGTCGAAGGAAATGCTCAAAAAATACGATCGCGGTGCTTCGAAACACGTCTATGAGATCGTGACAGGTGATGAATCGTGGATTTATGCGTATGACCCCGAAAGTAAACAGCAGTCGACCGTATGGGTGTTTCAAGATGAGCCAAAGCCAACAAAAGTTGTTCGCGCACGAAGCACTTCCAAGCAAATGGTCGCCTGTTTTTTCGGAAAAACTGGACATGTCGCAACCGTACCACTCGAACAGCGCAGAACAGTCAATTCTGAGTGGTACGCAACCATTTGTTTGCCAGTTGTCTTCCAAGAAATCACGAAAACCAATCGCCGAAGACAGATCACTCTTCACCACGACAATGCGAGCTCTCACACATCTGCTCAAACAACTGCATTTTTGAGCACCCGAAACATCGATTTGATGAGTCATCCGCCGTATAGTCCTGACTTGGCACCGAATGACTTCTTTTTATTCCCGTACGTACAAAACAAACTGAGAGGTCAACTGTTTTCGACACCTGAAGAAACGGTTGATGCATTCAGAATGCATGTTTTGGAGATACCTCAATCAGAGTGGCAAAAGTGCTTCGACAATTGGTTCAAACGCATGCAAAACTATATAGATCTTCATGGGGAATATTTTGAAATTTTTTTGGAACATAATCATACTTTGGGTTCACTGAAAGCATCATCACTTTATATATCAATGAACCTATCTAGATGGAGGTATAAGATATTGCCGGACTTTAATAAAAGAAGGAATAACGATTTGTCCTAGTTATAAAATAATTGAGGAAAAAGAAGAATGTTACCCTCCTAAAGTTGACATTATAGTAACACAAGACTCGGTGAAAATCAAGTTCCAAAGCCTACTTAGACTTAACGGTAAAAAGGCTCTTTAAAACAATACCGCAAAATAAGGAAAACGTTAAAAATCTTTTCTTAATATAATAAGTAAATGGGGATTTGATGGATGTTCAGGGCAAGCAATTCACCAACAAAAAGAAGGCGTCGAAAACTCTTCATCAATTTTTATGGCGAGTTTTGTGCCTCTTAGGTTACAAAATGAAAATGGTGAAATTGTTTGGCAGAACGAACAGCCGTCATCGACATAATTGTGCCGACCAATTTCATTTAAATTTATGAAAGAGACTGAACGCAACGTGAAAACAGAAATTGCAGAATACCAAATGGAAATTTCGCAGCTGCAGCCGACAGTAATAGAAGTAAATGTCACACACCACTTCTTTTGACGATGATTGATGGTAAAATACATTCTTATATTTCCGGAACATCAGCAGCTGTGTGTGACATACAAGGGTTAATTTTAAAACACCAGCAATCTCGCAGGACCAGATAGCTGACCCCATACGGAACAACTTTTGTTCTACTAGTTTGGATATAACTCAATATATTTTTAAAAAAATGGTTTTACAAGTTTTTGTTGTGTCGTGTTTTTCTTCGTAGACTATGGCGCGTCGCGGCGTGCGCGCGCGACATCAAAGGCGGCCGTCAGCTGCTCGGGCGTTGACCTTCAAAGACGCTAGCCCGGTTCCCCACGCTTCGGGTCGGGTTTGCTTACGTAATCTGCGATGCGCGCAGTGTTGTAACAGTCAAGACGGAAATTAATACTTATTTTTGTATGAAAATAAAATCTAACATATTATCAAAAGTCGGAGAACAAAAATAGTAGCTTATAACCTTAGGAATCTACCCCTGCGAGGCTGGTGTTTTAAAATAACCCTGTATATGCTGTATGCAAGGCGCGTCCATCAAAGATGAACAATTTGGGTGAAGTATACAACAGACCTGTAAATGAAGAGCTATACAAGTATGGACTAAGCTCCCTATATGCATGGATTCGTTCTATGGAGTGTTTGCTTCATATTGCCTATAGATTGGACATTAAAACATGGCAAGCCAAAGGCTTGCCATGTTTGACCAGAAATGAAAAGTTAATTGACGTTGTAAAGCAAGGTAGTGGAAACACCAATACTGGTAACACTGCAAGACGGTTTTTGAACAATGTGAAAAATCTGCTGAGATAACCGGAATCAATGTTACGTCAATGTTATCAGGTAAGTAAAGAAAAGTAAAGTAGATGTTATTTAACTATGCGTTTTGTCTGGCGAAAAAATCTCTGTATCCAAATTTCGAGATTATTGCAGAAGTACTGTTGAGTTATAAATATGTAGAAGAATATCCATGGTACTATATGCCATCGGGTCTACATAAATTACTGATTCATGGTCCAGAAATAGTGCAGAATGATTCTATGTTGCCCATAGGTTTCCTTTCTGAAGAAGCTTCTGAGGCCAGAAATAAGGATTTCCGAAGCTTCAGGCAGCATCATTCACGAAAACATAGTGCTATTTCATTTAACGAGGAAATTTTTCACAATTTTTTACTATCATCTGATCCCGTTTACAAGTCCTGATTACAAGTCTCCGCCCAAAATTCAATAAAATTATAAAAATATCTGCCTTTTCTGACTTCTATGATTTAATTGAATCAGAAGATACAGCTGAATTTGTAAATGTAAGCGATTTACCAGAAATCGACTCCGAATCGAGATCAGAGGATAGTAGTGACGAGGATTAATTTTTTACTGTTTCTTTTTTTTAAGTAATTATTTTTGAATTTTTACTTTATTTGTCATATTGTTTTCCATATTTTTTAATACTTTTATATTTCTCAGTGTTTTTATTAATGTTTAACGTACTTTACAATGGTGAAGTGCGTTAATTGTGGTATCGCTACTAACCGTAGCAACGCTACTGGAAGTGTGCCTTTAGACGATGAAGCAGTTCTTTCCATAATAAGGGCATGGACTGGTCGTCAGACAGTGAGTATCTATAGCTGTACTATATTTGTCAATAGGTACCGAATAGTCCGATTTGGGGCGTTACACGCTCATAAAAAGGGCTCTAATGAATGTGCGAAACGTTTCGATCATAAATTGATTGAATCTTTAAATCAGAGCTACCTCGTGTTTTAACTGACCGAAAATATGTCTACTATTCTAACATTGTATACTTTTTCTCTTACAGATTGACAGTGTAGATCATGTGTGTTCTTCTTGCTGGAGTCTTGCAAGTGATGCACTGAGAGTTGAGCAACAAGAAATATGTTCTAGTTTTATATCTACGGTTGGACATCAAAGTGTGTGTGTATTCTATGGCCGCTCAATTTTTCGGACACGCTTTCACACTATGGGTAGTAGTACTGAACGTGAAGCTCAAATCTATAACGTTGCGTAAGCGAATGGATAATGCCACGAAGCGTAACTAACCTTTATTTAATAGCTTCATGTTGACTTTATCATAATATTATAGAATTGGATACTTCATGTATGGTTATTTATTCAGGTGAAACTGACCAGCCGCTTGTGTCATCCCTGCTGGATGAGAGCTTATAAGGCCAGTCGCCATTTTATCTTTGGACCATCTACATCAAGTGCGACACCCACTGTAGAAGAATCACCTCAAATTCTGATTGAAGATCCTCCACCGCATGTCAGAAAATGTAGTCTGGCACAAGTACTTAGACCAAATTGTTTTGCCTGACTTATGCTAGGGCTATTGAAACAGAGTCCAGATGTTTTATTAAAGGATGTCAGGGACGAGAAAGGAATAGAATCTCATTAGCAATTAGAAAGCTAATGCTGCAAAAATTTAACTATTATATTCCGCAAACCATCGTTTCTGTGATTATCACAAACATGTTGATTCAGTGCAACTTACTAGTGGCGCCCTTGACAATTACCTAAATGTCTTCAATGCGGTGCATATACAAGATATGTTTATGATACTAAAAACTTCAAGCCATATTTTTATAGATTTTGATGATGGCACTGTTCATTTTTGGACTGGCCTAAATAAACACCAATTCAATAGTTTATTTAACGAGGTTACACCATTTAGTAACGTTAGAAAGGGACTTACTGCACTGGGTGTTTATTTAATGAAACTAAGAACTGGTGATTCTAATGATCGCATTGCAACCATGTTTAAAACTCCGAGGAGTTCACTGGAAGTATTAATGGGGCAGGCACGTGATATCCTAACTAAATATTTTGTGCCACACCATTTAGGTTTTCGCCATTTAAATGGGCAACAATTATTAAATAGAACACTTCTGATTCCGAAGGGTTTGTTTGGGAACTTCGAGAGACAGGAAAGGCCAGTGGCGATTTTTGATGGCACATATATGTACAAAAACGTTCAAATTGTTCATATAAAAAAAACATATAGTCTACATAAATACACCAATCTGGTGAAACCATTTATGATAGTAGGTACAGATGGCCATATCATTGATGTTTTAGGTCCCTATCCCGCAACCACATCGGATGCTGATATAATTAAATTTGAGGTTGAAGAACCAAATTCTGAATTAAAAGAATTCTTTAGACCTGGTGATGCATTTACCCATTACACCATTTACTGGTGACCCGTGCCCAGCAACAACTACCACAACGAAATCGAAGAAACCCAAAACGACAACGACGCCGAAGGAGAGTCATCCATTAATGAGCTGTTCTGCCCACTTCTTAAGGGACCGAAGTGTAGACAACCAATCAATAAAGGAACTCCTTGGAAAGTCATCAGTTTCCATACAGGCACAAGCAACGACCATTACCATCTTATCTACATATCAAGTGCAAAAGCGTGGGGATATAATAGCAAACTTGGAAAAATTATTAAAGTAGCCTACCATCGATGTATCAAAATTACATGCATCACTTGCCTTCTTGAGTATCTTGATCCCCCCGGCGACGGTCGCATCACACTTAGAAACATTCTCAGCGAAAACGATCAAAAGCTTTGCATCTGCGTCTCTCATTCGTTGGGAGTTTGTGGCCGTGCAGGGAAAGCAAGAAACGAAATTAGTGGGCTTAGTACCGAAAGGGGAAATCTACTATATGGCGAACAAAGCACAACACTGTCCGAAATTGACGGACCTTTGGATCACGACTTTACTAAAACCAGCGAAATTTTATCTTATAACGGAATCGGAGGAAGATTGGAGCATCAACAAATGTACGACAGCATTGACTTACAATCGACTACCTTTCACAACTGACAACACGCTAAAACCGGAGGACATCAACGAATAGCAAGAGAAAATAATAACCTTGTTTTTATATCATGTAAAAACAGAGCTTAGAAGGCGAAGCACAAAGAGGTCTTTGCAACAAGCCTGAAGGGATTGCCACCCAATTTAATCGATCATTCAGCGACAGACTCAAAACAGCAATATCAATATCCAGAATTTTGGTATTTCAAGAAAGTACAGCACAAAGATTGGAGCGAACGAAAACCTACCATTTGGAGCGAGACCCAAACATCGTGAACGCAAACGAAATAAACAGACAAATCAACAACTTGACCAATTTACTAATACAAAACGAGATAAATGTGTACGAATTGGCGAGATTAACATTTAATCATTATCATGGGAGGACAGGTAAGAAAAATAACCTTTTTTTTCTAGGAGAAAAATAACCTTTTTTTTCTAGGAGAAAAATAACCTTTTTTTTCTAGGACCGCCGAGCACAGCGAAAACGATGATTATGGAGAGTTTAGTAGAGTAGTATGTGTACCGATGTAAAATATAAAAATAGACATAATGTAACTAATTGCATTTTATACACAGCTAGTAACTATAACGTTAAAACATATGTAAACGTACCAGAGGCGAGAGAAGCTATCGAAACGAGGACTATAACATTTAATCATGTAATTAAGAAAAAATTCAAAGTTAGTGCATTTGCATCGGAAAAAAATTGGGAAAATCATACGCTACATTCATACTTTTTAAATGACGAAATTGACGCATTAATTGAATAAAAATAATATTAACATTTATTATTAGGTGACGGGTACATATGTGTCCCCGGGTGTCTATGTATGTATTATAAAAGTACTGCATTGTTATTAAGCGTGTAATTGAAATATATGTATTAACTTAAGGAGCTAGGTATTTGTATTCCTATATTTATAAATTGTAATCACACTATGTAATCGTATAATAAATAATCATTCATTTTACGTGTGTATTTTCATTTCCTGTGCTTCCTCATTAATTCCCCCACTTACATTAGAATGTAACAAAGTTGCACTTCAGACATTAGTAGCGCTTGAGTGAGTCACACGCGATGGCCGCAACGAGTACGGAACAGGTCGTTAGTCCACCAGTAATTACAACAGGACGTGATAATCTTAAAAATGTGAAACGTTATAACTTTAAAAAATCATTTGCATTCAACATACAGTCTAGTTTAATAGAATATCAGAAACTGACGTCGAACGACGACGTCGACGAAACGTGACCATGTGTATGCCTCAAGTGAAACCGTTTATACATACATTACCATGGCAATTTTTATATTTTTACGTGACACCGAAAGAATTTCAAGACATTCAAACGTGCAATCATACCCATACCCATACTCTGAATTTAGTACTGGAAAACGCTATTGACTTGGCACCCATAAAATCATTGGTAGAGGCAGTGAGAGTCATAGTTGCACATTACAAGCGCAGTACTGCTGCTATGGAAAAGCTACTGCGGTATCAAATTCAGAATGGAGTATCGCAGCCAAAACGGCTTCTGCAAACAGTGCCAACATGGTGGAACTCAGTCTACACTATGTTAGAGCGATTTTGGCACAAGAAAATTTTGATATTAGGAAACAGTGTCACCTTGGACAAAATCGTAACGGAAGCAAACACACTTGAAGTAGTAAGCCAACAGTTAGAAGACTACGGGACCAAAAATAGAAATTTAGAAATTAATTTAATTATAAGAGATAATATAAATTTATCAAAGGCAAAAACTATCAAAACCTGTATCAGCATAAAAGAAAGGTGTTTTGTGGCAGTTGTGAAAGCAACGATTATGTTTCAAGTAATGTGAATCGCCCGGCTCAAGGAAAGAAATGCCATTCTGGCGGCAAAAATGGACACTTTCGTTTATACTGCAGGTCCGCTAAAAATACAGAAGCACAAAAAAGAAAAATCGACGACCCACGAAAGGGAGAAAATAATCAACATAATTGGAAGAAGACGTTTCGTACTCTTGAGTTCGACACTAGCGCCACATTGGTTTCAAATTGCGTAATTATTTTGGGAACTAAGTGGAATCGGGGATTGGCGTGCGATAAACGCTACTCTTGAGTGCATTTTGACAGCTGTTTATTGCGTCCGTATTAAGTTAGGATTGTGCGTGGATTGTGTTTTTTCCAATAAAAAAAGGTGTAACTTTATAGAAATTGTTTTGCGTTATACACTCCTTTGCAAAAAAAACGGGCGGGTTTGATTTTTTAACATTATTGGTAATAATTTAGTTCTTCAGAGGTTTTAATAGCCAAACTATGTTACTGGCACTTAATAAAGAGTCTGGGTATGAAAAAAAGTTCATTCCAAATTCAAAACTTTTGTTTTTTAAATTATTAATCCCTTTTTCATTTTGTGACACTTTTCGCGGGTTTGCGGTTAAAAGGTTATCAAGCAACTAAAAGTAACTTTTCGTTATTTTTAGTACAACAATTTATGTTTATCGCATAATTCTGCCTTATTTATTTATTTATTTATTTATTAAACTTTGTACACATGGTATACAGGCGGACTTTAATGCCTTAGGCATTTTTCCTAGTCGACCTTAGGGTGGTGGAGATCATAAATGAGGCAGGTGCGTAGTAAAATAAATAAAAATGTAAATATAATGAAGAAATAATTAAGTAAATAATTGCGTATACGAATACATATATACCTAAAAATTACAAATATAACATATATATATACATACATACACATATATACATATAGATAAATATATAATTACACTATATCTACCGTGGAGAATTTGCTACTTCAGCCAGCAATAATTGCCGAACTCTCATCTTGAAAGCCAGCCGTGTTGTGGACGTCCTGATTTCGAGCGGGAGTGCATTCCAAAGGAGGATAGATTGGATAGCAAAGGAAGAGTGAACGAAGTCAGAGCTATGAGGAGGACACTTAAGTAAGAGATTGCTAGAAGAACGCAGATTCCTATCGTGTGTATCACAAAGGAAGGTTAGATTGGAGGACAGATAAGTAGGAGGGGTAGGAGATTTAAGAAAGGAGAAGAGAGTAGTAAGCGCACGCAATGAACGGCGCTGGCGAATGGGAAGCCATTTTAACTGCGTTCGGTAGGAAGATATGTGGTCATACTTGCGGAGATTAAAAACGAATCGAATGCAGTTATTGAGAAGACGGTCGAGTTTATTGAGCAAGTCTGCATTCAGATCGAAATAGCACACATCACCATAGTCGATTACTGGGAGTATTAAGGTTTGCACAAGCATAGCTTTGGTCTTGGGCGGTAAGAAGTTCTTAAGACGATAGAGAGAGCGAAGAGTGCCGATGACTCTCTGACTAACAGAGGTTACCTGGGACCGCCAGCTCAGGGTGGCGTCGATGTGTAGTCCGAGATCCTTCACAGAGGAGCACCAAGGAATGGCAGTGCCGTCAAATTTAACTGGTGGAATATATGCAAGATCCAATCTACAGATCATTCTAGGGCTGGCTATTACTATTGCCTGGCATTTTGCTGGGTTCACGGACAAACCGAAACTGTCTGACCAGCTTTTGATATGCGCCAGGTCCCTGTTCACCCTATCTATAGCAACCGACACACAATCGACGCCAGCCTGCGAGTACAACTGCAAGTCGTCGGCATACAGATGATACGCACATTGAAGGTTTTCAGTTATGAGGTTGATGAAGATAGAAAATAACAACGGGGAAAGTATACCGCCTTGAGGGACTCCAGAGCCGATGTTGCTCCAATTTGACGAAGAGTCATTGAGGCGCACCGACTGCTGGCGCCCCTGAAGATAAGATGAGAACCAGTCCAGTGCACGGGAAGAGAACAAAAGATGGGAGAGGATTGCTAGGAGGATATCGTGACTGACGGTATTGAAGGCATTCGAAAAGTCCACCAAAGCCAGTACAGTGACTTTGCCGTCTTCCATGCCCGCTCTAATATCGCCAGTCACTTTGAGGAGCGCGGAAGTGGTACTGTGACCAGGTCTGAAGCCAGATTGAAGTGGACACAGCAAGTTATTTAAGTGCACAAACCTAGATAATTGCTTGTGCGCACAAGCCTCCAGCACCTTAGAGAGGAAAGGGAGAATGGATATAGGACGGAAGTGATTGACAAGTGAGGGATTAGGGATTTTGGGAAGAGGAATAACAATGGCTTTCCGCCATAAAGACGGGAAAACGCCATTGCTAAGGGAAAAGTTTATAATATGTGTGATGGGTGGGAGAAGATGTTCGAGGATTGCGATTATCATACGACGGCTGATGTTGTCATAGCCAGTCGCATTGGATTTAATCGCAAGGATTATCTTTTTAACCTCACCCCGTGCAACCGGAGAAAACTGGAAAGGGTTAGCTAAAGGCCTCGGAAGACCAGCTATGAAATCCAGGGTACGACGCATGGCTTGGTGATCAATCGAAGGAGCAGTGGAGAAATGGTGATTAATATCATCCAAGCCAATAGTCGCACCACGGACGTCTAAGCTTTTATCTTTGCCAATACCCAGAGTCCCAAGGAACTTCCAGATATTGGCTGGGGACGTTGAAGAGATATTACTAAGGATATGTCGGCGTTTAGCATTACGTACCATCTGATTGCACCGGTTTCTTGCAGTTTTAAAGAGGCACCAGTTTACCTCTGAACGATCCCTTTTGTACTTGCGAAAGGCCCGGTCTCTTCGCCTCATCGCCATCCGAACTCCAGGAGTCATCCACGGCGCAGCGGGACGCTTTAGTTTTACTCTCTTAATAGGGGCGTGTATATCAAAAAGTGATAGAATTTTCGTGTTGACAATATCTACTTTTTCATCTACCGAGTTAGATTTAAATATATCGTCCCAATTTAAGTTTCGGGCGTCCCTATCAAGCTTGTCCGTATCCATCCGACCAAAACAACGAATGTGCACAACCTTAGAGGGAAGTTTGGGAGGTTTTAGGGAGTAACAGGTGTAGATAAGGTCGTGGTGAGAGAAACCAGGGGCAGGAAATTGGCCATGACAGGAAACAAGGGAAGGAGCAGAGGTGAGGATAATGTCAAGCCAAGTGTCGTGACCATCAATATTATGGTGAGTGGCTTCAAGGGGTAATACATGTAGTCCGACAGATTCTACGATAGAAAGAAGTTTACGGGAGCGGGAGGATTCGAAGGATAGGAGATCGGTATTAAAATCGCCCATGATGATGTGATGTGCATATTCTGATCCTAAAGATTCCAGAACTGTTTCCAGGCTGGAGAAGTAGTCAAGGGAAGGGGGACAGTAGACCACACCAAGTAAGGATTTCACTCCCTTGACCCAAACCTCAAGAAAGAGATATTCTGCAGAAGCAGAAACCAGACCAGAAGAAGAGGCAATGATGGTATGTTTAAAATCGCTACGGAGATAAATAGCGACACCACCCCCTCTTCTGTCAGTTCGGTCGTTCCTAATAAGAACGAAGCCGGGGAGAGGGTAGAAGGTTGAAAGAAGATGAGGTTTGAGCCAACTCTCTGAAATCAAGACGGCATGAACGTTGGCTTCAGAGAAAGCTTCGAACAAATCGCTGTAGTGGCTTGGTACACTCTGTGCGTTAATGTGACAGACATTAAAACTATGGACGGTTGGTTGGTTAAATGTATGACGCACCAGGTCACCAAGCCCATCAACCGCTGAAGAATAACTTACGTCACTGGATGAATCAGCATCTTCACTGGCAGAATAAAAAGAATTTCCATCGGATAGCATAGATAATAGTGTATAGGTAATAATAAAATATATACTTAAATAATTGACTTATATAGTATGCTATTCTAAATATTAAAAGAATATAATATAAATATATTGAATTAATAAATGAGAACAAATATAAATATTTAAATATTACCGTTCCGGTGCAATATACACCACAGTGTAAATGGCCTGCACCACCCGCCAGCCGACCTGCACATAGCGCACAATATAACAAAACAACAATAAAATAATTACAAAGACAGAAAGAAGAATAATACTACTACCACAGCTCAGAAATACTAATAAAAAAAAAAAGTTACATGTCAATACAGTAGACAGTAATATTATAAAAACATGGACAATACATACAAAATGTCAGTTTCCGAACGAAGAAAAAACGAGATGTTGCACTTGTCATTTGTCAAACAAGATGACATTTACAACTTACGGATTTCCAAATATCTAACATTTCAAATTCTTACCTACATATTATTTAATGTTATTATAATAACAATATTATAAACAAGAAAAAACTAGTTGCTGGGTAGCAGATACGCAATTAACGAGTGCCACAATAGGTGAGAGACATATCTAAGATAACAAGCTAATAATGATCCTGTCGACGACACTCACTTCTTGCGCGATTTGAGATTGGAATCCACAGTTGCAGCCTTTCCAGTAGCCGATGATGAGGCCCCTTTTGGGAATTTCGCCATTACGGGAATGAGTTCATCTATGGAGACGAACTTACTCCGCTTGCCATCCGGGGATTTCACCACCACCATGCCATCCTGTGTCCAGACTTCACGCATACCGAAGTGCTGCCGGGCCTTCGCAAACACCAGTTGGCGTGGCTTTGTGAGGAACTCCCTGACAGATATAGAGGATCCCTTGAACTTCTTTTTGGCCCTCCACACTGCCAAACGATGGTCTGCAGTAGTGAACCAGACGAGAATTGGCCGGTGATGTTCGGGACTGGCAGCTCCGATTCTGTGACATGAAGAGAAGTGAGAGGCGGATATGTCCTTCAGACCCAGCATATTGTTTATTGCACTCAGTACAACTGATGTGCAATTCTCCTGACCGGACTCAGCAACACCGAGGAAGATGAGTGCTTTTCGCCGATGTCTTGATTCAATATAATCAACCATGCGCGTACACTCAGCAATTTGGTTTCGCAGCAGCCGCAGCATCTCGTACATGAGCTCTCTGAATGTGCGGAATTCATCAGCTACTCGTGCAACGGTGTCCTTGCCTGGCCCGCTGGAACCGGATTGCAGTTTTGCCTCTAGTTCTGCCATTCTTCGATTAAAGCATTCTTCTAGCTTGAACTGTGTGTTTTCAATATCAGCCAATTGTGCCATTATTAACAGTGATGAAAGTTGTTGAAAATATTCAAAATGTGCAGGTGATATGCTGGTAGGTGGTGTACAGAGAACTTACATGAACAGTTTTTTTAATGTGAGTACTGTTTCAATGCACTACACCAAATAAAAATCAGCCACAAAAATAGTTAAATTTGTTTGATAATGAATTATTTGCAATTAAAATCTCAGCTGATTTTTCAAAAACGTCTGCACTTTTTTGCACCTACCGCCAAAAAAGTGTGTGTGTACCCTTATTGTGACTTAAAACAGATATCTTTGTGTCTATCGTAATGGCAGAAAAAGCAATGAGAGCTAGTAAAATTATAGCGCTGCTGGAAGAGGGGTGTAGCCAATGTTACGTCTCACAGCGGTTAAACGTGAGTCGTTCAACCGTACAAAGAACCTGGACTCGATACCAAGAGACAGGTTCCGTTCAGAGAAGGCAAGGTTCTGGGAGAAAACGTTGCACACAGCCGCGAGACGATCGCTTTTTAGTGACTCAGGCGCTGAGGAACCGCAAATGCAGTTACATAGACCTCAAAAGAAACCTTGAAGAGGTACGAGGAGCACAAGTTAGCCTATGGACTGTGAGGAGAAGACTTTTAGCTGCTGATATACGTAGTCGACGACCAGCGCGGGCCCCCAAGTTACTCCGTGAGCACCGGATTGCGCGGTTGAGGTTCGCTAGAAATTGCCTATCTTGGACACCAGGTAACTGGAGTAGCGTACTCTTCTCCGATGAGGCTCGAATTTGTCTGCATGGTGAGGACCGACGTCGGCGAGTGTTACGAAGACCAGGGGAACGCTATGCCGATGTGTGTTTTGAAGAAATCACCCCTTATGGTGGAGGGTCCGTTATGTTTTGGGCGGGCGTAACTTCCAACTATCGTACCGAGATAGTATTCATAGAAAATGGCTCACTAAATGCGCATAGGTACATAACAGAAATCCTTTCTCAAAATGCACAACCCGCACTGACTGTAATTGGTGAAGATGCCATTTACATGGACGATAATGCTCGGGCCCACCGTTCTGGCGACGTAGATGCTTATATGCAAGAGGTCGGTATTCGTCGTTTGGATTGGCCAGCGCGGAGCCCCGACCTTAACCCCATTGAGCACGTTTGGGACCTCCTAAAAAGGCGAGTACGATCTGTCCAACCACCTCCACAAAACATCAGAGAGCTTAAACGTGTAATCTCGACTGAGTGGGAACACATTCCACAGGACACCATCAAAAGCCTGGTGGGAAGCATGCCAAGACGATTACATGCCGTAATCGCTGCAAGAGGAGGTCATACTCGTTATTAATTTTTATTTTTTAATGTCTCTTTTATTAAAATACCATAAAAATACTCGTAGTCTTAATTTCATTATACCCATAAAAATGTCCATTTTAACACGGCTCTCTGTTTACATTGACTAAAACACCGATACCAGGATAAAAGTGTTAAAAAACTAGATTCTCATTGATAATAAGAAATTTCTAGTCATCCAAGCTAATGACATACTAAAAATATAATAATATTTACCCATAGAAAAGCTAAGGTAAAGTGTGTGTGTAAGGTGCCCGTTTTTTTGCAAAGGAGTTTACATGATTTTTCGTGAATATTAAGTGTATAATATGGCACGATTAGCATTAATATACTGTGTTCTACGTAATTCGCATAAAAAACAACTAAAACAAAGACAAGATGAGCGTCGGATGATGCGTTATACGAACAAAGCGTTTTCTATCAATGAAGACGAATTTAAAGCCAATTATAGGGTGAGCAAAGATTTGTTTGAGGAAATTTACGAAAACGTTAAGCCGTTTATGCCAACTCCTCAGAGAAAAAGTGATATATCACCAAAATATAAGGTACCTAAATGCTAACTTTGATAAATGACTTTCATCAACCATGATTACTTGTTTGGAAGATCAATAGCTTAATACTTGTCTAATTCTTGCAGGTTTTAGTGGCATTGTCTTTTTATGCGACTGGAAGTTACCAAAAACTAGTTGGAGGCACATACGGAACCCTAATGTCGCAGCAATCGGTTTCTCGTACTATTAGAGATGTAACGGCAGCTCTGAACCATCCAATAGTACAAAGTAAATGGATTAAGTTTCCTCAAACTCGTCAGGAAAGAGATTCTATAATAAGGAGGTAATGATAATGACAAATAAGTAACTGGAATATATTATGGAACTTAGATAATGTAACTGATTTTTTATATTACTTATAATGCCTTGTTTTATAAGTGGTAGCTATATACTTTTCCTTACGTTCCAGATTTTATGAAAAATTTCACATACCATCTTTTATAGGATGTACTGATGGCACTCACGTAGCCATAATTAAACCAATAGAAAATGAAGAGAGATTTTTTAATCGCAAACATTTGTCGAATCGAAATGTTTTGATTGTAAGGCAATAACTTTTTATTAATTTTTAATTTATTTTACGTCACAACAAATAAGTTAAATGTCCTTTTTTGATATATTTTCAGATAAGTGATTCATTTCAATTCTGTCAATAGACGCTTCATTTGGAGGAGCATCACATGACAGTTTTGTCTGGAATCAACATCCTGTGAAACAACATTTAATTAATTTGAACAATAATGGAGAAAATGTGTTTTTACCAGGCAAGTATGATGTAACTAATAGTCAGATCAATTTTAGTTTTTGTGAAAGAAACCCAAAACGTATCCGAAGGAGAGTCGTCCCCTAATGAGCATTTCTGCACACTTCTTAAGGGACCGCAATCTAGACAACCAATCAATAAAGGAACTCCTTGGAAAGTCATCAGTTTCCATACAGTCAAGCAACGACCATTACCATCTTATCTACATATCAAGTGCAAAAGCGTGGGGATATAATAGCAAACTTGAAAAAAATATTAAAACAACCTACCATCGATGTATCAAAATTACATGCATCACTTGCCTTCTTGAGTATCTTGATCCCGACGACGGTCGCATCACACTTAGAAACATTCTCAGCGAAAGTGATCAAAAACTTTGCATCTGCGTCTCTCGATCGCTGGGAATTTGTAGCCGTGCAGGGAAAGCAACAAACTAAATTGGTGGGTTTGATCCCGAAAGGAGAAATTTACTATACATAATCGAACAAGGCTCAACATTGTGCCAAATTGACGGATCAGTGGATAATGACACTACTGAAACCAGTGAAATTTTAATTTATAACGGAATCGGGGGAAGAATGGGGCATCAAAAAATGTATGACAGCATTGACTTACAATCGACTACCATTCACAACCGACAACACCCTAAAACCAGAGGATATGACCGAACTGCAAGAGAAAATAATAACCTTGTTCTTATACTATGTAAAAACAGAGCTTTTAGCGAAAGGGAAGCACAAAGAGCTCATTGCAACACGCCTGAAGGGATTGCCACCCAATTTAATCGATCATTCAGCGACAGACTTAAAACAGCAATATCAATATCCAGAATTTTGGTATTTCAAGAAAGTACAGCACAAAGAATGGAGCGAACAAAAACATACCAACTGGAGCGAAACCCAAACATCATAAACGCTTACGAAATTAAGAAAAAAATAAACAATTTGACTAACTTATTAATAGCAAATGATATTAATAATTACGAATTTGCAAAATTAACTATCTACAATTTCCACGGCAAAACTGGAAAGAAAATGATTCTTTATCGGACTACCAAGCACTGGAAAAACGATGCTTATGAAGCTTAATAGAATTACATTTCAATTTTGTCCGATTAACAGGACTAACACCGGGAAGTTCATTCAACTTTGCATCCCTAATACATCATGTTATAGCTTATATAGAATATTGGAAAGTCTAAAGTCTGACTATTCTCTTGTGAGCCGCGACTCTGCCTCAACATAACACTCCTGAAAGGGTTAGAACATACTTTGAGCAACACAACCCAATACCAGGGGCCTCCGAAACAAGTTACACTTTCGTTGACGGTAGACTCACAATATATTTTTGCGAATATTAAGTATACAAGACATAATTTACATTGTTTTTCGAAATATAAAAATAATAATATAAATTAATATTTTCATGAAATAGCGTTATTCTGCCTCAATTGTCGGTACCGCCAGTCATATTGATAATAATTTGAGGGTGGTTTGCGTTGTTCACCAAGTAATTCCACTTTCGAAGTGGGGAGAATGAAAATCTATATAAGATGGCGTCTTGCCACTTAAAAAGTAGTCTAGTTCCCTCCGTGAATCGAGACACTATTGAATTACTTGTTGACTGTAAATATTGTTATTTATATGTAACAGCAAATGCACACAGGGGAATTTCCCTGTGTTTTGTGTATTTCTGCTTCGTTTCAGGCTATTAAAGAAACATTAGAACTGTGGAAAGTAGTGTAGTTTGTGAATATATTATAAATATTGTAGTATTATAATAAGTAATAATTAAATAAACATTAATACACAAACATACATAACACATACAATTCACTGTATCGAGCGCACCGCGTCAGTCACACGAGAACCTAGGGCGAGAGTGGACGCGTGTGGATAGTGTGCGTGTTGAACCTGTGTTACACTATACAGATAGGAAACAACAGATAATACAAGTGGCGACGAGAAATAAGGTAAGCACCTACTTATTTTAACGTTCCAAAATACAAACAAAAGTAGGTTAGCAATTGTACAACTGCCTAGCAAAAGTGACGAATTTTGTTGTAAACATCAAGGTACCTACGAAAAAAAAAGAATACAGCATATTATGATGAATCTTGGCAAAAAAACAATTTTCCCAGCGCTGTTAACTTACTCTTGATTTTAATTCCGATCGATCGACATTAGAATAAAATTGTAACGTTTCGTACTCTTGAGTTCGACACTAGCGCCACATTGGTTTCAAATTGCGTGGTTATTTTGGGAACTAAGTGGAATCGGGGCTTGGCGTGCGATAAACGCTACTCTTGAGTGCATTTTGACAGCTGTTTATTGCGTCCGTATTAAGTTGGGATTGTGTGGGTGGATTGTGTTTTTTCCAATAACAAAAGTGTTAACTTTATAGAAATTGTTTTGCGTTATAAGTGGTTTTTCGTGAATATTAAGTGTATAATATGGCACGATTAGCATTAATATACTGTGTTCTACGTAATTCGCATAAAAAACAACTAAAACAAAGACGAGATGAGCGTCGGATGATGCGTTATACGGACAAAGCGTTTTCTATGAATGAAGACCAATTTAAAGCCAATTATAGAGTGAGCAAGGATTTGTTTGAGGAAATTTACGAAAACGTTAAGCCGTTTATGCGAACTCCTAAGAGAAAAAGTGATATATCACCAAAATATAAGGTACCTGAATGCTGTCTTTGATAAATGACTTTAATCAACCATGATGACTTGTTTGGAAGATCAATAGCTTAATACTTGTGTAATTCTTGCAGGTTTTAGTGGCATTGTATTTTTATGCGACTGGGAGTTACTAAAAACTAGTTGGAGGCACATACGGAACCCTAATGTCGCAGCAATCGGTTTCTCGTACTATTAGAGATGTAACGGCAGCTCTGAACCATCCAATAGTACAAAGTAAATGGATTAAGTTTCCTCAAACTCGTCAGGAAAGAGATTCTATAATAAGGAGGTAATGATAATGACAAATAAGTAACTGGAATATATTATGGAACTTAGATAATGTAACTGATTTTACACGCTTTTTATTTTATATTATTTATAATGCCTTGTTTTATAAGTGGTAACTATATACTTTTCCTTACGTTCCAGATTTTATGAAAAATTTTACATACCATCTTTTATAGGATGTATTGATGGCACTTACGTAGCCATAATTAAACCAATAGAAAATGAAGAGAGATTTTTTAATCGCAAATATTTGTCGAATCGAAATGTTTTGATTGTAGGCAATAACTTTTTATTAATTTTTAATTTATTTTACGTCACAACAAATAAGTTAAATGTCCTTAAGACATGCAGATTTAAGAATTCTGTCAGTAGACGCTTCATTTGGAGGAGCATCACATGACAGTTTTGTCTGGAATCAACATCCTGTGAAACAACATTTAATTAATTTGAACAATAATGGAGAAAATGTGTTTTTACCAGGCAAGTATGGTGTAAATAAATAGTCAGATCAATTTTAGTTTTTGTGAAAGAAACCCAAAACGTATCCGAAGGAGAGTCGTCCCCTAATTAGCATTTCTGGCCACTTCTTAAGGGACCGCAATCTAGACAACCAATCAATAAAGGAATTCCTTGGAAAGTCATCAGTTTTCACACAGTCAAGCAACGACCATTACCATCTTATCTACATATCAAGTGCAAAAGCGTGGGGATATAATAGCAAACTTGGAAAAAATATTAAAACAACCTACCATAGATGTATCAAAATTATATGCATCACTTGCCTTCTTGAGTATCTTGATCCCGGCGACGATGTGTGATACGACCACACTTACAAACATTCTCACCGAAAGTGATCAAAAGCTTTGCATCTGCGTCTCTCGATCGCTGGGAATTTGTAGCCGTGCAGGGAAAGCAACAAACTAAATTGGTGGGTTTGATCCCGAAAGGTGAAATTTACTATATATCGAACAAGGCTCAACATTGTCCCAAATTGACGGAACAGTGGATAATGACACTACTGAAACCAGCGAAATTTTAACTTATAACGGAATCGGAGGAAGAATGGAGCATCAACAAATGTAGGACAGCATTGACTTACAATTGACTACCATTCACAACCGACAACACCCTAAAACCAGAGGATATGACCGAACTGCAAGAGAAAATAATAACCTTGTTCTTATACTATTTAAAAACAAAGCTTTTAACGAAGGGGACAGCGTGTGGCGATACTTAAGGAACGTCTTTACAAAAGAATCGAAAAAGTTCGTTAGCCTCGCTCTGGAGATCCAAGAAGCCCAAATGAACAATATTACTCGGGAAAGTGGACCTATTACCAACATATGTTGTTTTTAAAGGATATTTCAATGCCTCGACTAACCGAAGGTTATAGGTATATAATGTATAAGGTAATAGTCTTCACCAAGAAACTGGAAATAATGATAATGATGCCAGCCTACATCCACTTCAAGATCAGAGCAGAATCTTTAGTTGCCTGATGAAGAGAATTCTACTGCAATGTCTAATAGATCCGAGGCGGTTGTATCTTCTGATGATGAACCACTGTCTACCAGTGCGCGCGGTGCAATTACACAGAGCACGAGTGCTTTGTCAACTGAAGCTTTGGATAGTAGATTACAAACTGGATCCCAAAAAAGAAAACGCAAAGAAAATCAATCTTTAACCGAATATCAGCGTCGAATTAGCTAAATCGAAAAAGATAAAATTAAAGCGTTTAAGGAGAAAGAAAAAGAAGTTGAAGGTGAAGATGGCCTATTATTGACATCGCTAGCTCCATATATATGAATCCAGTACACAAATTAAGATTAAAAAGTAAATTACAGAATACAATAGCAGACTAAATTGCTCTAGCTATACCATCACCCCCTTCCAACTCTTCATCTACTATGTCAATGTCAATCATACCTTCACCAGTGCACGCATCCTCAATCGTGGCACCACCGACAAACACTCAGCAATTTTACGAATCATTTAATGTTGAAGATGATTCTTGAATATAAGATTTTTTACACCTCAATTTCTTTTTCAAATAAAAAAAAATGTGATTATTCCTTTTTATACAGGGTGTTTGGGGAACGGTGTCGCAGCGTTTAGGGGTAAGATATACGATCGAATTCATCGACAAATTACGCTTCGATATTATTTTTTTATGCTACCCAGGTAAAATGGCGGCCATTTTACTTTTTATGTTATGGAATCACGGGTGCTTGTGCTAATTTAACGATATTTTGGCGTGTGAACGTCCTAAAAACCTAAAAAATATCTCATGGGAGCTCATAGTGTAGCTAATAGGCGTGTGTTAAAATATTTAACGAACCATTTTTTATTTACTCAAAAAAAATTATAATATCTGAAAAAATCCTTTTTTTTTCATTGATTTTTTTAGTTCTTCGTTTTTTTTTTCAGAATTGAAGGCGTCAACCTATTGTTTATCTATTGTTTTTTAAAGAAATATGCTTACAATATGCATACACACCCGAACCATTTCCAAGAATTTATAAAAAAGCCCGTTTGAACAAAACATTACAGTAGATAAAAAGTCGTAGCGTCATTGGTGCGAGTGAGACGGAATGTGGGATTTTTCTGGGACTAAGAATCACAGGGCAGGGTGTCAATCAGTCGTCCTTCGCTCCGCGTTGTAATTGCATATTAAATTCCGTTCCGTTATGGTTTACTTACCGTGCGCTGTTCAACTTTTTGTTACGTTTTTGTTTTATTACTATTAGACTGTTTTGTTTTTGTTGTTGTTACTGTTACTTTTTAACCAAAATGGACGAAGGCTATTACTCCAGACAACATATCGCCGACATCCATTTTATTTACGGTTTTTGCAACGGGAACGCTAATGAGAGTACTCTAGAAGATTCCCCAACAGACCTACGCCCAATGCTCGCACATTCGTAAGAATGCATCTGAGACTTGCCGAAAATGGAATAAAAAGACATGTCGAAGAACGTGCTCGGTTATTGTCACCACAAGAAGAAGAGGAAATATTACAAATAATAACAGAACACCCTAAACTGAGTATAAGAAGAATTGCCAACAGACAATCTTACCGTATGGTCAGTGTGGAAAGTTTTGAAAAGGGAAGGATTGCATCCGTACCATTTTAGAAGAGTGCAAGAAATTGTGGAACCTGATCATACTAGGCGTTCAGTCTTTTGCTCTTGGGTCCTTAGAAAAGTGCGATCTATGCCGAATTTTTTAAAAACAACTATGTGGACAGATGAAGCTACCTTCACGCGATCGGGGTACACAAATCAACGCAATGAGCATCTTTGGCTCCCAGAAAATCCTCATGCGGTCAGAACAAATTCTGTTCAATACCAGTTTTCTGTAAATGTGTGGGCAGGAATGATCGACGATTTACTAGTCGGCCCTATTATTTTACCGGCGACGATGAATGGCCAAAGATTTTTGGAATTCTTAGAAACAGAATTCTCAAGCGCATTGATGGAATTACCACTGACCAACCGGACCAGAATGATTCTGCAGCTTGATGGAGCCCCTGCACCCTTTGCTGTACCTGTAAGAACCTATTTGAACCAGCATTACTCACAGTGGATAGGACGTGGTGGAACGATCGCTTGGCCACCGCGTTCTCTGGATTTAACACCTCTGGACTTCTTTCTTTGGGGCACGATGAAACAGAGGGTCTATGTGGATGTGCCGAACACTCGAGAAGAGTTAATATAAAAAATAATGCGAATCGGAAATGAATTGAGGGCAGATAAGGAGATGATCCGACGCTCTACGCAGCATGTGGCAATAAGAGCCATGACATGTCTCCAACAAAACGGAGGCCATTTTTAGAGATTAGATGGTAGAGATGGAAAAGATCTTTACTAATATATCTGGACGCAGCTGAAGTTACATCAGAACCAAAAAAAGAGCAACGCTGTTGCATTTTGAAGGCTCAGGGGTACGAGATTTTTTTGTGATATCAATTGTGTAATTCAACAAAATTGCACAAGAAAATTTTGATATTAGGAAACAGTGTCACCTTGGACAAAATCGTAACGGAAGCAAACACACTTGAAGTAGTAAGCCAACAGTTAGAAGACTACGGGACTAAAAATAGAAATTTAGAAATTAATTTAATTATAAGAGATAACATAAATTTATCAAAGGCAATAACTATCAAAACCTGTATCAGCATAAAAGAAAGGTGTTTTGTGGCAGTTGTGAAAGCAACGATTATGTTTCAAGTAATGTGAATCGCCCGGCTCAAGGAACGAAATGCCATTCTTGCGGCAAAAATGGACACTTTCGTTTATACTGCAGGTCCGCTAAAAATACAGAAGCACAAAAAAGAAAAATCGACGACCCACGAAAGGGAGAAAATAATCAACATAATTGGAAGACGTTTCGTACTCTTGAGTTCGACACTAGCGCCACATTGGTTTCAAATTGCGTAATTATTTTGGGAACTAAGTGGAATCGGGGCTTGGCGTGCGATAAACGCTACTCTTGAGTGCATTTTGACAACTGTTTATTGCGTCCGCATTAAGTTAGGATTGTGCGTGGATTGTGTTTTTTCCAATAAAAAAAGTGTAATTTTATAGAAATTGTTTTGCGTTATACATGATTTTTCGTGAATATTAAGTGTATAATATGGCACGATTAGCATTAATATACTGTGTTCTACGTAATTCGCATAAAAAACAACTAAAACAAAGACAAGATGAGCGTCGGATGATGCGTTATACGAACAAAGCGTTTTCTATCAATGAAGACGAATTTAAAGCCAATTATAGGGTGAGCAAAGATTTGTTTGAGGAAATTTACGAAAACGTTAAGCCGTTTATGCCAACTCCTCAGAGAAAAAGTGATATATCACCAAAATATAAGGTACCTAAATGCTAACTTTGATAAATGACTTTAATCAACCATGATTACTTGTTTGGAACATCAATAGCTTAATACTTGTCTAATTCTTGCAGGTTTTATTGGCATTGTCTTTTTATGCGACTGGGAGTTACCAAAAACTAGTTGGAGGCACATACGGAACCCTAATGTCGCAGCAATCGGTTTCTCGTACTATTAGAGATGTAACGGCAGCTCTGAACCATACAATAGTACAAAGTAAATGGATTAAGTTTCCTCAAACTCGTCAGGAAAGATATTCTATAAAAAGGAGGTAATGATAATGAAAAAAAAGTAACTGGATTATATTATCGAACTTAGATAATGTAAATGATTTTTTATATTACTTATAATGCCTTGTTTTATAAGTGGTAACTATATACTTTTCCATATGACTATGTACTTTTCCTTATGTTCCAAATTTTATGAAAAATTTCACATACCATCTGTTATAGGATGTATTGATGGCACTCACGTAGCCATAATTAGACCAATAGAAAATGAAGAGAGGTTTTTTAATCGCAAACATTTGTCGAATCGAAATGTTTTGATTGTAAGGCAATAACTTTTTATTAATTTTTAATTTATTTTACGTCACAACAAATAAGTTAAATGTCCTTTTTTATATATTTTCAGATAAGTGATGCAGATTTAAGAATTCTGTCAGTAGACGCTTTATTTGGAGGAGCATCACATGACAGTTTTGTCTGGAATCAACATTCTGTGAAACAACATTTAATTGATTTGAACAGTAATGGAGAAAATGTGTTTTTACTAGGCAAGTATGATGTACATTAATAGATTAATTTGAGTTTTTGTGAAGAAATCCAAAACGAATCTGAAGGCGAATCATCCCCTAATGAGCATTTCTGCCCACTTCTTAAGGGACCGCAATCTAGACAATCAATCAATAAAAGAACTCCTTGGAATGTCATCAGTTTCCATACAGTTACAAGCAACGACCATTACCATCTTATCTACATATCAAGTGCAAAAGCGTGGGGATATAATAGCAAACTTGGAAAAAATATTAAAGCAACCTACAATAGATGTATCAAAATTATATGCATCACTTGCCTTCTTGAGTATCTTGATCCCGACGACGGTCGTATCACGATTACAAATATTCTCACCGAAAGTGATCAAAAGCTTTGCATCTGCGTCTCTCGATCGCTGAGTATTTGTGGCCGTGCAGGGAAAGCAACAAACTAAATTGGTGGGTTTGATCCCGAAAGGAGAAATTTACTATACATAATCGAACAAGGCTCAACATTGTCCCAAATTGACGGATCAGTGGATAATGACACTACTGAAACCAGCGAAATTTTACCTTATAACGGAATCGGAGAAAGAATGGAGCATCAACAAACAAACGACAGCATTGACTTACAATCGACTACCATTCACAACCGACAACACCCTAAAACCAGAGGATATGACCGAACTGCAAGAGAAAATAATAACCTTGTTCTTATACTGTGTAAAAACAGAGCTTTTAACGAAGGGGACGCACAAAGAGCTCTTTGCAACACGCCTGAAGGGATTGCCACCCAATTTAATCGATCATTCAGCGACTCAAAACCGCAATATCAATATCCAGAATTTTGGTATTTCAAGAAAGTACAGCACAAAGAATGGAGCGAACAAAAGCATACCAACTGGAGCGCGACCCAAACATCATAAACGCTTACGAAATTAACAAACAAATAAACAATTTGACTAACTTATTAATAGCAAATGATATTAATAATTACGAATTTGCAAAATTAACTATCAACCATTTCCACGGCAAAACTAGAAAAAAGAACTATTCTTTATCGGACTACCAAGCACTGGAAAAACGATGCTTAAATAAATAAATATTATAAATATTCTGTTTAATTATTTTAATAAAAACTGACAATTATTATTAATAATCCATACAATAATTAATTTATTATTGTACATATATGTAATTCGATATTAAGTTAAGTTTGACATTTGCATTATTAATTTATTTGAAATATATTGTTATTGACGATTTTAAGTGCTTTTTTGGGCTTACGAAATAAAAATAATTTGATTTGTTGAGGACAGGGGCCTCCGAATCATGTTACACACACACACTCATTCGTTGAGGACAGGGGCCTCCGAATCATGTTACACACACACACATTCGTTGAGGACAGGGGCTCCAAATTATTGTAAAAAGATTTTCTTAAGACCTCAGACTTTATTGTAAAAGCCATGTCGGAGTGATTAAGATAACTAGACAGAAATGTTTTCTATAAGGTCAAAGGCATTGCAGAATGGCCGTCTCGGAGTGATTAAAATAAGACAATGATTTGACAACCAACACTTAATAAATATTTTAATGAAATAGCGTTATTCTATCTCAATTGTCGGTACCGCCAGTCATATTGATAATTTGAGGGTGGTTTGTGTTGTTCACCAAGTAATTCCACATTCGAAGTGGGGAGAATGAAAATCCATATAAGATGGCGTCTTGCCACTTAAAAAGTAGTCCAGTTCCCTCCGTGAATCGAGACAGTGGTGAATTACTTATTGACTGTAAATATTGTGATTTATATGTAACACCACAGGCACACAGGGGTTTTCCCTGAGTTTTGGCGATGATGATTATTATTACTTTATAATTTATTAAATGTTTACTTTAGAATTTATTAAATGTATTTCTATTTCGTGTCAGGCTATTAAAGAAACATTAGAACTGTGGAAAGTAGAAAACAAAGTAGTCGCTCTCGTAACGGATAATGCAAGTGTCTAATTAAAGAAACATTAGAACTGTGGAAAGTAGAAAACAAAGTAGTCGCTCTCGTAACGGATAATGCAAGTGTTATGATCAGAGTAGCTACCATCCTCCAATACCGACATGTAGGTTGTTTCGCACATGCATTAAACTTAAGTGCTGCGAGACGCTGCTAAAAATGTTGAAGAAATGAAACTGTTGGTAGCAAAATGTAATGTAAGAAAACCTAACCGCAGAGGAATATAATATTATCGAAGAACTCAAACAAATCCTCGAACCATTTTTCACGTGTACCGAAGTTGTTTCAGGCGATGAGTACGCGACTATTTCCCTGATTATACCTTAATAAAAGGTATTTCTTTAAAACCGGCAGAACTGGAAAACAATTTTTTTTCAGAAACCGCAAAAAGTGTACTTATTAACACTCAGATCGTCAGTTATAGAAAGGCTTAAACCTGATGAGCTTAGAACCCCGTGCATAATTAGTACATTGCTTAACCCACACTTTAAAAAACTGGGTTTCAAAACAGATACTTACGTTGAAAAGGCAACCTCTTGTGTACAACGAGAATATTCACACTATTTAAAATATGTAAGGCCACAAGAGAATTCTTCTGGAAGCACGTCAGTAATGAACGAGCAAGCAATAGAAGACAGAAACCTACACTTCCTCATAGTGTTGATCCCTTTAAGAACTGGGTGAGGAGCCAAAATCAATTAAAAGAAATAGTTCTTAAATATCTTTGAAATCTTGATTCACTATACGTTTTAGAAGTAGATAACTGCGTTTCCGCCACCGCAGTCTCGCGAGCGTTCAGCGAGAATGTGTGATACGTTTTCCGAAATTTACGATTTATTGAAATCGTTATGCCCTCACAGATGAACCAGTATACATCAAGCTACCTTGTGTAAAATTGACATTTTTCCGCATGATGAGTGGGTAGTGCTGACCCATGATGCAGAGCATTGATTCCGTTCAGAAGATGTTCGAGTTGCTCCGAGACCACCGGTACGATGCCGTACACGATGATGAGTCAACAGACCGTATCATACTGAAAGGCCTGCGCTTTTGATGTACGATAAATAGATGTATGATCAGCCGTAGTCAAAAATAATAAAAATTATGTCCAAAATTGTAACTGACGAAATCTGCGGCGAAAAACCGAACAAA
This sequence comes from Amorpha juglandis, assembly GCA_949126905.1. Taxonomy (NCBI): domain Eukaryota; kingdom Metazoa; phylum Arthropoda; class Insecta; order Lepidoptera; family Sphingidae; genus Amorpha; species Amorpha juglandis. Next base: position 14,018,771 of record OX421386.1, on the reverse strand, counting down.
AGCTCTGTTCAAGGGTTAGTTTGTAATTAATGAATGTCTAAAAAGTACAACTCTTCCAAAAAAAATTGCAACATCCATCAAAGAGAAAGTTGAACCTAAACCATATACCCCTAATGAAGCCCTTTCTTTCGTAATTGATAGAAAACTAACTGTGGAAGATTACACTTTCATATAGAAAGATTTGAAAGAAAGAGGCTTCTTACCTTATCCTCCATACTATAAATTGCAAATTGCAAAAAAATGTGTTATGCTGAGGAAGATATAGTTATTACTGAAAGAGAAGCAAGTGTCTCAGTTCACAGTTTGTTACTACACACATTCCGCAGAATCATAAAATTATGCACCGAAAATATTTCACAATATTATTGCAAACAAAAGCAGAAAAACATTGTATATTGTACATTTGAGAGTTCTTGGGCGTTTGATGGAACTACGGGGCAGTCTTTTTATAAACAAAAGTTTTTAGGTGGTGATGACCAAAATGAAAATTGTTTATTTACAACGTCGTACATTCCTCAGCAACTAAAAACTAGTGATGGCTTTGTGCTGTGGTCTAACCCAAGCCTACAATCTTACAGGTTTTGTCGTCCGTTGAAGATCCAGTATCGAAATGAGACAAATAAACTAATTCTCGAAGAAAAAATGCGGGTCGAGGCTGAAGTAAGGTCAACTTCCATCACTTTACGGAGAAACTGACGAGGGTCAAAGTATAATATCAGATCCCAAATTATATTTAACCGCTATAGATGGTAAAGTATTTAATGCAATTACGGGAACAACTTTACAATTACGTTGCGCTTGTTGTGGAGCTACAGCAACAGAATTTAATAAGCTGGATGTTGTAATGAACAAACCCGTAAATCCAGAAATCTTAGTCATCAGTATGCCGTTAGCTACGCTTTCGTGTATACGCGCGTGTCTTATATCTGTTGCCTACTGGACTTCCTTGTTATTGTTAGTTTTTTTGTTATTATTGTTGACTTTGATTTTCATATTTGTTAAGTTTGTGCCCTTGAGTGGACTTTCAACTCAAAATGAGTTCGAAGAGATGTGCGATGCTCCATCGTAGATCACGAGAAATCGTTTTTAATGTGCACAAGTACTTCGAAAATGAAAAAAACCGTGCCAATAAACTTCTGGGAAGTTTAACATTAGCAGGAATACAAAATACTCCAGATGGTGACATATCCATATCTAGAGAACTTTAAGACCAATTGGGTGATTTTTTAGAGTCTTCAGTGAAAGCTACAGAACGAGTCGCTTTGTCAACCAGCATAAATAAGAATACTATTACGAAAATAAGACGTGAAGGGAACGAAGCCAAGGCCGCTGCTATGGCTGCAGGCCCGAGTACCCAGGGCAAGGTAACAACACCGAAAAAAAAACCACGTGGCAAGACATTGGTTTTGGATAGTTTCGACTTACGTACTGTAAGCAATATAATAAACTCTTTTTATTTGGTACACAAAGAAGTACCAACAACGAAACATTTTTTTGTCAAAGCTCGGGACGACTTGAATTTTCAAGAAAGCATAACGACCCTGTGCAGGATCATAAAAACCCAATTTGCGTACAAATTCAAAAGGTGTGCTAACAATAGGTCGAAACTAATTCAAAGACCAAATATCACAAAGCTTGGCGTGCAAAATATCTCCAGCGTATACGTCAAAATGATGCACTGGGTGCTGACAAGAAGCCCGTCATCTATTTGGATGAGACATAGATCCATTCGCATTACACTGTTGCCAAGTGTTGGTAGTCTAGTGAGACCACTGGGGTCCTTAAAAACACAAGTGCTGGACCGCGGTGGATCATTGCCCATGCCGGAGGTGAAACGGGATTCGTGGACGGAGCTTTCCTTATGTTTAAACGAAAACAAAAACGGGCGATTATCACAACTAGATGAACGATGACAATTTCATGAAATGGCTAGCCCAGCAGCTGTTGCCAAACATGCCCAAAAACTGGCTAGTGGTAATTGACAACGCTTCACAGCTTCAAAGAAAATAAACCACCGACTATGAACGCAAGGAAAGCAGTTCACTTTGATGATTTCACAAGGGCCGAGTTATACAAACTCATAAAAATACATAAGCCTCCCAAGAATTACGATGTCGACAACATGTTTGCCAGCCATGGCCATGAAGTTTGGCGTTTGCCACTATATAATTGTGATCTAAATCCCATAGAATACATATGGCATTTAATAAAAAGGCATGTAGCCGTCAAAAATTTAAGCCAGTTAGCCAGCGAGATTGAGGCTCTGAAAAGAGGTTGTAGCTTCAATCACAGTAGATGACTGGAAACGGGAGGTAAATCACGTGAAAAGAATAGAAGCAAATTATGCTGAAATTGAGCAGCTCGAAGACTATAACTTCAGTTTAATTATAAATACAGGTAGGAATTTATTATTATTAAAAAATATATTGTAGAAGGTTAATTATCCTTCGTGGAAAAAGGGTAGGGATAATTAACCATCAAAAAACTTAATATGATCATTTAAATAAAGCAATAACTTTTATAAAGATTGCAGGAAGTCGCTGGATGCAGGCCGCTTCCAACAGGTCGGTCTGGAAATCTTTGGGAGAGCCCTATGTTCAGCAGTGGACGTCTTGTGGCTGATGATGATGATGATGAATAACTTTTATTGAATTTGTATCTAATTCAATATATTGAACCATGGTATAAACACTTAATATTCTTAAAATGGCTGTTGTTTGGTTTAAAATATAATATTGCATTTTTGCATTCAATTTATGTTCAAGTTGCAATTTCAACATCACACATGTGGCACTTATATTTTGTTAATGTTGAATGACATTTAGTCAGAAGCAAAACAATACCCTATGTATGAATGATGTATTCAATTTTTATAAGTGAAGCCCAAAATGCAATAAATACCTAAGTTCTGTAATTTATAAATAATTGCACATTATCAAACAAATCTAAGAACCATCTTCAACGAACTGATTTAAAAACGACAGTCAAGAAATGCAAATTGTGGACCATAAAAGTTTTGTCTACACCATAAATCGGCCAACCTGAACGATGTGAATCCATTATTCTTTTGGGTTTGTAGGTGCACAGGTGTGGTGGAGAACTGTTCGTGCAGCATCGCGAAACGAAAAAAAAAGCTAAGAGCGGACTACATCAACATACTTTCACCGCACGCCGTTTATTCATATCAAATCATTTATTGGACCAATAAAATGGCAAACATCATTTAGATTCAGTCAAATTGTAACGCTACCACCGCATAAGTAGTAATATGTCATATATGCCTGATTACGCCCCGACCTTAGTCCGCAGGGCTCAACTGCATTATTTCACGTCTCATTGAGAGTTCATCACTTGATTACACCATTACATAGTGTTAACACATGGTTAATAGCTTTAAATATAGACAAGAGCAAACCTATATCCAAGTATTCCAAGAGCGACAACACACATTTACACGAAACACTACAATTGCTGTAAAATATCTCAGTTTTTTTACGACGATCAAGTGGAAACAGAAAAAACGGTTATGTCAATTCCAAAACAATGATCTTTGTTACTCACGAGTAAAGCGTCAATGGAATTATGAATGCAAGCCACAAAGCTGTTTGAAAAAATATATGAGGCAACAATGTGGTAATATCGTCACAAAGTGACAAAATACAAAATAAAACGCAGAACCGCGTCCAATCCACAACGCGAGCCAAATGCCAAATGATTTGGGGCTGCCAACGTATGTTTATAAAATTATTCTACGTTGTCCCTAAAATTATAAAAAAATATTTTTTTAGATACAAACCATGATACAAAATCAAGACAAATACAAAAATGATTATTAATTTTATCATTTAAACTTAATTAATACTATGATTTATTTCTTTTACATGTCGAAGACATGAGATTTCATTATAAAAATAAGATATAATCGACAAAGAAAGTTTAAGGCCTTGTATCTAATAATAAAATGGGGCTGCCCTAAAATAATCCGTTTATTCAGTGTTTCCATTCGAACACTACAAAATAATAATATACAACAAAAAAGTGGTGCTTTAATGCCCAAAAACATTTCAACCACCAACTTTATTTGCGCAGTACCTTAATTCAATAATATCATAACTTATTGCGTCTCTTAATACATTTAATTTCTTTTCATATATTTTACTGATTTATGATGACTAATTTAAAACAAATCAATTTTGCAGTCCTATCTCACCTAAACTAATGTGTTTGCCTAATCGTTTCAATCGTCTACAACCACTTTTAAAAATCTATTATTCTCTCTATTCTAGCTGTAAATGTTGATGACACATAATTATAGTTTAATGATCATTACGATAACAAAGACATAGATTATTACTAAACAACAATTTACCACGGATATCTTTATTAGGAGTATGCGGTTTAAACTTGTGTACTGTGTAGCCACTAGTACATAGTTAGTGTACATTTTAATTTAAATTTTCAACTCGCAGAAGTCAGAGAGAATACACAACGGCCAATGACTTTTTTTCTTTCTGCCTTGCGTTATCCCGGCTTAGTGCCAGGGTCCGCCTTCCTACTCAAACGCCTCCACTTCGCCCGATCTTGAGCATCCTCTATAGTGAGACCATTGGCTCTCATGTCTCCCTCCAATACGTCAAGCCAACGCTTTTTGGGCCGTCCACGGGATCGTACCCCCGGTACGATCTGGCTCAGGCACTTGCGACCGACGTACTCCTGTGGTTTCCTCAAAACATGGCCAAACCACCTTAAGCGACATTCTTGGAGTTTATCAGCCACGTCGCGGACACCAAGGCTGCCGCGGATGTACTCGTTACGAATACGATCTAATCGTGTAACATTGCACATCCACCGCAGCATCTTCATCTCCGCGACATGGATCTCTCCAACATGGCGCTTAAGGGCCGGCCACGTCTCGCACCCATACAGGAGTACAGGCCGAATGATTGTTTTGTAGATGAGACCTTTAAGTCTCATCGGCATCTTTCGGTCGCAAGTAACGCCTGTGAGCTCCCGCCACTTAGCCCAAGCGGCGCCAATGCGGGCCCTAACGTCGAGGTCGATGTCACCGGACTCATGCAGTACAGACCCCAGGTATTTGAACTTGTCCGTTTTCACGGCAAGTTCATCCCCTATTCGGATACTATCCGGGTCTGCACTCCAGCAAGCCATGTACTCGGTCTTCGCCACATTTAGTTTCAGACCACCGTTTTCAAGCGTCCCCTTCCACAAGTTCACTCTTTGCTCTAGGCGCTGTTTGTCCTCATCTATTAGTGCGATGTCATCGGCATACATGAGCACCCATGGTGGCTGCTCTTGTATTTCCGCCGTCGTGACATCAAGCACCACACTAAATAGAAAAGGACTCAGCGCCGAGCCCTGGTGGACACCTACGGTAATTGGGAAGGGGTTGGTATCGCCAACAGCAGTCCGAACCAGAGATTCGGATCGGAGGTACATGTCCCCGATAATGTCAATATATACCTCTGGCACACCCTTGACCCTCAACGCCCACCAGATCGCCCGCCGGGGCACACAGTCGAAGGCCTTCTGCAAATCTAAAAAGGCAAGATGCAGAGGCTTCTTCTTCGTCCTGTATGCCTCGGCAAGCGACCTAATCGCGAACACGGGGTCCATGGTGCCACTTCCTGGTGTGAAGCCATATTGACACTCGGAGACAGTACACTCTTGGCGGAGCCTAGATTCGGAGTGGCACATGAGCTTAATGCCGCGGTAGTTCCCGCAGTCCTGAACACTGCCTTTACCCTTGTATATGGGAGTTATAAAACTCAACCGCCAAGGGTCAGGCATTTTTTTGGTGTTCAGGATGCGGTTGAACAACTCGGCAAGAAGCTCCACACCATAGGAGCCCATCGCTTTCCACGCCTCGATAGGGATAGTATCAGGCCCCACCGCTTTCCGATTCTTCATGCGACGAAGACAAGTATTGACTTCGTCAGGTGAGATCGGGGCAACTAGTCCTTGGTTCGGAGGCAACTCAGGGGGAGACACGTCTAAATGCTGGGTGTTCAGCAAATTGTGGAAGTAAGAGCGCCATCTCTCCTTTACCGCGCTACCCTCACAGACCAAAACGCCCCGGGAGTCCCTGACACATCGACATTTGGTAATATCGAGTGTCGCTTTCTCCCGGGCCTTAGCGAGCCGGTATACGAGCTTTTGGCCCTCTGCGGTTTCTAGCTTCTCATAAAGAGGCGCCAGATAATCGTTTCGGGCCTTAGCTACAGCTCGCTTCGCTGCATTTTTGGCCGTTCGGTACGCAGCGCGATCTTCCGGAGAGTTGGTCGCTTGCCACACTTTAAACCGCGCCTTTTTCTCCCGAGTCGCGTTCCGAACCGTATCACTCCACCACCACGTCTCCCTGACTAAAGAATCAAAAAGACGTGCGGTGTTTACTTAAAGGATATGAATGTAAACAAATATGATACATTACGATATTGTATGGTAACGGCTTACACTATAAATCTATAGTACTAAAAGAATTATCGCGAATCACCCACAGAGTAAGAAGTGTAGCTACTTCCGACTTCGGTCTCTCGAAAATATACATTTAATAGCAAAATTTTGTTCGTTTCATTGTATTAATGTAATTTACATTAGTTCCATAAAGTATACCATAGGTAGGCCTTAATATGATACATATATCCAATGTAGCAAAATGCAAAATTGGCAACACTGTTAGAGGTATAGGTACGTAGAATGATTATCTATAGAATGGTCATCAGAATAATAATAATTGCGAAAGCGGGATGCATGTATGCGTATTTATAAGAGTCAGAAAGAGACGCACTAAGCATTTTTTATTTCACTCAGTGTATCACTTTTATTTGTCTGACTCAATTCACAATTGAGGCAGACAAACTTTCACAGTTTTCTTTATTGCTTGCTTTTGTGTTCTATAACGAGTGGGTCGGTGTCGTACTCGATCGTAAGTGTAAAAAGACGTACGTAGAAACAATTAAATATGGTGAATTGCAGTTATTTAGCGTGTAAAACCCAAACGGAACGTTCCACGGAAAATATAACCTTTCACAGGTAAGTTCCATTTTTCGTATGTTGAGCGGTAAAATAAAGTGGAAATAAGACGCACACTGTATGGTTATACCATAAAACTCAATAATTTTATTCTGTTCACTTATTTTTGCAATGTTTTCCATAAATCAAGATATTTATTTTGATACTACAATACGTACAAATGTTGTAATAACCTTATATTTTATGTCTTGCTCCTACGTGCAATCGTTTCACCGGGAAAAAATGAGATAGCCAATCTCTTTAACAATATGTCATAAAGGAGGATTATACACATTTTAGGGATACCAGCTTGTGTATAGTTAATTTTGCCTACAATCGTGGATAATAAGCGCCTTTTATATAATTAGTAATAGAATAAATATGGCGGATTTATTGATGAATAAAAATTATAAAATATCAACATTTAGGAGGGGTGTTCATACAATAAACACGTTTTTATTTTGGCGTTTTTGTGTTCGCTCTAAAGATAATACACATAAGCTTCAAACTTGGAAGTATTATAATATAAACCCTATATTATAACACCGAATGATAATAATCAAGCCGTGCAGTTGTGTTCTGGCTCGAAAACCACGGTGTGCGAGTGTGACTCGCATTTGGCTGGTTATTTTTCAATATTAATACTTCTTTATTTCAATGTTTGCAGAGTCCGGTGAGAAAACTACCATTAGAATACACGTCTCGGAAAAGGAAACTTTTAAAATTGCAACAAAACTGAAAATTAGCTGATAAAATACAAAAACAATCTGAAGGCCAATAAAATTGTTTTGTGATACTTAAACGAACCTCTTTTATTTTTCTGCTGAAACATAACATAACTGTGTAAGAAAAGGTCGTTATTTTTGCCCGACTGCATGAATTAAAATATTAGTCTATTTCTTTGGAATGAAGAAAAACGTATGGATACAATTTATTATGCAATGTCTCAGTTGACAAATCTAAAAATGATATAAGTAAAGTTTAAACAAACGAATAAGTATAGACGGATCGCATAGAACTAAAAAGTAAAGTTCTAAGAAAAGGAATGCCAAATGGCAATATTAGTAATCCGCGGTACAATCGTTCTATGAACACTGCCTCCAGACCAATGAGATGATTGAGATTTTTGTACTTTATTTATATGTAATATTGTCACCCGGTACTAATTAAATCAGTCGAAACCTTCAAGGGGTTTAACCAGGTATATTTTTGTTAGGCCGCATTTTAACATAACAAGAAATATAAAAAATGTATCATGATTTTTTCAAAATTGGGGACAATTTTACGAATGTAGCAGCCCCACAAATTGTATGCAAAGTATATCTGTCCTTATTCAGTATACGCTGATAGCTCCTCTATAGTTACTCCCTCTACGTATAGGTAAAGGTGCTCGATATCTTCTTCTCTCTCTCTCTTTTTTAGTTATGGCTTTCGCAGTATTATGCATTTTGCCAATGTCAATTATATTTTATTCTCAAGTCTTTTTTACAAGAACGATGAAACACGAGTGCAGTCGATTTCAAGGGCTTGCTGGAGTTGTGGTGTTAACTCCTTTCAGTACGATACTTAATCACTTATTTCAATGTTTCCATACACTTTTCATCACCATCAATGTTTATTAAACAAATCCACGCCTATTTTATACAACGAACACAACTTTAAAAGAGTTTTGAAATAAATTAAAATAAGCGATGAACCGCACTGTCAGAATTCCCGCCAAAACTCATATTCGATATAGATATCGATTTTGAAGCAAATGGGATCTCAAATTTACTCAAAGTTATTTCACAATAATTTATTAAAATGAAAAATAAATACTAAATAACAGCGACAGCTCAGCGAGGAGTGGTACGGAATGTTAAGTCGAAAGTTGCTGGTTCGAACCCTAGCCCAAGAGAAAGCACCTCTAACATGAATAACATGATAACATGATATAAGTGTATAATCTATGAGCCAGCCCATTCAGGCTGTAGACAAAACTGTCTACAGCGTGGCTCTACCACTCAAAATAATCAAGTCAGCTGGCGTACTTTGCCCATGGTCGTGCGCTTACTTGTAATATTATGAAACAAGTAAATCCCACATTTTTTTGAAATAATTTCCTTTTGTTGATTTTATTGTTTCAAACATAGACTAACATTTATAATCAGGTACGATTGAATAAAACAAAAATATTACAACACAAATTAGGTATATATTTAAAAATTGTGGTTATTTTTAATCATAAACTTCATCGCAATAGATACTGGCGAAAAAACAACTTCTATAACTTGTGGCATGACATAATTACTGCTTTTGTATTATTACAAAAATATTTTAATTTTCGTGTCTAATGTGTTCGCGTGTCGTATTTTGTAACGAGTCTGTATTCTTTTCTACTGGATTCATATTCTCCGTTCTTCAACACTCGTTCACCTCTGCACATTGTTTGTTTCGCACGCATGGCTTCCAAAATCTCTTAAAATACTCTCCAACTGTAAAGAAAAATAAAATGACTGCTGAATCAGCAATAACGAACCATATGTCATAATAGACAGGCACGTATCGAGTTGTTCGCTAAAATACATATTATATTGCTGGTGGGAGGATACTTGTATCCGACCGGATCGCGACCACCGTACACTGGTGCTAAAACCTGCCATAATGGCCCACCTTATGTGGGTCGCATTCCAGGGTCAGCCAGTGTATATCCAGTTCTCCCCAGGGGGCTTGCCCCCTGATCCTAACCCTTCTCCCATCCCTTTTCCTTCCCTTCCCCCTTGGCCATTTATTTGGCAGGCCGGCATGATCTTGCCGACCTACGATGGACACATTGTTTATCGTTGGTCGACACTATTCTTGGATTGCGCTACACTTACCATCAGGTGTAGCGTAGTCACTTTGCCAAGCCCGTACAATGACAAAAATATATGTTGTTTTTTTTTTATAGCATAGGCCGGCAAACGAGCAAGTGGATCACCTGATGGTAAATGATCTCCACCGCCCATGTACGCCCACCACCAGAAGAATCATGGGCGCGTTGCTGACCTTAAAGGAAAGGGATAATTAGGGATTGGTAAGGGGACGGGAATTTGGGCTTCCGGATATCTCACTCACCGTACGAAACGCAGCAGCAAGCCGCTACTTTACGTCGGGTTTCCGTGAGACAGTGGTAACGACCAGGTCAAGCCAGCCCATTCATGCTGTAGACAAAACTGTCTACAGCGTGGCTCTACCACTCAATTAGATAGAAGATAGATATTATTATTGATTATATATTGATATTAGATTAGATAGAAGACGGCATACTTCTTGATGCATGGTTTTCCTTCTCCTTCCTGGTCCTTCCGTTGCTCACCGGGTATGTAGGTGCATTCAGTTTCGGGGAATCCCAACAGCTCGGCCAGCATGTTTATATCTTTGTATGAAGGACGCGCGCGCAGCATCTGCACGGAAAATAATACTGAACTACTGATAGTGTTTCCCTTTGGCGCAGTGGTCAAGTAGCCGGCTGCGACGCGAGAGGCCGTGGGTACGAATCACTGAAACTAATGTTTGTCGATCCACAAATATTTGTTTCGTGTGTAGGTGTTGTGGTAACCGCAAGCCCCTCGAAGTCCCTGAACTTTACTATTCTCTTAATTCATTGAATGACGAGACGAGCAAGTCGCTCGCCTGATGTTAAACGCAACGCCTGCCCCTAAACAGAAGCAACGCCACACAGAACTTTGTATTACAAAGCACTGCATGGCACTAAACTGCGCTCACCCCGAGACATAAGATGTTAAGTGTCATAATGCCCAGTAATTTCACTGGCTTTAATGTCCTTCAAACCGAAACACAACAGTGCTTACACATTGTTGCTTGGCGACAGAAATAGACAAAGCGGTGGTACCAACTCAGGCGGCGTCTCGCATATAACGAGGTACCTTACTGTGGGGTCAGGACTGTGTGTGGCTGTTGGGTGTATTTATTCAGTTTATTTATATTGACACTGCAGTATATAGATCAGGCAGTATCTGACGTTGTACAGTGCAGTCTAAATATAATGCCGCCTATTTACATTCTATCTAATTATACCGCGGCATTGTAGCATTGGGTAAATCGACGGTGTGTACCTCGGTGACCACCTCCTTCCTGTCGTCGATGGGGGGGAGGTTCCAAAACACCATGCCCACCACCGTCTCATCGCGCAGGTAGAACAGGATGCCGCGCTTGTACCTGTTCTGGTACTCTTCGGACCTGCAATACCAATCAACATTATGTGATACGTTCTGACTAATCTAAAATCAGAGCCTGAATGACAAGCAGGGAGCTTGTTGGATAAGTACATCCTTGTATTACTGGGCCTGCATCGGTCATCCGCCTGTCCTGTCGCAGGCCCCTCGATTTGCTTCTTACCTCTGCGAAGAGGGAAGAAGCATTTATACAGGCCGGCATGACTCTGGTGACCACCGATCAACTCGTTTGTTGGTGGTCGCTGATTTTTTGGATTGCACTACGCTTACTATCAGGTGTAGTGCAGTCACTTTGCCGTGATTGGATAAAAAAAAACAGACGAGACCTCCTCCTTTTGACAGCCTCCGTGGCGGGTGAGTACCCGCCTGTGAAATGGGATGCTGCAGGTTCGAGCCTCGCGCCAAGACAAATGTTTGTGTGATCCACAAATATTTGTTTCGGGTCTGGATGATGTGAGACCGAAAGTCTCTCTTACTAACAACACTAGGCTCGTATCTTACTATAGGGCAAAACTATGTGTGCATTTATACTGTGTGGCGATTAGGTTATCACATTAAATGATACCACGTATGTCGTTACCATGTCTTTTTTTAACCGTAGACAAAAAATAAATGAAATATCTTGGTTAAGGGAGATTTTTTTCTGATTTAACATTTGAGATTACCATGTAAATGCGTAAGGATATCACCTGATAAATACTGCTAGGTCAATGACCCACGAGCGGCGAGCGGCGATGCGACGCGGACATGCGTAAGACAAAGTACCCTATCGCTGCGATGTTGCCGCTTTTACAGCATTGAACTACTATTTAACAAAGTGTTTAATTGCGTGGTAATTTTTAAGGTATTTATTTTGTTTGAAAGTTGCATATTTTTATTTTTGGTATAAATGTATATTTTATTCTTTAAACAAACTTATATCAGCTAGTTTTAACCGCTGTATCATTTAATGTAATAACTAAATCGCCACTCGGTATATTTGAACTCTATAGAAAAGGGTTCGTTAATTTAGAAAAAAAATGATACAGTTACAATAGATTAGTAAAGTTAGAAATTAGAGGCTAAAGTTGGAACAGACTGGTAAACTCTGACAAGAAGGTAGGAAGGAAGGTAAAGTTTCAAAAGTGTGGTATCGATGAAACAGAGAGTGTAAAGGTAAAAAATAGCGCTAAAGTTAGAAAAGAGAGGTAACGTTTGAAAGGAGTGGTATATTTACTTCTTATAGCAGGGTCTGTCTCCACCGCCAGCTTCCACCACTTGAGTGTTCAGCTCAGGTTCGTCGGCGCACCGCTTGAACAGCGCCACTGTGGGCAGGCAAGCGCCCACCTCACCCACCACCTGGAACCGATACCCATATGAGGCACCTGACACCTTGTGTATGAATATCCTAACAAACAATAAAAAAGGGAATATTTAATCGGTCTGGTCAATCCTACTAAATCTGTCTATTCAACCCTACATCTATCAAGTCTTGCTACGTCTCTCTAGCTAATCATGCTATATAGCTGTCTGGTCAATGCTACGAAATCTGTCTGGCCAATCCTCACGAATCTGCCTGGCCATTCTTACTTAATACGTCTGACTAATTTTATAAAATCTGTCTGGCCAATCCTGCTAGATCTGTCTGGCCACTCTTACTAAATTGGTCTGGTCATTACTGCCATGTCTGTGAGGGTAGGGGTGCTTCCCCGTCATCACCTGCATCTCAAGGTCGTGTCCGAGCTTCAGCCAGTAGTGCGGCTCGACGTTGCAGGGCAGCCAGTAGCCGGTCATGTTGGCGCCGGCGATCAGTCCCTGCTCCTCCGCGCTGTCGTAGTGTTCGGTGCGCAGGCGCATGTCGTGCCACTGGGAGTAGTAACTCGCCGCGTCACCCGCCTGACAACCAAACATGATACTTACAAACTAAACATTACATTATAACACTAGTTTGCGGGTTTGTATATTTCGCGAATAAAAAGTAGCCTATACAGGGTTAATTTTAAAACACCAGCCACCTCGCAGGACCAAATAGCTGACCCCATACGGAACAACTTTTGTTCTACGAGTTTGGATATAACTCAATATATTTAAAAAAAAATGATTTTACAAGTTTTTGTTGTGTCGTGTTTTTCTTCGTAGAGTGCGGCGCGGCGCGGCGTGCGCGCGCGACATCAAACGCGCCGCTCAGCTGCTCGGGCGTTGACCTTCAAAGGAGCTAGCCCGGTTCCCCACGCTTCGCGTATTTGTTTACGTAATCTGCGATGCGCGTTGTAACGTTCAAGACGGAAATTAAATGAATACTTATTTTTGTATGAAAATAAAATCTAACAAATTATCAAAAGTAGTAGCTTATAACCTTAGGAATCTACCCCTGCGAGGTTGCTGGTGTTTTAAAAATAATCCTGTATATACCTGTTCACCACATTTCATTCAAACACGTTCAGACGCTTAAGCCTGATTGATTCACTAAAAAATAAGCAAACATGCAAACTTTCACATTATAATATTAGTAGGAACGGAACACCAACGTTCGACAGCCTCCGTGGCGCAGCGGGCGCGTAGCCGACTGTGAAGCGAGAGGCCGCGGGTTCGATCCCCGCACTGAGCCAAATCGACGTGTAATCCACAAATATTTGTTTCGGGGTCTGGGTGTTGTGAGACCGAAAGTCACCCACCAGATACCCACGACACAAGACTCGTATCTTACTGTGGGGTCAGGACTATGTACGTGATTGTTGGGTGTATTTATCTTCATCTGGGCCCAAAAGCATCGTCACCTGCACGTGGTACACTCTGGTGACGAACCAATTCCGAAACCTCTTTGGGGGGTTAAGACGACGGGGTGCCCAACATAATACCAAATCCAGTGGCAAATCATGATTGCAAGACTGACCCTGGCATTAAGCCAGGATAACGCACATAGTTTAAGGTGTTGAATAAAATATACCAACCACGTAGAGATGTGTCCTGGCTTCCAACTCAGTGTTGACCTTGAATCCTCCGTTGACAAGGTCCTGCTCCAGGAACGATGGCTCGGCGAGATCCACGCGTGGCTCAGCACCGATACCTACCAACACCTGACACCAACCACCAACCGACCTTGAACCTGATCTCCACATCAATTATTTGATCCCACTTCTGATAACATGTACCAAATCACATTTCACTGATTTTGAGAAAATGACGTTTCAAGGTTAAACTGGTGACTGCACATGCTTTAACTGCCTGCTACATGTGCAATATATGTATTTTTTTTTTTATAAGTTGCTTGGTGGCAGAAATAGAAAAAGTGGTACTAACCCAGACGGCCTCTCGCATACGAGGGACCAATCACCTTGTAAACCTACTACAAGGTTAGGTTTACAAGGTGATTGGTCCCTCGTATGCGAGAGGCCGTCTATGTTGGTACCACTACTTTGTCTATTTCTGCCGCTAAACAACAGTGTGTAAGCACGGGAGTGTTTCGGTTTAAAGGACAATGAAGCCAGTGAAATTACTGGACATTATGAGACTTAACGTCTTATGTTTCGGAGTGATGAGCGTAGTTCCATGCATTGCTTTGTAATTGAAACTTCTGTGTGGTGTTGCTTCTGTTTATGGGCAGGCGTGGCGCTTACCATCAGGCGAGCGCCTTGCTCGTCTCATTCAATTAAATTTAAAAAAAGGTAGGGAGTACCTAGATACCCACCCACTGTATGCCCATCTCAGTTGACCCCGTGACCACGATGGGTGAGAAGCTTTCAAAACTTCAAGACCAAAACTAAAAAATAAACTCATTTGTGATTTTTCGTATCGAAAGCTCCAACACGAATTGTGATTGGCGAAGGTGGGCTTTGAAGCCACGACCTCGGAGCTTCACCGCTTAAATAAGGTGCCACTGGACCAATGAGGTGATGAAAACAATAACACATACGTAGTTCAATAAACATTGACGGTGATGAACAGTGTATGGAAACATTGAAATAAGTGAATTAAGAATCGTACTGAAAGGAGTTAACACCAAGACTCCGACAAGACCTTGAAATCGACCGCACCCGTGTTTCATCGTTCTTGTAAAGATAACTTGATACTAAATTATACTTGACACTGGCTAAATGCATAATACTGCGAAAGCCATAAATAAAAAGAAGAAGAAGCACACATACGTAATCGGTGATGAGAGACGTTCCATCAGACAGGGTGAGCTCCAGCTTGCCGTCCGGCGTCTCGAACGCATCGTACACGTGCGCTGGCGGTGAGAATAAAATAAACACGGTTAACATAACGGACTGCCTTGGTGGCAGTTGTTTTTTTTTATGGAAAAAGGGGGCAAATGGGCGGGAGGCTCACCTGATGGAAAGTGATCACCGCCGCCCATGAACATCTGCAACACCGGGGGGCTTGCAAATGCGTTGCCGGCCTTAAAGGAAAGAATATGCCCTCTTCTTGAAGGTTCCCATGTTGTAACGGTATTTAACTATATTTTATATAGTTGTATTGCGCACGAGGTACAACTGCTGTGCTGAGGTCTCGGGTTCGATCCCCGGGTCGGGTAAAGTGATATTGGGTGTTTCTATCACGAAATGCTCGAGTCTGCAATTGTGGCCGGTGTGGCAATAGGCTCGCCCCTATCACATCATGGGACGGAAATACGCTCGTCGAAATGTGTACTGGTTATACCTCTGCATACCCCTTCGTGGATTATAAGCGATTATCTATGTACATTGTAAACATAACTCAAAAGAGAGAAAATAGTAATGCTACAGTTTTATCATGTTCTTACATAAAGTTATACACAAGCTCACGACTGAGAGGTGCAACGATTGCGGCACTCATGTTTCGTCGAACTTATTATATTATTATTTATACAAGGGTAAGGAGTAGTTGTTTAGGATTGTGAGAACTACCGCGAAATTAATGCCACACCATGAAGCTCTTCGAACGCTACCGTAAATAAAGGCTCCACCAAGAGTGTACTCCTGATAATAAGTAATCTTTACAACTAAGAAACTCCACAGTAACAAAAGAATCCACGGGTGCATTGCCGACTTACAAGGAACATGGACGTAAAGCATAGGTTCCCAGACTTTTTTCTCATAGACCATTTTAAAAATTTTGCTGGTTCTGGTGGACCCCCTGCAGCTACATTTCCACCATATTCCCAAAAACTCGACAAAATATGTGTGATTTTCGTGGTCGCCCGCTTATGAATTGTGAACCCCAATGTGTATTCGGCCGGTATAAATAAACAGCCAGTGTATATCCGATTGGTTAGGGCGGGTATAAGTGTATTACTGTGCCTGAATCGGTCATCCGCCTGTCCTGTCGCAGGCCCCTCGATTTGCTTCTCCCTCTCCGAAAAGGGAAGAAGAAATTATACAGGTCGGCATGACTCTAGTGACCACCGATAAACTCATTGTTTGTTGGTGGTCGCTGGTTTTTTTGGACTGCACTTTGCCGTGCTCGGGTAAAAAAGAACCCATATTTTTGTCACGCCAACGTAAACCCCAGTCGAGTCTCCCGCGGACCCCTGGGGGTCCACCTGGACCACTTTGGGAACTAAGGATGTAAAGTTAGTCTCACTTTTGGGCATGACAGTGACTCCCTCGCATTTGATCTTCTCAGCAGCCCACTCGCCGAGATACTCGGGCAGTACGCCCGCCATTATACCCTTGTCCTTGAACATGTGCACCAACTGGATTGGATCCTCGCCCGCTGGACGTTCCACCACCTTGTCTGGAAGTAAATAATAAATAAATAAATACACCCAACAGTCACATACATAGTCCTAACCCCACAGTAAGATACGAGTCTTGTGAAACAAATATTTGTGGATTTTGTCAAATCAAACATTTGTCTCTGTGGTTGGTTGGAGGGAATCGAACCCATGAATTCTCAAATCGCAGCATTTCCTGGTCCGTTTTATGTAGGATGTCGGATCAACTTAAGTTCAAAAATAATTCTTTGGCTATAAATTTGTCTCAAATTAATATGGAATGGAATTTCCTCTAACACAGCTTAATTGTAACTTATTAGTACATTTTTTTTATAGCATAGGCCGGCAAACCAGCAAATGACGACGTTACCTGGCAACCACTGAGTTTTTTTTTATCCGAGTACGGCAAAGTAACTGCACTACACCTGATGGTAAGCGTAGTGCAATCCAGAAAAACCAGCGACCCCCGACAAACAATGAGTTTATCGGTGGTCATCAGAATAATGCTTCTTCACTCTCCGAAGAGGGAAGCCTCCAACAGGACAGGCGGATGACCCATCTAGGCGCAGGGATACTAGGATGTACCCCGATACCTGCCCCAAACAACCGCGCTCGATCAGGTTATTAGGGGAAGTAACGGCTTGCTGCTGCGTTTCGTACGACAAGTGAGAAATCCGGAGGCCCAAATCCCCCTCCCTTTCCCAATCCCTTAATTATCCCTTCCCGTTAAGGTCGCCAACGCGTCTATGGTTCTTCTAATATTGTAGGCATACATGGGCGGTACAGATCACTTACCATCAGGTGACTCACTTGCTCGTTAGGCAGTATATGCTATAAAAAAAACCTTGTTAAGTCTCATAATACCCAATAATTTCACTGGTTTCAATGTCCTTCAAACTGAAACACAACAGTTCTTACATCCGGCTGTTTAGCGTCAGATATAAACAAAGCGATGACACTAAGACATTAAGACAGCCATTGACAGCCTCCGTGGCGCAGCGGGCGAGTAGCCGGCTGTGAAGCGAGAGGCCGCGGGTTCGATCCCCGCACCGAGACAAATGTTTGTGTGATCCACAAATATTTGTCTCGAGGTCTGGGTGTTGTGAGACCGAAAGTCTCTCGTAGTTCCTGATACCCATGACACAAGACTCGTCAATATTAACTGTGGGGTCAGGACTATGTATGTGACTGTTGGGTGTATTTATTTATTTAAGATATCGATGGTGCACTAACTCATTTTCCCGAGGTACCAGGCCAGCTCGCAGCCGAGGGTCCCGCCTCCGATGATGACCACGTGCTTCGCCTCCTTCACCTTCCGGTACGCGATCTCCAGGTCTCGTACCGTCCGGACGGTGGTCACCTTGTCACGGACACCCTTCGGTGCTGACTTGAACACGCTGTGCGTCTTCGCTTTGGAGCCTGCGTTATTATTTTGGTCAGGCGGCTGATCGATACACAGCCTTAGTCTTATTTTTTTTTCTTTTTTTAGTATAGCATAGGCCAGCAAACGAGCAAGTAGGTCACCTGATGGTAAGTGATCTCCACTGCCCATGTACGCCCACCACCAGAAAAATTATGGGCGCGTTGCCGACCTTAAAGGAAAGGGATAATTAGGGATTGGGAAGGGGAGGGGATTTGGGCTTCCGGATATCTCACTCACCGTACGAAACGCAGCAGCAAGCCGCTACGGTTTTCTGTGAGACAGTGGTAACGACCCGGATGAGCCCGGATATCCCTTTCATTTAAGGTCGGCAACGCGCCTATGACTCTTCTGGTGGTGGGCGTACATGGGCGGTGGAGGTCGCTTACCATCAGGTGACCCACTTGCTCGTTTGCCCGCCTATGCTATAAAAAAAATATATATATTATAAGTAAACTTGAATAACGTAACGAGCAGGTCGCGCGTCTGATGGTAAGCACCACGCCTGCTCAAAACAGAAGCAACATACGGAACTTTGAAAAGCAAAGCACTGCATGGCACTGGATTTCATTCGTCACCCCGGGACATAAGTTGTTAAATCTCGTAATATTTTTTTATGTCTTCCAAAAATGTTTTCCTTCCTAATTTCACTGGATTCAATGTCCTTCAAACTGAAACATAACACTGCTTACATTCTACTACTTCGCGGCAGAAATACTAGTGTATACCACTACAGCGGTAGACTACTAGTGTACCTCTTAGTAGCGGTGGTGCCAATCTAGATGGTTTCTCGCATTCAAGAAACCTACTACGGTGACCTACTTACGGTTGTCTGGAAGAGATTGCTTCTAGCAATAAGACCGCCCATTGTCTTCCATGCATGCATGCACCAGCTTTTTAGTTTTTAATTACTTGTATTGTAAATCGTTGTCAATAAAGAGTTTTGTATTGTATTGTATTGTATTGTACCACGTAGCATCGAGAACCTCCTTATCCTTTTGACTCTGTGAACAACTGTAACAGACGACCTGATAAAGGTCGCAGGAAGTCGCTGGATGCCGACCGCTTCCAACAGGTCGGTCTGGAAATCTTTGGGGGAGGCCTATCAGCAGTGGACGTCTTGTGGCTGATGATGATGATGGACAACTGTAACAACTGACCTGGTGCGAGCAGACACCGTTCGTAGTAGATGGGCTGTTCCCCGCACATCGTCTTGACGTAGACGACGTGCTCGTCGGCGTCGACTCTCATCACACACCAGCCCGTCGCGATCGACACCGCCGGACCAGACTTCGTGCGGTAGAACTTCACCGGATCCATGAACTTCTCGCACTCGGACAGGTACATGCTAAATGTATATTATAAGGGAAGACCATCATAACATTTTTAAATTACTATAAAAGGCGTGCGCCAACCGTCACTTGGCTCATTTGTCGGGTGTCACTCGGAGCGACAACACTGTTCAATGGCTGTGAGACATATTTTCTTTATTATTTATTGCTTAATTTGTACTTGAAGTGTTCCATTTATTTCTATTACGGTTGATTTGTTTCTCGAAGTAATTAAGTTGAATTATTGTGATTACGAACTAAAGTATAAAACTGTTGTGTGTATCGTTTTGTTTTTTTTTTATTATTAACCACTTCTGTTTGCTAAATATATATTTTTAATAGCACAGATCGACAAACGAGCGAGATCACCTGATGGTAAGTGATCTTTATCGTCCATGAATTCCGAAAGAGACATAGATACGTCGTGGACTTTCTTTTTTTAATTGATTGAATGCCGAGACGAGCAAGGCGCTCGCCTGATGGTAAGCGCCACGCCTGCCCATAAACGGAAGCAACACCACACATAACTTTGAATTACTAAGCACTGCGTGGCACTGAACTGCGCTCGTCACCCCGAGGCATAAGATGTTAAGTCTCACAATGACCAGTAATTTCAATGATTGCAATGTCCTTCAAACCGAAACACAACCGTGCTTACACACTGTTGCTTGGCGGCAGAAATAGAGAAAACGGTGGTACCAACCCAGACGGCCTCTCACATAAGAGGGCCCTACAACCTTGTAAGATTTTAAAGGCAAGGGATAGATAATTGAGGGATTGGGAAGACGCAGCAAGCCGCTATTTTACGTTGGTTTTCTGTGAGAAAGTGGTAACGACCCGATCGCTCTGGCCCATTCAAGCTGTAGACAAAACTGCAATAAATAGAATAATACAAGTTTCCTCGCGATATTTTTCTTCACCCCTAAAACGAACGACAATTAACTAGGTATAAATAAACTTCGAAAATACCGATCTTCGAAAAACTCACGTGCGCCTCTTGCCTTCCTCTATATAGTTAAGACCCTTGAGGTCAGGCGGGTCCGGGCTCCACCACATGAATTTGGACATAGGCGGCCTCATGTACGGAAGGCAATCTTCTTTCGTAATGAAGAACACCTGGAAGGGAAACACATTCATGTGGTGAGATTGTGGTGACATGCTTTTTAAGGTTCCGTACCCTAAATGTCCATATTGAGCCCTATTGCAGGGCCATCTGTCTCCTACATCATTCTCTCTCTCTCATACTCATTTATTGTTAACATGTTTTGAATGGAGCTTTAGTTACAAAGACTTTCATCAAAACAAGACCACCTGCAAAATACATTTGTCAGCTAATCATTTTCATGTTTTCATCGGATACAGTTACGTAAAGTCTTAACGTGCGTAAATAATCCGATGTATAATGGTCAGGTCAGTTGATGGTCAGCAAGTTGTTATCATGTCATGAACAGGTGCAGGGTCAATAACTAGGTTTTAACCCTTTAACGCTCAAAAGCAAAAAATTGTACTTTTTCTGGATTTTTTTTGAAAATATTGGATAATTAGGGATTATAGATGCCTAAAAAAATAGTGAAAAAAATCAAGCGATATTACATTTTTTTTAAAGGCATGTTACAAATATGTTACGTTGCGAAACAGTGAGACAAATTGTGACCAGAAACTACGTATCTCATATGTTACGTTGCGCTTCTACGTGAATGTATCTCATCAATAAAAATAAAACGAAATTCAGCCAGCATAGCTCTTTATTTCAATAAACAAACATAACATTACTCTTACAATGCATGATAGTTATAAAAACAGTTTCTATTAGCCACAACGAGAATCTTTCATACGGTTTACGGTAGTTATACCTGTTTTGCAGTATTTGCATCAGGCTCGTTTCCTAAAAATTGGAAAATGTCCGGTATTGTCGAACCTAACCGCTTCAGCAGGTCTGGGAATAGTAAGATTTTATTTATTTTTGTCTTCTTTTTTTTGGGCAATTCCGTGAAGATGTACACGCCGAATTTTTCAGCGGAATACTTATTATTCCTTGTTGAGTGGTGAGTCTTCGGTGCAACAACCAGGGATTGTTTACAAAATTATCTAGCAATTGTGTAAGTAGGGCTATAAAAAACTTCTTTGTTTTAAAATTATTTCGGTATAGGGCCATCAACAAGGTATCGGCGAGGTCAATCCCTCCCACCTTGAATTATACTGTTTGACGATTTGGGGGCAGTTGATGTCTACCTTAGGTTTCTTCTTTCAATCAACGTCTTAGGCATCTCAATCGAGCATTCCAATAATCTCTGTAAGAGGGTATATTTATAATATCCACCATTATGGTGATTGCAAGGAAATCCTTTACGCCATCGCTAGTAATGTCAGTGCGTTTTCCTGACTGGCTCTATACGAAATACGAATTGGTATGTTCGGTGATGTATTGAATTATATCTTCAGAAGAAAGAATTTGTAGAAATAACCTACAGGTGATATCAATTCCTCACCAAGCGAATAGTCAAAACATGTTTCCTCAGGCACAGGAGGATATTTAAATTTCGTTGCCTTCGACTTGAAGTGTGAAACTAGACTTTTGTATTTCATTATTCGTTTAGCAAAAAACGCCGTCCTGTGTTTGCTTTTCTTTTAGCAGATCTTGTATTTTAAGTTAGCGGAGTTTGTAATAGCGACACAACTGAATTTAGTACACACAACTGTATAACAGGAGAAAAGGGCATCCCTTCCTTTTTCAAAGGAACAAAGCATGGTTGATCTTCATCTGGGCTTTCTAAAATATAGCTGAATGTGGTTTTCAAGCAAAAATGGCAGAGAATGAGGCTTTGAATCAATATTGGAGTCCTTATCACTGTTGAAACGACGGCGTTCATGTATATTTTGTATAATTAATCAATCAAGTGACCTCAAAGAAGTGTCAGTTGATGATGCTCGTTCAGGTGATACGAGGGCCAAAATTCTGTATGATATGTCTTATTTCAGTCTCTAGTGAAAAAATATAAATAAACCATGCAACATTCACCCCACATCAAGCATAAAATGCAAAAAAAGATACTTCGGTGAATGTTCGGTTACTGTGCAATGTATCACCCGTGTTACATAGCTAATTAATAGCAGTTGGTTGACAATTTCGCAACGTTACAAATACGATACGTCCACAAACACAACCAAATAATTGGAAATCCAATGATTATTAGACATTTGTGTTATTATGGATAGGATACTAGGTTCATTGGTAATGGAATTTTTACAAAGCATGTGCAATTTAATCGAAATAACTAAAGACATAAATTAAAACTTACCACACGTCTGCTCAAAGCTTGTTGACCAGGCGTTGTTTTGACACTGACTGGCTATTGAATACGTGGTCGTTGGTTATTTTAATTTACATTAGATAACAGTGATACTTGTAATGATTTGAGCAGCTGTAGTTTCGAAAATAATGTACAGTTAGCTTCAAATAATTTTTTGTTTCAAACGTTACACCGGTGTTACGTTGCGATAAAGAGGGTTAAACAAAAAGAAAATCAATTATTTTTATATTTTATTGATGAACATATTTTTTTTTAAATATAGTTATTGACTTATAATGTTAATTACAATCAATGTACCTTTTTAATCAGAATACAGAATTTGTTTTGTCCATCTTAGTTTTTTTAAATATTTTTATTATGTACCATAATTTTAGTTCTTTTTAATATTTTGCTAAAAACAGGACAGTACTGCGTCCCGAAGCGTTCCTTGGGTACACCGGGACAGGGTACCCAAAAAAAGGGACAGTCCCGTTTAAATCAGGACGTAACGACCACGTTAATACGCCGTGTTACCTTAGCCTTCTTGTCGTGGTGCATGATGGCCCTGTATGCGGCCCAGCCGGCGGCCCCTGCACCCACTATCAAGTACTGCACGCACGCGGGAAGGTCCTTGTCGTGGTACGGACGCTTGGTCTTAGGACGAGGACGCCCTGCGAAACATATATTCGGAATAATTACGAGTGACATTATTTGTGGGTATCGATCAATCAGGGTTACAGAGGAAGCTCGACCAAGGGGACAGAGTGCAAAAGGGGCAATTTGCCTCCCCGTGAGTCAAATAAAATTTGAGTACTTTAAAGCAAAATACTCCCGTTACTGCCTGTCCCCTTACCTTATCGAACAAAAATTGTCTCACTCAACAAAATTCTGAATTCGCGCTTGTTACAGAAATCGAGAAATAGATTTACATAACTTACGAATACATAGCTGTGTGACACAATGACTGTGTGTCTGTCAATAGCTATATGATGTCGGCTGACGATTTACACATACAAATCAAAACATACTATTTATTATTTACAAACTCACGCACACAGCAACACGTGAATGATATGCAAAATGATAGCAAATTAATGGATTTTGACCATGGTGCAGTGGATGTTTATGGACGGCAGTAGGCACCTACCATCAAATAACTTGCTAGTTTATTCACTCTCATCTAATAAAAAAAATAATAACATACATATATCTCTGTATTCTCCAAGCTTCTCTTGCTCTTCGTTCCACACATAGTATTTGTATATCTGGAAATTACATTACAGACTGAATGTAAATATTTTTTATTTCTTTCAGCCTGTCGCTATCCCGGCTCCTGCGAGGGTCTGCCTGCTTAAATACGTGCGTATGTATCTGCCTGGTGCGAACTGACTTTTTAAAATAATGATATAAAAATATTTACTGAGTAAGCATATTATTATGCTTGCCATTATCAATAGTGCCATGGTTAATTCTAATAGCTTTTTGCTGTGACTAAAGATTTCTGTATTTATTCGATTCTAGCACTTAGCTATCGGTCGCTGCCGCGGCACGGTCTCCGCTTATGGGATTGTTGTAACTAAAGATTCAATTTTGTCACAGTTCTAACCTAAATAACCAACGCATATTTATGAATACAACTGGTCTGGTAGTATTATCATAGAATAACCTATTTTACCCGTCAGCCGGTAGAAATAAAAGTTTGCTATAGAAGATAAAGATAAACACATTTATTTTCTGACTTGCACAACACACACAATATACAATAAAATCAAGAAAAAATAGCACTAACAATAATAACTACCTAACACTAATGACAGTGCCAAGTATTTGTTTCACGTGGGATAAAGGATGGCAGCTCTATTCTACAAGTGTTCAAAATAATGGTAGTCTAAACTAATATACTTACAGCACCAATGACGGAACAAAATGAAGCGATGAGCCACACGTACATCCAGGGGAACGGCGGTGGCGGGGTAGGCGGGCACGCTGGCGGGGGAGGGGCGGGGTGTGCCGAGCACGGGCCGCGGGTACGGGCACACTCCAACATCGGCTGTCATGACGCGAGGAACTTGTTAAATCATTGTCGAAGTGGTAAATCCACGCTGTGGCCAGTTTTATCTACAGTATGAATGGGCCGGCTGAACTATTATTACAGTAGTTACAGTCCACAGAAAACCGACGTATAATAGCAGCTTGTTATTGCGTTTGGCCCAAAACACACCTCAGTTTCGCAATTCCTTAATTATCCCTTTCCTTTAAGCTCGACTCCACGTACATGTGATTTTTTGTGGTACTTATACTGAGCGTTCATGGGCGGGAGAGATCATTTTCCATCAGGTGACCCTCTTGCTCGATTACCGTCATATGCTAATTATCAAAAATCATGACTGGTACGAGGGTACCCGATTGGACAGTGGACACAGACCCAGATATACTATTTACTAGGTCAATTTCCATTATTTTCCATATTTTGTCTGTCGCTATGGAGGGAAGTAGACAAAATTGTCGAAGCACATAACTTTCATTGTAATATTCTTTTGTTAAATTTTTTGAACATGCTTAGAATATAACAATGTTAATGATTTATAATGAAATAAATTATACAATGCATGTGTACCAAAAAATAAAATTTATTAGTCAAACCATGCGACATTCAACGAAAAGTGGACAGATACTGTTGTAATTCGAAATCAGAGCCCTTGACGTTCATTTGTCAGATTTGACAGCAGCCGCCCGCTCCTCCACGGTGTCCAGCTCCTGTTTAGCAGCTTCCTCCAACAGCGTCATGCGATCCAACGGTTTCCACGGCTCGTGGAAAGCATATTTGTATTTACTTCGACCGTGGTAACCGAGTTTGGGCAACGTCTGCTTGAGTTCCTCGACATTACTAAACTTTTTTTCCGGCTTGTCCTTCCAGTAATCAGGGTGGACTATCGGAGAATTATGGAACAGGTCCTTGATCTGTGGCTCGCCAAAATGGATTTCCGGATTCTTGAACAACTCCCTCGAGTCCTCGTTGGGTATTTCCTGTCAAAAAACATCACAGTCACCGGGTGGCACAGAGTTAATGCGCTGGACGAAATTCAGAATAAATCAATCCAATGCGTGCTTTCTTTGATTCTTCGGGTGGTGTGTACTGGAGCGTGAAAGGAGTGCCTTCTCCGGTCATCATGGTGTCACCGCCTCCCTTTGATTTACCCTTGAGACGGTCAAAGAGGCCTCTGAGCAGGCCCATGAGCCCTTCATCTTTGGGTTCTTGTGGGGCAGGCTGGGCGGGGTTGGCAGGGTTGTCAGGGCGAGCTGGCTGTTGCTGGAGGTGTTCAGGCTCGTGGTCGTCGTCGCGCCGGTCGGCTCCTCCCCGGCCCCCCTGCTCACTGATCGTCAGCAACACCCCGCTCCGCTGATGAAGAAAGCACATGCTGGATTTCATTAGATATTTAATTTTCACGACGTTCAGTGGGCTCTGATTTCGTCAAACGCACGTTATATGTTACAAAACAATTTTATAATGTCGCAAGGTTTATTTGAGAAATATAGTTTGCCAGTTTATTGACATCACAATAAAATGTAAAAAAATGTAAAAATTGTAAAAATCACAAGTGCAAAGTTAAAGCTACAGGGATACCACTGTAGCTTGTCCTGAAGCACGCACAACTGAGTAGGCTGTCCTGAAGCGATGTGGAAGATGCGTGGTGACGTGTGTATAATATATTTATCACGCATCTGACGCGAGTGTCGTCACGTCATATTTGATTACCCCTCCCGCACCGCTCCACTACCGTAGGACCACCTATTTACCTATGCGCTACCCGTATACATGTATGTAGGCAGTTGGGTATTCACAACATATTACTTGCAGTGAATGCCAGTTTTCAGTCACTTTCCCCTGATGGAGATCCATAAATATATTTAGCTAGTACACCGAGCTATGAAATAAGAAATAATCAAATTCCAATATACTGTATATTTTTCGAGTTATAGAGGGAAAATATGTACTAAAATGGCTAACAAGGACTCACTGATTATTTCGACTAATAAAGGGTTGAGACTTCCCAGTAATGGACGTTTTGGGGCTTCAAGGGAGTTTTGGAGGTTTTATCGAAGTTCGACTTAAAAAGGTTCTACAGTATTTTCAGCATAAGTGAAAAACATGCAAACATGTTTACCACTTCATATTTAGGTTTTCTCAAAGCACGTTTTTCGATACATCACATTGGAAAGTAACGCTGGTGAAAATGGACAATACAAATTATTGGAGCATACCCTTAAACCCCTCTCACCTTAGCATTGCTGGGTGGCAGCGGCGGCACCGCGACATCAGGCACTTTAATCCTGTATGGATCGTAGTTCGGAGGCTGCGGTTCCTTGGGACACTCGCAGCGCCACGCCGCCGGAGGAGGGTCCAGCTTCGGCCAGGACTCTACCTTCTTACCCTCAGACTGGGACACGTCTTTGCAGCATGAGCCTTTGTCTTTGGAATACGCTTTGCCAGCTGGAATAATGTTTTATTATTTACTAACTTTGATCGCGACTCGAACCAGCGACTTTCGTCGAGCTGAGCTATCGTTGATTCGTCTCATTGGTCAACATGAATTATTGGAATTGTAGTTCAATAACCCGCCCGTTCCCAATCCCTCAATTTTCCCTTCCCTTTAAACATTGCGTTGGTGATCCATTTGATATTGTGGGTGTACATTTGCGGTGGAGATCATTTACCGTCAGGTGACCCACTTACTAGTTTGCCAGGCAATGCTGCTAAGACCACCATATACAAAGGTCATTTAAGCCACTATAAAACATAAGACTTACCCGGGATGATGCCATTCCCCAAAGCGAAGAACCCGTGGTTGACGATTTTCATATGTTTGTAATATCGAAGTGGGGAGGCCAACATTGTGACGACAGACATAAATCCTTTCTTACACAACAAATTTTTATTTAATTTCATATACTACATTGTTTTTTACGCACAAAAATTTTGTTTGTTGTTGTGAGAAAAATATCTGACGGAAATTAGAAAATGGAACGGTAAAGTTTTTAAAAAGTGACGTTAAGAAAATTTAATTAGATACATGAAGGATTTATTTCAGGCACGAATCCAGGGCGAGGGCATGCCTCCTTTTATTTATTCTTTTGAACAAAATAATACCCATATAATCGTCCCTTTCCCCCGTAAATTTAATCACACAAGGTGGTAGGTCCCTCGTATGCGAGAGGCCGTCGGAGTTTGGTACCACCGCTTTGTCTATTTCTGCCGCCAAGCAACAGTGTGTAATCACTGTTGTGTTCCAGTTTGAAAGACGTAATTCAAAGTTCTGTGTGGCGTTGCGTCTCTGTATGGGCAGGCGTGGTGCTTACCATCAGGCGAGCGACTTGCTCGTCTCATTCAATTAAAGAAAAAAAACGAAATTGCCATTCTCTTCATAATATTGAAACAAAGCCCCCTCAACAACATTTTCGATTCACGCCCGATTTCATTGCCTTGTGAAATCGCGTGCCAACACGTTATGTGCTAAATCGCGCATGTATTCTCTCAGAATCATCAAAATACACCTTTAAAATCTGTAACCGTCATTAAGATTACAATAATAATAATCCTTGATTGATTTTGTACTCAATTATTCTGATCACAGACAATACAAAATACTTCACGCCAGTCCCACTATCTGTATGGATACCATGCATGACAATTTTAACACATACTGTAGCCTGGCTTTATTGCGGTGCAGAGTATGAAAAATTGTGCAGGTGAATCATGTTCCGCAGTCATCCAGTGTATACCCAGTAACTTCAATCCAGTATAATTCTGCCGACCGCCAAGGAACACTATGACTCTTGAAGGTGCATATTATATTTAGCCTGTACTTAAAATTAGGTTCAGTGTAGTCACTGACGTGCCAGAATAAAAAGAAATGATAATTTGCCATTTTTTCTAGACATTTTTTATATATTTGAAATAATACAAGACATTCATTATACAATTATATTATTATATACAAAAATAATACTTATCAGTTAACAGATTATTCCGCACAATCAATTCAATCGGCAGAGGCCGTACTTTCCAATTAGTGCGGGTTCGATTCTCCAAACGCGACAAGCTCTTGTTCATATAACCCAGAGGTTCCCAGACATGTTTTCTCATAGACCACTTCTAAATTTAACTGGTTCCGGTGGTACCCCTGCAGTCTCGACACGTTGTACTGAATATGGAATATGCAAGTTTTTACAAGTAACAGTCGCTGAGCTTCTTAAAATATTATCTGCCTACATTGATAGGTGAAGTCAAGCCAACATTTTAGTTCTTCACTATCGCAAGCAGAGATATTTTCGTGGTCCCCGTTGGTCACTTACGAATTGTGAACCGCCATTTTTTTGTCCCGCCAACGTAGACTCCGTCGAGTCTCCCGTGGACTCCTGGGGGTCCACCTGGACCACTTTGAGACCTAAGGATATAACCTAACCGTTTGGTCCTCAGGCGTTATTTAAAAAACGTCTGCAACTTCTGTGTGGCGGAACACATTTTCTTCAAGCATAACAGAAGTAACTCGACTATAACAGCTTTAGAAAAGAATAACACAATAAAATCGATTAATTTGTTTAAATGCTACGGTGCCACAGACAGATACACACATACAGACAAACATGTTTAATTTTGTGAGTATCGCGACTAGTTTTTTAATTAACCCAATATTTCCCAACGTGGGGCCCACGCCCCACAAGGGGACAATTTAAAAATGGACTCGATACGACTTTAACCCTTTCGCTTTGGGTTATTTTAATCCAATGCTAGATTTCGATGACAAATTTAACAAAAAAATGTTAAGTTGGGGCATGGCCTAAAAAAGGTTGGGAAACACTGAGTCTAACTAACTAACCTCTAATGTCCAGCACAAGGCAAAGATGTGCTCCAAACAAGGTAAAATTTGATGATTTGCGTTTGTATTGTGTTGGATGTTAGGGGACAACTAAAGTTAGGATTTCGTCCGTGAAAATGAACATTGACTGTAACGATTTGACACTAATTACAAAAAGTGGCAAAGAGTGAACGTGCACTTAAACACGCCGCAACAGCCGCAGTCATCGAATTTTAAAATGCATTGTTTTAAGATCTACAACCTTAGTTCCCAAAGTGGTCCCCAGAGGTTACGACGCTTTTAGATGCACGTTCAAAAATATATATTTGCATACAATATAAAGTATCGAAAACATTTAGCAAATTATATTGATAACAATTCTAAATTTATTCATTGTCTCAACACAATACTACAATTCATGGATCGCACATGCCATTTAATAAACAACAAGCCTAAATCCCCTCCCCTTCCCAATTCCTAATTATCCCTTTCTTTTAAGGTCGGCAACGCGCCCATGATTCTTCTGGTGGTGGGCGTACATGGGCGGTGGAGACCACTTTCCATCAGGTGACCCACTTGCTCGTTTGCCAGCCTATGCCATAAAAAAAAACAAGCTATCTATGGTGCATAATCGTCCCGCGTTCATAGTTAACTCATAATGATTTCTTACGTTTACGCCAATGTTACGCATTCAAATAAAACTAATTTAAACGGATTATATCGCGTCCACCCTGTGACCACGAGGGCTGAAAAGTTTCCGACACGTTGGGACTAAAATTAAAATAAAAAAACCGCGATAAAATCCGATTAAATTTGTTTTATTTCAATAGTTAACTCATCTTATTGATCAAGAGGCTGGTCTCCAATGATTACTTAAAACGCCTTTCTTATCTAACGTTTATAAGTAAGGGACTTTGTGTTTTATAAAGCAAACTGTATTATCTAATTCAGTGTTTCCCAACCTTTTTTAGGCCATGCCCCACCTTAACATTTTTTTGTTAAATTTTTCACCGATATCTAGCATTGCATTTAACCCATAACCATAACCCAAAGCGAAAGGGTTAAAGTCGTGTCTAGTCCGTTTTTAAATTGCCCCCCTTCACTATCAAATTGCCCTCCTGTGGGGCGTGGGCCTCACGTTGGGAAACACTGATCTAATTGATTATTAAACGCAGTGAATTGTACAGACAGAAATATCACTTTGCAAAATAATGTTGCCAACTTCGAAATCGTAATGGATCTAGGTCAGGTTTGGTCGTTCAAAGGAATTAAACTATACATTTTATGATACAAAAATACTACCAATAAATAATGTTTAAACTACCTATTGTATTTTAAAATCAACCAATAAATAACAATAGAAGAACTAATGAAATAACTCCCTGAATAAAGTAAATTTTTTACACAGCATTATATTCCTTGAATAAAAAAGTGGCGACATCTGAAATATAGTATTAATGTATTACATTTTCAACTTAAAGAAGTAAACAAGCATACCTTTGGTAGGATGTGTATCTTATTTATTTTTGAATATATTTGACTAGGTAACACATTTAGATACTTTACAAAATGTCTAACCAGAGACTTTTAGTAAAACGATGCATACATCTCTGCACCACTGGAGGTGAATCGAATCGAATGGAATACGAAATGAAGAATCGTACGATACTGTGAGCACTCCTTGAACTTAAGCCTACAGGCAAGAATGTGTATGGAATTACAAAACAAAGTTTTCTCTTTGTCCCAGTATCAGAGGGCCTTAATACGGGAGCGCCGACGAAAACTAAATAGTAGAAAAATAAATACAAATCGCTTTTGCAAATACAATGAAATGTACAATTAGGATATACAATTTAACAAAATATATAATTTAAGCTTAATTAAATATTACACATAGTTTTATTATAAGCTTTTATTTCTGCCAGGCATGGATTCAGAATATGGTTAAAGGTGGTTGGGCACCCAACACATAATTATTGTTCTATTTTTTATCAATGGAATGGAATCATAGTACAAAACAAAGTCGCTAGCTGCATCTGTTTGTTTTTCCGCTTATTTCTCCTAAAATATACAACGGATATAGAATTTATTCTGGATGGTTTATATGTATATCACGCGATGAGTGGGTGCAGGGCAGTAACATGCCCGAGGTGAAACCGAGGAGGACAGCTAGTTTAGCATGAAAAATAGCGGAACAGACAGACAGACGGCGTAGGCTCAGCAATAACTTCCCATTGGTACCCCTTGGGTACGAAATCCTAAAAAGGTGCTATAGATAAGATTCACAAGTCATTGATTGTACTTTCTTATATGTATGACAACTAATAAATAATTTCTTACACTAAAACATTAATTTGCTACACGTAATGTGTTGTATTCAGGTGGAAATCCAGTCTGGGGGTTATGATTTTAATAGAGATTTTTTAGCCGATGTCCGCAACGAGCAAGTGGGTCACCTGATAATAAGTAATCATAATATAATCATGCACAATACCAGTACACTTATGGATGCGTCGTCAACCTTCTAATTTGTTACGTGTCAAATAAATAAATGCCATACAGCTTTCATTAACATGTTTTAGAAGCTTAACTGTGTATAAATTACTTCCATTTTAATTGAGTCAAGGGCCAGTGGCCCCCATTCCCCCAGCCTGGATACGCGCCTGGTTATTTATAAACAATATCAAAACATTCTGTACAGTGTGTATCACCCTGTATAAACACAACACACTAATATTATACCGAAACGATTTCGATTAAGATACTTATTACGGATTATTAAAAAAAAAAACAAATTCATACTAGAAGGTAGGTCGCTCGCATGCTCTAGCCCGACTGTTCAGATATCACAGCTTTGTCTATTTCTATAGCTAAGCTGCAGTGTGAAAGCACTGTGTGTTCCAGTGTGAAAGACATTGACGCCAGTGAAAGCACTGAGCGTTATGAGACATAAAATGTAGGTTTCGGCGTGAACGGGAACGCGTGTAATTCACAGTTTTGAGTGTTGCTGCTATGTATGGGTAGTTTAACATCAGGCGAACGAACAGCTCGTCTCGTCATTCAGTTGTATAAAAAAATATGGATTAAATAGAACACTTACCGCTGTACTCAGAAACGTCTATTAAGTTTAAATATTCATATGCCGTTTCTTTTAATTATTCTATTATTTCTCAGTGATGCCAAATAAGATTTACCCAGTAACAGCACATAAAGCATTTTCTGTACTCAGTAACTGAGCAGTAATCATTAACTGGATCTGAGTGTGGAAGTAATCGAATTGTAACTACGCCTGTTTTCTGAAAGGTTAGGCAGAGGTGCACTCGAACTTATTTCCGTCCCATGATGTGATAGGAGGCGAGGCTATCGCCATACCGGGCAAATTCCAATCCCGGGCAACTCATATACACAGCAGATTTTTCAAACCGAAAACTCAAACATGTGGTTGTCCGATCTGGGAATTGAACTCAGCACCTCACGGTCACTCAGCCCAAGGACGCTACCATTATTGAATTAATGACAATTAAAATTAATTGACGAACCTGAGTGCAGCAGTTGAACTAACAATTAAATCTCTGTCTGGGTCTGGGTGTTGTGAGACCGAAAGTCTCTCGTAGTTCCTGATACCCGCGACACAAGACTCGTATCTTACTGTGAGGTCAGGACTATGTGTGTGACTGTTGGGTGTATTTATTTATTATTATTTATAACTGACAATTAAATCGTGTAAAGGTACAACGGAGCATCGAACCGCGGTCCCGTTCTACTCGAGTCCGAATATCCAGTTGATGCCCTGCGCCAGGAACATGATGAGCGGCTGCCAGGCCACCAGCCAGCGGATCCAGTCCAGCAACTGACCGTAGAATATGTGCGGACGGTCCCATCTGGACTAGGTTAAGGAATTTATATCACATTCATATTGTAAACTAGCTTTTACTCGGGGCTCCGCCCGCGTGATCGATTAAAATTGACAAAGTTTCATACAAACTTTCATGCCCTATTTTATCCCCTTGCGGGTAGAATTTATCAAAATCCTTTCTTAGCGGATGCCTACGTCATAACATCTACCTGCATGCCAAATTTCAGCCCGATCCCTCCAGTGGTTTGGGCTGTGCGTTGATAGATCACTATGTCAGTCAGTCACCTTTGAGTTTTATATATTTAGATATGAAAGTTTGTTTGTTTTGATGTTTGTCCGTCAATCACGCTGAAACTACTGAACGGATTTTGATGAAATTTGGTATACAGACAGGGTATGAGCTGACTTGGGTGATAGGATACTTGTTATCCCGATTAAATGCTCCCTTGGAATAAAACAGGAATCTTGATATTCATCAATCACACCGAAAATTCTGAACGGATTTTGTTGAAAATTGGTATAGAGACAGGGTAGATCACGCGGGCGGAGCCACGAGCAAAAGCTAGTAATTATATAAATTTACAAGGAGGTAGGTCCCTCGCATGCGAGAGGCCGTATACCAACGCTTTCTCTATTTCTGACGCCGAGCTACAGTGTGTAAGCACTAACTGACCACTATCGTTGCGAAGTATTCGTACAAGTCACCTGGTATTTCTTTAATATATCATGTATTATAAGCAATTCAAACACATACACCGACATCTCAGGCCAAATTTTGACTATTTTGTATTAAATGTAACAGTGGTTATTTACTAAATAAATAAAAAAACGCAGTTATACCGGCGTGATGATATTGGATATACATTGGCAGACCCCGGAACGAGCCACTATGGCGGGTTCTCCACCATGTGAATACATGATCGCTATCCAGTCAGGTACAAAAATATCAAGTGCCCTCCCACCACCAACACTATAATGTTGACATTTTTGACAGCCTCCGTGCCGCAGCGGGCGAGTAGCCGGCTGTGCAGCGAGAGGCCGCGGGTTCGATCCCCACACCAAGACAAATATTTGTTTCGGGCCTGGGTGTTGTGAGACCGAAAGTCTCGCGTAGTTCCTGATACCCACGACACAAGACTCGTATCTTACTGTGGGGTCAGGACTATGTATGTGACTGTTGGGGGTATATTTATTTATTTCCGGGGATGTTCAAAAATATTCCACACATTACGAAAGGATACGGGTTGGTGATCATGCGCTTGAGGTCCACCTTCTCCTTGCAGTACGGGCAGGTCTGCTTCTTGCCCACGATGCACCACCCGCGGATACAGAACTCGTGGAACACGTGACCACATGCTAGTTTATATGTGTTCTCTGAAAATGATCATTATAAATGAGTTCATAGTGAAAAATGTCTTTGGATCTACTTACGCAAACAGCAACCAACCCACAGCAAGTTCAAATGGAGATACTGATTTTGCTTTACTGAATTCAATAATTTAAACTAATTTTATCTCGAAGTTTTTTTGGAAAATCGGGCATGAAATATATTATAGTATAATATGTATAATTTTGCAACAATATCAATATTAAAATGAATTTAAATAAATGAATTTAGCAAAACAAAATCAGTATCTCCATTTGAACTTACTGTGGGTTGTTTCCTGTTTGCGTAAGTAGGTCCAATTGTGCATTATAACAAGAAATGATGGGTAATGAACTATTTACTATTTTTAGCGGAAGAATCCTCAAAGACGGTTCACAAATGTCAAAGTTTTAATATTTGTTCTCCGAGTCCATCACCTTTCTTTCTTTCTTTTTTATTAATGGCTTTCGCAGTATTATGCATTTAGCCAGTGTCAAGTATAATGTATTCTCAAGTATTTTTACAAGAACGATGAAACACGGGTGCGGACGATTTCAAGGTCTTGTCGGAGTTATGGTGTTAACTCCTTTCAGTACGATTCTTAATTCACTTATTTCAATGTTTCCATATACTGTTCATCACCGTCAATGTTTATTGAACAAATCCACATCACTTTTATACAACAAACACAACTCTAAACTAGTTTATGAAATAAATTAAAATAAGCGATGAACTGCACTGTCAGAATTCCCGCCAAAACTCGAGTCCATCACCTTAGAAGTTACCTTAGATATTTATTAACCAATCAGGCCATAAAAGCTAAATGGATTTGAGATTTTATCTTTGAAAGAAACATTCATGTGGACGATTATCTAACGACGACGATAATCTTTATGTTTAGTAATTGCTTTAGAACACTTGACATTGACCAAATTATCGAAAATCGATGGAGCCATAATATATATTTTTTTAATAGCTTAGGCCGGCAAACGGGATCACCTGATGGTATGTGATCTCTACCGACCAAGTACGCCCAATACCAGAAGAATCGTGGGCGCGTTGCCAACTTAAACGAAAGGGATAATTAGGGATTGGGAAAGGAGGGACATTTGGGCATCCGAATATCTCTCTCACCGTACGAAACGCAGCAGCAAGCCGCTACTTTACATCGGATGTCTGTGAGACAATGGTAGCTACCCAGTCGAGCCGGCCCATTCATGCTTCACATCACCTTCTACAGCCTGGCTCTACCACTCAAATAAAAATAGAATAGAAGTACGAACCTAAAACTCCTTGTTCATCAACATCGACTAGTAACTGATTGCCGCACACCGCACAAACATTGGACTCCAGCTGTCGTGTCGGCATACCCTCCTTAGTGTAATACTGAAATAATGACAATCGATAATGGTAGGATGTTCATATCCGCCCAGATAGCGACCCCTGTTCACATGGTCGTCACCTGCCATAGTGATCTATACGCCTTGTGTGAATCGCGTTCCAGGATCAGCCAGAATATATCCGGTTCTCGCGAGGGGCTTGCGACATGTATTGATGGTTGAATGGGGCGGGTCGCAGGCCCCTCGATTTGCTTCTTCCCTCTCCGAAAAGGGAAGAAACATTTATACAAGCTGGCGTGACTGATGACCACCGAGGAACTCATTGTTTGTCGGTGGTCGCTGGTTTTTTGGACTACGCTTACCATCAGGTGTAGTGCAGTCATTTTGCCGTGCTCGGATAAAAAAAGAACCTAACATAGCGGCTTGTTCAGGCGAGTTGCATCCTGGGGTCAACCAGTGTTTATCCAGTAACATTAGTATAATTCTGCCAATAGTGGAAAAATGCAATGTCTCTTGACGGTCGATATTATGAGAATTACATAAAAACTTTACTTGTGCACGCACTGGTTAAACTCTTATCTTTTTAATGATTTCTTACGTTTATAGGCCGATGATTATCCGGTTGAAAATGGTAAAAATAGAAACAAATTTATAGTAGAATGAAACCCATTGTAAAAGGAAGAGAATACAACAAAATTGATAGGAAAAATAAATTACGGGCGATCTGAGGTCGGGAAGTGGGAAGGGGGGGGCTTTTAAGGGTAAAAAACGGTTTATCTCGATTTCCGGAAAAACTACAAGTCCTATGGAAAAAAGTTAAATCGCAAGATCGATCGTAGATATCACTCAGCACACTTCTGTAATAGCTTATTAATTTAAATTGAGCTGCTCTAATTCCAATTAAATTTTGTAATACTCTATGATATGCACCTAAACCTTATGATTTCATTATTAATTGTAAACAAGTTTTCAAAACAACTAACAACGTTAGAGTTGCTTGCTCGTTCTTCTCTAACGAAACAGCTTTCCGAACTGGCGGTAAAGTCTGACAGAATCAAAATAATGTATTGTAGCATTTTATAGATTCAGTACATATTTTGAATTTGAATTTTCAAATAAACTCACCCCGATAGAAGCGGCCATCTTATCCGTACAGTATTCAGCGACGTCCCGACCCAGGACGCCGAAGTACAGTCCGTAGAACAGCATCATGAGCGCCACGTCCATCCACGCCTGAGGCTTGTGGTTGAATATGAGGTTCACGCCGAAGAATGTGAGCATCATTATTATGTACCCTATGACGCCGATGAAACAGCTCGCTATGTATATTAAATAGAACCATTTGTACACTAACCTGTGGAGAAATTAAGGTGTAAGGTGTATCGGATTTAAGGAGATTGAAGCCAGGGGAAATACTGGGCGTTACGAGACTTATTTTGGTTTTGAGACCGTTACGAGACTTATTTTGGTTTTGAGACCGTTACGAGACTTTTGGGACTTTTACCTGAACTGGGAATCGAACCAGAAACGTCAACAGAGCAGTTGTACCGCGTACGCATCACAACTGAGCCACCGAGGCTGTCTATTTTAATTCTCTTATTAAAAATTGCCTGTATAGAAACAATCACTGGATTTCAATACATGCAAGAATGGATTAATGTATCAATACCTAGGCGTTGTGACCGACATGGGTCTATTGGTAGACTTCCTGATGACCAGCGCGGTGAGCAGCGTGAATATACTCCATATGATGATGAACCGCCACCAGTGGTTCTTAGCACTCATCACCACCGGAAACGACCACATCACTACCATTGTGAATAGCTGGAATAAGTAATATCTGCTTAAGATTTGATAAAATGTGACATAAGTAGGTTTTTTTTTTTTGGCATAGGCCGGCAAACGAGCAAGTAGGTCACCTGATGGTAAGTGATTTCCACCACCCATGTACGCCCACAATATCAGAATCATGGGCGCGTTGCCGACCTTAAAGGAAAGGGATAATTTGGGATTGGGAAGGGGAGGGGATTTGGGCTTCCGTATATCTCACTCACCGTACGAAACGCAGCAGCAAGCCGCTACTTTACGTCGGTTTTTTTTAAAGTGGGTAAAGCCGCACTTTAAGACAGTGTTTCCCAACGTGGGGTCCACGCCCCACAGGGGGGAGATTTAAAAATGGACTCGACACGACTTCAACTCTTTCGCATTGGGTTATTTAAATGCAATGCTAGATATTGGTGACAATTTTAACAAAAAATGTTAAGGTGGGGCATGGCCTAAAAAGGGTTGGGAAACACTGCTCTAAGACAATATACTCGACCGGGGTAGTAGATTGTCTTTCAAAAAACGACATGACGAGGCAGTTTTAGGTGTTGCGTTTCGTGCTCCAAATCTCCCTTCACAAGCACCATTCTTTTAGTTGGTACGAGCCCACGAAATTCAATTATTATTTGTTTTTTAACACGCTTTTATTAGCTTCATACATATGTTAGTATGTAACAGAAACTATAAACATGCTTTTGACCTTCTTCAAAACGTGAGATTAAATCGAAATTTGGCACGCCATGCTTTTTTTATAATAAAATATATTTTTTCTTCAAATTTATTAAAATTTATTTTCTATTTTTTGCAACACCTTTACGCGCGTTTAGCCTAGCGCGTGTTTTGAAAAAAAAGGGGCTCGCGTTGCCTCATTGTTGGGCCGCACCGTGCTTCAGGGCCAGCAGCCTCAATTTAAAACGGGGGCTGTTCTGCCTGACCAAAAAGACATCCAGGTTATTTGCATGACATACATCGAACTGAGGTAGCATTCCAATGTATGCTTTCTGTGTATAAACCATTTAACTAATGCATACCTATGCAGTTAGCAAACTTTTATATGACTGCCCGAAATAAAGAAGGTTCTGTTTCAAGTTTCTTATATTTTGTGTACTCACTGCATAGGACCTGTAGTGTCGTTTCTTCCACTCGATGACGACGAACTGCGCAACTATGAGCGTGGCGATGAGGATTATCACCATCGTGGTGTGCATCGACTCATGGCCCTTGTGCAGCTCGTGCAGCTTCTGATGATCGTACCTTCAACCATCATTATTGTTGTTATAACTGATGTCATGCACACATTGGCCATAGCTGGGCCAACATGCCCAATGCCAACATGTGAACTGGTGGTTTGGCGTATCTGGCGTGAGCTTCGAAAGGTTGGCCGGCGCTCCAGTCGGTTTAGCGGAAACATTCAGAGCGCTGGCAACTGTCGCTTGTGTTTCGTTCACACATTGGCACACTGTTAGTATCGCTCGTGAGTTGTGAGCTCACACATACGATTTCTATGATTTTTTATGATCCACCATCTTCTTTGTCAGGCTGTTCTTGTTTTTATTTCGTTTTCCTTAATAAAACCCTAACCCTAATAAAAAAGTGACATTATGCATTAACCGAAGCCCTGATCATATAGTAAATATTATTTTAGTAGTGACATTACTTGAGTTAACCATACAAATAAAATTATTATTATAAGTAATGATAGAAACGTCCCTAGATAGCGGAACTAACACTCAAAAAATGTAATCTGATAGGAATAGATATAAAACCTGATATCATTTATGTTTATGTATTAAAATAAAACTATCTCACCTCAGTTTCTCTTCAGCAGTCATCTCCTCGTATGTCTACACAAATAGAGCACGTAGTTGATTAGAAAAATAAATAAAATTGTAAATACAACTTATACAAAAAACGAAATAAAAATACCTTGTTAGAGTCCACTGGTCTATGAAGATCCATGATTATGATTATTTTAAACTAATAGCACAAACTGTCGGTCACTTTATCACTACA
Source organism: Amorpha juglandis (assembly GCA_949126905.1). NCBI lineage: Eukaryota > Metazoa > Arthropoda > Insecta > Lepidoptera > Sphingidae > Amorpha > Amorpha juglandis. The sequence continues at coordinate 13,978,554 of OX421386.1, read as the reverse complement.
ATAATCCAATAAATTCATTAATTTAATTAAAATTTTAGTAAATTTATTAACACGACAACATATCGAAGTACATTTCCGCTCGTGCCATCGTGCCGGAGGAAGGTTTTCGCGTTTGAAGTTACGTACGTTTACATTTCGGACACTCTATCACAATCACACTTCATATGTTTTCCTATGTTTATCAATCTCTATCTCATACTAATGTTGATAATACAGAATTTATAGAAATGGAACATGAAGCTAGTACAAATTAAACTGTCATAGTGACAACAAGGTAGTGATGCGTTAATAAAATCGACTACGATTCAGAAGCCTGCTTATAATCCATTAAGACAAATAATTTTATACTCTGTAGAGACTAGAGATGAAAGGAAGAGGCCTGAGAGCTGAGATAGTGTTGTAGAACACGATTTTTAAATGAGATTGTAAAAGTGGCCTCTTTTGTGTACCTAACCCTTATTTATATGGTCCCACTTTAAATGAGGGTAGGCGTCTTATACCTGGATAGCACATTTAAATTATGGTGTGATTTACTTAAAAAGACGCATCTACTATTAAAGTGAAGCATGCGACTCGCACGGCACGCAGTCTGCGCCACAGGATTAGTAAAAGAGTAACACGACATAAAATTTGAAGTATGAACTTTAGTCTTCATGTAAGGGACAAATTGAGTCGCTCAGCGGAAGAGTGGCCCAAGCCTTGCACATTAAGTATGGAGATAATGAGCATTAATGATTTGATAATTACATCAGTACTGATATTTTGGTATTTTCTCTAGTTATGTAAAAATAAAACACAGACCATACAAAGTAATCATTTTATTGATAGTTTTATGCTTACAAACTCGTATACAAGTTAGAAATTTAAAAAAAAATGTGTGGTGTAGGCCACTATTCTACCAAATAAGAAAGTTAGTCTTGGGTTAGGCCATCATCATAGAAGTCAGCTTCAGTATCTTGTGCAGAATTATTTATCTTCAGGTTGCGATAGAAATCATGTCCCTCCAATTCGACATAAACTCTTAAGCTGTAATAGATCTTAATATTTTTTCTTCTCTATGGGGCGAACATTGGGGTACAAAACATCTAGATTAATATCAGTCAAAGAGGAAGAAAAACGAGCTCTTTTTTCTTTAATATCAAAGCCGGAGAAAAAGTTTAATCATTACTGTTGGTGTACTTGTTATATTTTGTATGGATTATCATGGGTAAATCGCAACCATTGACGTTTTAGCCATTTTACTTTGGTTTTTTGACTTTTGTCAGTATTGTTACCTACTTTTCTGTTAGTTATTAGTTTTTCAAATTTTTCAATGCTTTTGAAGTCTTCTGGCATCATCTTCACAATAAAAGATATAGAACTCTTTTTCTTGGCATTTGATATAACACAATTCCAGTCTTCAGGAACAAAAATGTCCTTCTTATGTTTCTTTTCCTTTTCTACTAACCCAAAATCACGGTCACATGGTAGATAGCTATGACCAGATACAAGAAACTTGTGATCTATTTTTTAAATACCATTTATTTAAATATTATTTATTATATTACATATTATTTTTGATTTTTTTAATTTATCTATACTTATAAAATAACATGTCCTGACTGGCTGACTGATTCATCATCACCGAGCGCAAACTATCAAGGCTACAAGCATGAAATTCGGACTGTATATTCATTTTGTTATGTAGGCATCCACTAAGAAAAGATTTTAGAAAATTCCACCCCTAAGGGGTCAAAATAGGGGATGATAATATGTATGAAAGTCCGTTATTTTGAAAGTTACATAAACAAAATTTTGTATTTCGGTTATTGACGTAAAACAAATAAATACATGTTTCAGGAATTTTCGAAATTTTATTTAATAAGGCATGAAAAAGGGGGTGAAAGTAAATGCAAAAGTGAGTTTGTTTGTTACGCTTTCACGCCTAAATTACTGAACCGTTTTTGACGAATTTATCTACAGAGACAGATGGGACCCTGGAGACGGTTACAGGCTACTTTTATCCCGGAAAATGCTATTCACGCGGGCGGAGTCGCGAGCAAAAGCTAGTTAAAGATATATACCTAGAGTGGGTTAGGCCACTATTCTGTTGTTCTAAAATTATGAAGTGCTGAAGTTAAAGGGCCTATCAAATAATAGGCCGCTTTTCCTACGAAAGTAATCATAAATTTGAAATGGAATACGAACATTCATCAACGCCATTTATCAAACACTACTGAAACTAAGATTTAGGCCAGTATAGTTTTAAGGATCTATAGTCTAGTATACAAATATCTACTTAACTCTGTTTCTGTAAATTTGTGGATTAGGCCACTCTTCCGCTGAGCGACTCAATTGAATGTTTCATAAATGTCCGACTCAACATTAGCTGAGAATCTTAAGAGTATAGAAGGGTTAATCGGTATTAGCTAATATTAATTTATTCTTTAGATAATATTATAGTATTTTAAAAAATATGGGAATATCACTATTATCATAAATGCGTTTGTATTACCGCGTATCCGCTGAGTAACATTATGCGACCGATATTTATGAATACACTGAATATGGGATATTAGTGTATCACTATTCGTTGGATTGCCGATACGTAAATACACCAAATATTACTAATATTAATCGGCCTATCATTCAATTGAATCTGATATCTTAATGAATACAAATACATTAGTTTCACCTCTACCTAAGAGGCAAAATTTTACCAACATACCAAACAAACGTCAGTCAATGTGTCAGCTGTGAGCGTCAATGCTGAATGTTTATCAATAATTTCGCCAACGAAAGTAGAACAATAAACAAATAAAAGTGGATTAAAAAGTTTTTCGTAGTAACAGGTGTTTTATGTGTAAGACTGTGTGTATGTCTTTACGGACTCCAATATCGACAATGCCGAACAAAGGTATATATTTTCATACAGTTTTCAATGCAAATCTCAACTTAAGCGGCAAAACGCATTATTGCATTTTTGATTATCTGAACATACATATATAGATATACGCCTATTTCCCATAGGGGTAGGCAGAGACTACGGAATCCCAGGGGTTGCTTTAGTATCCGGTTGCAAGTGAAATAGTGCGGGAGGGGTGGGAGGGGGTTGAGGGGGGGAGGTATAACCCCCCCTGAAAGGGGGGAGCTGCGGAAACCAATAGTTTAGGAGATATAATATTTTTTAATTTCCACGTTTCTGCTTACAATATTTTAGCACATATTGATATTTTCTATGTGGTCACGGGCTATTTTTCATCGGGAGAAGGAGGAAAGTCACAGTTTACTTTATATTCAATGTTAAAAATATCTGTAACAAAAATTGCTTATGAAGCAAGTAATAACAACAAGGCGTAGTTGTTACTACTTTTTGGGTGGTTTAAAAAAAAATAACCACGAAGGGCATGGCAGGGTCTGCTCGCTCGCTTCGCTCGCTCACTGACCCTGCCATCCCTTTCTAACCTAATTTGTCCGAGTCGGGGTGCTCCAAATCCCGAGCTCGCTTCGCTCGCTCACGCGTGCATAGGCCTCGGTTTGTGCGGTTCCTACTTCTGGATGGTTAAGAAAAAAATAATTACCACCAATATCAATAACGTAAGCAGGTCGAATGGGAGATAATAAGATCACAATAAAAACACAGCCGGCACTCAACAACAATGAAAGTAGGTAGTTGTGAATAGGAAAATAATAATTATAGTAGTATTGTAAAGAAAAAAAACGTTCCAGTAACGCGAGCACAACATATTAAGCATTTCGTTTTTATATAACTACTTGTCAGAAAGAGACAGAATTAGTCGTGTTCCACGTTCAATGACATTTGTCTCTTTCTAATTCAATATTAGTGTGTTTACAACTGTAATAACCTACAAAACTTTAAAAATTAATTTCACAAAAACTATGCATTTCCGCATAATAAACTGCTAGCATTTGTTAATACGGACTAGTGTCTAACGTTTACTATAAATATTATCAGCAAAATCCTGCACCCGGATACTAAAGCCAACCCAAATAAACTGTAAATAAATTAACTCTACTTCAGTTTTACAGACTATATTATGAGCTGAAAGGCTAAGTTAAATACACACATTAAGTTTAGTAGTATGCGGGAAAGAAAACGAATGGGTTGTGCTTAGGGTTCAGGGCTATGTGTGACTGTTGGATATATTTATTTATATTCAGCCAAAGTGCCTTTTATTGACTCATAATGAAATCACTAATCATAAGAATATATACATAGTATATTTAATGGTAAACATAACAAAGCTATCTATCATTTAAATATTGCCTATTTAATATTTCAGAAGCCGGTAAGGTTCAAAGCTCTGAGACTAGAGTTCCACTGCCAGCATCACATGCTGCTCTTCCAAAAATAAAGGTAAGTCTCAACTTGTAGTGACAACAACACATTTTTAGCAATATGTGGTATGCATTATCAAGTTATATAACAATAAGTCAAAGAATAACAACTTACTATTGGAAGGGTTTGTGGATGGCTGGCTGGTATGGTGAGACACACTATCCACCTGGTTGAAACATCTTTTCCTTTGCTATAGGTATATTGTCAGTAGTAAAAAAATCCACTGCATGTTTAAAGTCTATTTTCATTAAAAAATTCTAGTTTGTTTCTTCCTATAGAATAATATAGATGGTACAAAATATGAACTAATTAAAGATCATGCATACAAATAACTTACTAAGATTGTTTATTGCAAAAAATTTAAAATAAATAATCCAGGAAAAATTGGTCTTAAATCAAAATCAGAGCTTTGATTTTGCAAGTAGGCCACAAAGGGCTCTTTTACACATTAATGATAGAATAAATTTCATTAAAATGCCTATTGCTGCTTCAGAAAAGCCCTTTCTTAGCATGACCCTATTTTATATTAGTGTTATGCATATAATCACTTGATTTACTATACTCAATTTCAATTGAGTTCAGAATATAAATTGAACCTACTTATGCAAACAGGAACCAACCCACAGCAAATTCAAATGGAGATACTGATTTTGTTTTACTAAATGAACCTTTCATTGGGCTAGTGGCAGCATATTTAGCACCTTGACCCTGGCGCAGATTTGGCCTGGCCCGATTTTTTTTTAATTTTTTTAAGCCTGATATGTCCCACTGCAGGGCAAAGGCCTCCCTATTCTTCTTCCATTCAACCCTATCAAGTGCTTTTATGGCCCAATCTATTATATAGGCATCTAGTTCGTCCCTCCATCTTCGCCTCGGTCTGCCACGTCGTCTTTTATTTAAATATATTTTTATAGTTTTATTTTTAATTTCTCGTGTATGCCGACATGCAACCCGATCGCGTAGGTTAGGCTGAATTATTTGATTCAAAAAATCACACATTAAGGCCCAGGATGGATATTCGTGATGTTAGAAATGTCAATAGGCTCGCCACCAATCACATCCATCCATCCATCCATCAGCCTAGATTCGTCCACTGCTGGACATAGGCCTTTCGAAGTTCGCGCCACCCTTGACGGTCCTCCGCCTTCCTCATCCAGCCGCTTCCCGCTATTTCTTTAAGGTCGTCGGTCCAGCGGGCTCGAGGTCGGCCTACACTGCGCTTGGACAGGCGACTTCGCTTGCGTCCTATCACATCATAAGACGAAAATAGGCATGGCGAAATGTGGCCTAGTTGCTGCCCGAAAGAATAGAATTACGAACACGTAAAAATAAAACAGTCGTACTTTTGGTTAGACAAGGGCATTACTCAATTTTTTTGTGATTTATTTATAGGTGAGCAATTTTAACGATTTTCTGTACATTTATTAACATACTAGCTGTTCCTCGCGGTTTCACCTGCATGTTACTGCCCTGCTCCCATAGCGTGATATACACATAAACCTTCCTCATGAATCACTCTATCTATAGCTGAAAACTGCATAAAAATCCGTTGAATAGTTTAAAAGATCTAAGCGAACAGACAGCGGAAGCGATTTCATTTTATACTATGTAAAGATTGTTTGGCATAAATTTGTCATTTTTTACATGAAATAAGCCGTATTTTGACGTTTATTTATTTATTTTATTATTTTGCCGTTGAACGTCCACCTACAAGGTGGACAGGCGGCCTGATAAAGATCGCAGGAAGTCGCTGGATGCAAGCCGCTTCCAACAGGTCGGTCTGGAAATCTTTGGGGGAGGCCTATGTTCAGCAGTGGACGTCTTGTGGCTGATGGTGATGATGATGATGAAGCCGTATTTGAACTCCCATGATGCAATAATTTAATATTATTAAAACAACAGGAACTATGTATAGTATTTATTGTACATGTTGTCTATTAGTTTTATGAGCGGTTTGTTCAGCAATTTGCCCACATCTTTGGCGAACACGAAGTCCAGATGGTTGAATTTGGGCCACGAGCAGCCCGGCCGGACCTCCTCCAGCACTCCGTTCTCTTTGAGTGTGTCTGCTAGCCTCATTATTTGCTGTAAATGAAATAACATTATTCATTTTTTTTATTGATAGACGATGAGCAAGGCGCTCGCCTGGTGGTAAGCGTCACGCCTGCCCATAAACAGAAGCAACACCACACAGAATTTTGAATTACAAAGCACTGCATGGCGCTGAACTGCCCTCGGCACCCTGACTCTGAGAGATGTTAGTATAAGATGTTAAGTCTCATAACGCCCAGTAATTACACTGGCTTCAATGTCCGTCAAACCGAAACACATCAGTGCTTACACACTGTTGCTTGGCGGCAAAAATAGGCAAAGCGGTAGAACCAACGCAAAGGGCCTCTCGCATACGAGAGACCTTGTAATTCGTAATTATATTCGTAATTTGTTTTTACAGTGCCGGAATAAAAAAAAACATTTAATGAAGGCAATAAAAAATCCTTACACTTTTTTCAACCAATTGGAGTGCCGGAATAAAAAAAAATATTTAATGAAGGCAATAAAAAATCCTTACATGTTTCTCAACCAATTGGTCGTTTTCTCCATACATCAGTGTGACTGGCACTTTGACATTAGACAGGTTGTACGGCCTGACGCAACCCCACAGGCCGTCTTCCCACGATGTAAAAACACCTAAAAATAAAGAAAAATAACTACAGTTCTGTTAAAGCCGGCGGAAGGATATATACGCCCGGATAGCGACCACCGTACACACTGTGTTAAAACCTGCACTAATGATCCACATGCCTCATGTGGATTGCGTTGTAGAATTAGCCAATGTATATCCGGTTCTCCCGAGGGGCTTGCGACATGACTTGATGGTTGGTTGGGGCGGGTAAGGGGGTACATTCTTGTATCACTGTGCCTGCATCGGTCATCCGCCTGTCCTGTCGCAGGCCCCTCGAGTAGCTTCTTCCCTCTTCTGAGTGTAGAGAAGCATTTATACAAGCCAGCATGATTCTGCATTCTATTGGACTGTACTGCGTTTACCATCAGGTATCGTAGTCACTATGTCGTGCTCGGATAAAAAGATTTTTGAAGTGATAACTTCTTATGGGAGGGTGAACCGAAACGTTCCGTAACGCGAGCGGCGCCACTCTGTCTGGCTTCCTTTTCTCTCAGAGCGGGGGCCCACGTTGCGTTGCGGCGGCGGTGCGGCGCCGCCGCCGGAGCGATGTCGCTGCGTCGTTTTACATAGAAATAATTGTGGCATGTCACACGATGCGCCCCGGCGCCGCACCGGACTTGCAACCACCGAGACGAGGCGGGGAGGGGTGAATGCGCTGCGACGTCGGAGCGGCACCGCACAGTTGTCCATTTTATTAACAGACTGTCCAACGCTGCTGGGGCGACGGCGATGCTGCGACATAACAACGTTGCGGCGCCGCACCGCTCGTGTGCCCGCTGATACGGTGAAATCTTTGCGGTGCGGCGCTGCAACGCATTGTGTGCTCCCACTCTTAGGCAGGTTCCTCTGCTCCCACTTTAACCCACATTAGTTTAAGTTATCACTTCTGTCGAGCGTCCCGAGACGCACACTTTTTTTTAAAAAAGAGTTTTTTTTACTTGTTGAAATAACAAAACGAGCAGGTTGCTGCACTACGCCTGCCCATACTCAGAAGCAACTCCGCATACAATTAGAAATCTGCATGCATGGCACTGCACTGTGTTTGTCACCCCGCGATGCAAGATGTTAAGTCTCATAATGCCCTATAATTTCACTGGCTTCAAAGTCCTCCACACTCTGTTTCAGCAGAAATAGACAAAGTGAATAGACAAATAGACATACCTACCCAGACGCCGCCTCGCAAATGAGGGATACCAGCTAGAGTTAGTAGATAGATATTTAGATAGATAGATATTTTCGTTATGTTTTACTCACCAGTGATCGCTATTTTGCCAAAATGCTGGAGCTGCCGCCACGAAGCCGGCTGCATTCTGGATATTATTGATGGTTGCATTTCCTAAAAATATAAATTTAGTTATATTTTGACAGCCTCGGTGGCGCAATGGGTGAGAAGCTGATTGTGAAACGTGAAGCCGCCGGTTCGGTCGCCGCACCGAGACAAACATTTGTCCGATCCACAAATATTTCGGGTCTGGGTGTTGTGAGTCCGAAAGTCTCTCGTAGTTCCTGATACCCACGACACAAGACTTGTATCTTACTGTGGGCTAAGGGCTATGTGTGTGTCTGTTGGGTGCCATTTATTATTTTAGCTATAATAGCTACTCCAGAGGCTTTAAATTGGTCGTTGGGTCAAAGGTCATATTCAGAAGGCAGTGTTATTGGATAGAGCTCGCAGTAAGGTACCTCACTTTGAAGTCCTAACCGTCAGTGACTTGGGTCCAAGGCCTAGGCCTCGCCATTGGAGGGTGATAGTTTTTAATATTCTTAGATTAATATTTTAAAATAACCTTTTAAAATAAGAGTATTGTACATATAATATATAAAAAATATACGCAACAGTCGCACACTGTCGTGACTCGCAGTGAGATACGAGTCTTGCATCGTTCCATTCATTCATTCGTGCGGAACTCCCTCGTTCGCTAGCGTCAAATTCACACGTAGTTGCAGCTTGCGTTTAGTATGGTGAATGAGATATCCGGAGGCCCAATTCCTCTTCTCAATCCCTAAATATTGTATCCCTTTCTGCCTTAAAGTCGGTAACGTGGCCACGACTATTCATCCATGGTCTTTGTTGAGGGATCACTAACAATCATATGAACCAAACGATCGTTTCCCGGGTTCTGTTTTAAAAAAAATACAGTATAAATCTCACCAAATCATTTTGCTCGTAATCTTCACCGACTACAGAGAATATTAAGGAGGAGCACATGTCCTGCTGTTGGATTTGGAAGTTGCACACCTTGTCCAACAGGAACCGTGTGATCTCGGGCTGGAGAGTCGCCGATACCATGCCTCGATCCTGCATTGTCTTCTGGAATTATGGCAAAATGAAGATATTTATTGATGTATCGCTTTTCATTCTTGGATTCATCTGCGTGAATGTCTTTTCTGAAATACATCCCCTCTTTATCCATTTAGCGGTAGAATGTTGAAAAAGAAGATAGTGACAGTGGGGATAGCCCACAGATCTTTCCGTAAATCCTTAAGTTCTTTTGTTCTCATTAGTGCTTAATTAATCCACTATAACATAGATTCTGTGAAAATTTCAGCCGGCTGTCTGTTAAGGTTCAAAAGATGGAGATCTTTAAATATAGGACAGACAGACAGACGTCGTAGTGTCCGCATTAAGATTCTGTTGGTACCCTAAAAAGATATTAGACACTAGACAAATCTGGGTAGAGCGTGATATTTTTATCCCTTGACTTAAGTGGACCTGATGTTATGTACAGTGCAGTTATTTGTCAAGAAATATTGCGTCCATCGACGGTCGCAGAATTATACCGGCCTGACGTCACTGGGTATACACTGGAAGAACCCCCGCAACGCGGATCGCCTGAATGAACCACAATGCTTAGTTTTTCAGTATATGAACGGTGTTGTCCAATCGAGTACAAAAATTATCAGGTGCCCACCCACCAGCAAACAACAATTTAAAACCAAGGTACGAATAAAAACCCAACTATCTAGGGCAACACTCACAGGTACATCGACAGTCTTCAGCAGCAAATTGGCCAGCTGCTTGATGTGGTCTAGATAGACGGCCGGGGCCAGGGCAAACGACGACGTCACTTTGTCGTTGTACTCCGGCCGCTGGGCCATCATCGTGAAGAAGCTTGTGCCGCCCATCGAGTAGCCCACGTAGGTGACCTTCTGCAGGCCAGTCACGTCGAGGATGTGGTCTATCATAGCAGGGATGTCGAGCTTGCCGTGCTCGTGGAAACTGAAATTAGATTAATAGTTGTGTAATTAGGGTTGACGTCAGGCAGACGGCCGGTTGCAAAAACCACAAGCCAAATCTTGTTGTAACATGTATTAAAAAGCGTGTTGCGCCGACAGCGATAACGATGAGGACATGCTAATGGTTATGAAAATTGTGAAATACCTGTATTCCCAGAACTGAGGATTGTTTCGTGTGAGATTTTGATGCGTCGTGTAGTAATTACCGCGCAGGTTGCCCAACCAGACGTCGTAACCTGCGTCTGCTAGCAGGTACCCTGGAACACATCAGTTTTACTTTACAAAAAAATACAGGGTACATATTGCTGCATTTAAGTATTTATTGGGATATAATGGACCTTACTTATAAATGTTTCTTAAGCCTTGCTTAGTTAACCACTCTTTTGTCTTTCTGTGTCAGCGCGATTGATAAAGTAGGTAGAAGGAGACGAAAATAGTGTTTTAGTTAAGCATCTGTGACACAGCATTAGCACTAAGCTAATTTGGTCTTTGAATGAATTTTGGTACACAGGTAGACTATGACCTGGATTTGGATATAGGCTATTTTTTATCTCAGAAAATGACAGGGGCCACTAGCAACAGCTAGTCTACTATAAATGACGTCTCTCTGACTAGCATTAGTACAGCTAGGTGGACTAAGACCTAACCTGTCTCATTAGTAGAGGAGATCCATGCTGAACTGTGAGACAATATATTGTGCAGGTGTGGGTAATATACGAAAAATATTTTAAAAAAATTATAAGAATTTAGAACCCGATTACAGCGCCACCTACCGAATTTAAATTGTGAATTTAAAACATTCAGGGACCCTCAAATACTCACAAAACAATTCATCGAAATCGGTCTTACTGTTTAGGAGTTATTGCGAGACTAACGAACAGCAATTGATATAGATATAGATAGATAGATTGTAGATATAGATTGATGACTTACCAAGACTTCTCTCCGGCCCCATAATGATGAAGTCTCCACTGCTCCCCAGTAGACCATGCATGACCAGCACAGCCCTTTTGCCCTTCCCACTTCCAGCATGCCTCGCCGTCCGCCTTCCCGCTGGAATCCGGTGCATTTGCAGAATGTAACCATCGTCCGTAGTGACCCGGTGCTTCTCCACAGGGTAGCCGGATGAGGAGATGAGCTTCGGCTGGTGGAAAGAAAATTGATGGATGAAATTCATATTTTTACAAAACATAATTTTGAAATGTTGCTTCACCATTACTAACACGAACCAACTATTTGTCACTAAATTAAAACATCCTCTTGAGTTTTATTACAATAACAAATATGTCCCTTCGGTTTGTTTAACCCCAATATAACTGCATTAGCACCTTTTACAACTGGTCAATATTGCAAGGGTGACAAGTTTGCAACTATGACACGTGAAACTATCGATGGAAAATGAAGAGGAAAACGAAATAACGACGCTGTGGTGTTTGGCAACTATTTTATGGGACTTTACCTGTTAGCATTGGATATCGAGCAGCGATTTAATATCTGATTAACACAAAATGACTGCCTCGGTGGTGCGGTTCTATTGGTGGTAGGATATTCATATCCGCCCGGATAGTAACGACCACCGTACACGTGTTAAAACCTGCCATAGTGACCCACACGCCTTGTGTGGATCGCGTTCCAGGATCAGCCAGTGTATATCCGGTTCTCCCGAGGGGCTTACGACATGACTTGATGGTTGGTTGGGGCGGGTATAGGGGTACATCTTTTTATCCCTGTGCCTGCATCGGTCATCCGCCGGTCCTGTCGTAGGGCCCAAAATTGCTTCTTCCCTCCCCGAAGAGGGGTACAGGTCGGCATGATTCTGGTGACCACCCATGAACTCATTGTTTGTCAGTGGTCGCTAGTTTTTGAATTGCACTGCGCTTACCATCAGATGTAGTGCAGTCACTTTGCCGTACTAGGATAAAAAAAACACGCGGTACGACTGCTATGCTGAGGTCTTGGGTTCGATGTCCCCCGGATCAGGTAAAAGTGTTTTTTTAATAATACTAGCCCTGAGTACAGGCCACCTATACCGAATGAGAGGGGTTAGGCCTGAGCACTAATGCGGGTTGGCAGACTTCACATACCTTCGAAAAATCTTATCGAGTTCTCAGGTATGCAGGTTTCCTCACGATGTTCCTTCACCGTTAAAGCAAGCGATAATCAACAATTAATATACAGGTAACAAGAAAAGTCAGAGGTTTATCTTCAGGCTGGTTTTGAACCTGCGAGCACTCCCCGCTGACCTATTTAGAGCTAGTTTTTTTTAAGTCGGTTAAAAATAATACATTATGCGAACGTCGTCACTGTACTCGTATGGTTAAACAATAAAAGAAGTAATTCTTTTGTTACTATCTGATTTGAATGAGCATTTAACTCGAATTACAATCGAATTGAATACTAATATTATAGAATAATTTTCAGAGTCTGCACCTTGAATATAATATTATTTGTATATGCATAGTGTTAAATGTTTTCATATTTGTATCTAGCTTTTCCTCGCGGCTCCGACCGTGTGATTTGCTTTTTCCAGGATTAAAAGGCCTATGTTTATCAGTGGTAATGTAGGATTCTAATGGTGAAAGAATTTTTCAAATCGGTCCATTAGTTTTTAAGTTTATTCGTTAGATACAAATACGAATTAATACACCCAACAGTCACATACATAGTTCTGACCCCACAGTAAGATACGAGTCTTGTGTCGTGGGTATCAGGAACTACGAGAGACTTTTGGTCGCACAACACCCAGACCCCGCAACAAATATTTCATTAAACATTCGTCTCGGTGCGGGGATCGAACCCGCGGGCTCTCGCTTCACAGCCGGCTACTCGCCCGCTGCACCACGGAGGCTGTGATATTTTGTGCTAGCCGCGTCTTCGCCCCGTTTTATTTCTTTCGTATTTTCTGTGTTGTTTGCGTTTATAGTTCGTAAATTACCTTGACATCGGGTCCCCTGACCGTCTGCCAGGGACGCACTCGAGATCGTTTTCTGACCCCCCACGTTGCGTTACCGCATTTCAAACCTCCAAGGTCATCTCTTAATGGTAATAATACAACAATGAATCGAAATTATTCGAAACACGTATTTTATTATGTCATATGAATGCGACGCGTGCGAATCTAATATTTATATTTACGTCACGTGCGCCAGTTTGTATGTTCTCTCGCATGGAGAATAGATTATTATTTCCTAGTTATTTACAAATAGTTATGGATTTTGGACAAAGACGCTTTGGTAGGTACGCATATTATTGTCATCAGTACCGCCTTTATTCGTTGTTGAATGCAGCAAGTCGCACCAACTTCACTGCATTTAACTGCAGTTTTGTTAGTCGAGACACGTGATAGCATCTATTATTGTTTCGCAGGCTAAATCCTATTTATAAATATGTTTGTCTTTTTTACGGACGTTTTCTCGTTTCATCGAATTTCAAGTGCTAAAAAAGTTTCACTTCAAAAACCGCGATAAAATCCGTTTAAATTAGTTTTATTTTAACTTATTTCTGCCAAATAATTAAATAAATAACAATGTTGTCTTTCCAGTTTTATTTATTCGACGTTATTTACGTTAAAAAATATTATTAGACCACCTTTAGTTAAAGAATAATAGTCATAATAGGTAAATAAATGCCAAAGTTGTCTTTCATCCCCATTCGAATTGATTTTCCATTTCATATTTACATAGGACCACTCCCTGACTCCACTAATCCACTAATATTGGTTTCGGGTCTGATGTTGTGGGGGACACAAGTCCCTTGTAGTTCCTGATACCCACGATATAGGTTTAACCTAGTGTGAGGTCAGGACTAGGTGTGTGACTGTTGGATGTATTTTTTTATTATCAATAACGGAAGTTTCTCACACGTCCAGGGCCCATTTATCTCGGTTTCACTGTAGCTTATTGGGAGTTGAGAGACTCGTTTTTTGAAGCCCATTAAAATAATACGTTATAATTATTATACAACTAGCTTTTGCTCGCGGCTCCGCCCACGTGATCAAACAAACAAACAAACAATCAAACTCTACAGCTTTATAATATTAGTATAGATTTGGGTAGTTTCGTAACGGAAGCATTCAAATAATATTATTTCGGTAGCTTAGCAACGGAAGCCTTCAAATATGAATAATTTTCCCCGTTTTTGCAACATATTTCACTGATGCTTCGCTTCTAATGGTCGCAGCGTAACTTTATATATCCTAAAGCCTTCCTCGATAAATGGACTATCCAACACAAAAAGAATTTTTCAATTCGAACCAGTAGTTCCTGAGATTAGCGCGTTCAAACAAACAATCAAACAATCAAACTCTACAGCTTTATTATTAGTATAGATGTTGATAGTTAATGGTGTCATATTAAATCTTTAGTTGTTGTTTTCAGTTTTATTATCTGTAGATATCATTGTGGAGTATGATATAATCGGTATAAAATGATTTAATAAAACGTGTAATCTGCAGAGGCATTAGGAGAAGCGTAGTATAGTCATCGTGTCGTTATTAGATAGCATCTTTAATGATACTTTATATGCAATTTGTACGTCCAATCTGCGTGTTACTACAATAATATGTTAGTTTGATAAATCTATTGTCTGTTGTATGTGGTTAGTGAAGGCACAGGGCCGGGATTGCGTTGAGGGGGACAATTGGATGGAACGTGAGTGGTAGAGCCACGCTGTAGACAGTTTTGTCTACATCATGAATGGGTTCAATCGGGTCGTTACCACTGTCTCACAGAAAACCGATGTAAAGTAGTGGCTTGCTGCTGCGTTTCGTACGGTGAGTCAGATATCCGGAGGTCCAAAGTCCCCTCCCCTTCCCAATCCCTTAATTATCCCTTTCCTTTAAGGTCGGCAACGCGCCTATGATTCTTTTAGTATTGTGGGCGTACATGGGCGGTGGAGATCACTTACCATCAGGTGATCCACTTGCTCGTTTGCCGGTGTATGCTATAAAAAATAAGCATAGAATTGTTCGATAAATCGAACGGCAATTTCTACTGTCTTGTAATATGCAAAGCGATCTGTTTTTCAATTAAATCAGATTTCAAATAAAAGAAACAAAATTATTCAAATCGGTCTATTCGTTTACGCGCTACGATGTCATAGACGTAGACACAGACATACACACACACAGACAGGCTTATATGGCCCCTCTTTCTTGTTGGGGGGTTAAATACATCCGTCACGTGTAGTATGAATTAACCACGTGCTAATTATAACATAATTTCCTTGTGTTTTATTCTTGCCATAATTTATACTGTTAGAATTTTTATTGGTACGAGATTTTTTTTATATTTACATTATTATGTCATTAACATTATGTCGTGTTACGTATTGAATTGATCTTTACTAAATTATATGGCTGTGGCACATATACGTCATACAAAAAAAAACAACTTATTTATTTACGTCTTGCTACGTCATAGTAATTTTTTTTTTATCCGAGCACGGCCTAGTTACTGCACTACAATTGGTGGTAAGCGCAGTGCAGTCCAAAAAACCGACGACCACTGACAAACAATGAGTTTGTCTGTGGTCACCATAATCATGCCGGCCTGTATAAATGCTTCTTCACACTCCGAAGTGGGAAGAAGCAAATCGAGGGGCCTGCGACAGGACAGGCGGATGACCGAGGCAGGCACATAGATACAAGGATGTACCCCAATACCCGCCCCAACCAACCATCAACCGTCATGTCGCAAGCCCCTCGGGAGAACCGAATATACACTGGCTGATCCTGGAACGCGATCCACATAAGGTGTGTGGGTCACTATGGCAGGTGACTAGTGATAACATTATCTTTGATAATCACCGCTATGTCTTCACGCGTACTATGAGACCACATAATAAGACTTTATCAATACGGGAATACCGACTTTAGGGAGGGGTAAGCCAGATTAATTAGGTACTGGCAGGCGTTGGACGTCCGCCTACAAGGTGGACAGACGACCTGATAAAGGTCGCAGGAAGTCGCTGGATGCAGGCCGCTTCCAACAGGTCGGGCTGGAAATCTTTGGGGGAGGCCTATGTTCAGCAGTGGACGTCCTGTGGCTGATGATGATGAGCCAGATGTTGGTGCGGGCCGAGACCACCTGACCACGTCCTTATTACGTGTATGGGATATATTTGCTAAGTGTATGTATATTTGTTGTGTTTTAATATTCAACTACATGTCTTGTGGAATACTTTTTTCTTACAAACGCTATGAAATATACTAAAAACGTTGTAATTGGGCATTATAAAATCAGATTATTTTGACGAAACGTGTTTGTAATATTAAACAATCCTAAATTGAAGTGTACCGTTATGGATTTACTGTAGAACTTTGTAGAATTTTATGTGCCTTATTAAAGCTGGCAAACAAACAAGTGGGTACTGTTAGTAAGTAATTTCCACTGTCCGTGTGCGCCCATAATACCAGAAGAATTATGGGCGCGTTACCGACGTAAAGGAAAGAGATAATTAAAAGATTGACTAGGGAAGGGGTTTGGGCTTCCGGATATCTCATCGCATGAAACGTAGTAGCAAGTCGTAATAGAAAAGTTTAGCTGTGTGACAGTGGTAACGAGCCGGTCGGACCGTGCTTCTACTACTCGAAATACCACTGTAACATTTAAAATTATATATTGAGATGCTAGCTTTTACCCGCAGCTCCACATGCGTGACTAGGTAGTATAACATTGCCCTTGAGGAATGTGTTCCATTCACTCCCACTAATATTGAATGTGAATATTTGGATGTTCGTTGGTTTGTGTATTAGTATAATGAACGGATGGATGTTTGATGTACAGGTGAATCATGACATGTATTGGGACATAAACTACCTTTTATCCCGGCAAAAGACATTCATGGGGGCGGGTCCGCAAGCAAAAGCTAGTAAATAAATATTTGCAAATTTTTCTGCCGATAACTTTATAGGCGCGAGGATCGAACCCACTGCCGGAATTGAAAAAAAACATAAAAACTACTTTTTACAAGCGCACGCACACATTAAAAGCGCGTTAATGAACCGGTAAATCTATAACTGTTGTGTGTGTAACAGTTAACAAAATTAATTATATTATCGGACAAATAAACCAGTTTCCACGTAATACGAATATATTATTAGAAAAATGTATAAATTATGCGACCATTATACATAATATTTTAATGAACATCGTCATCGGATATCTATCTATCTATATTTATGACAAAAATACGTGTTCGATTAACCAGAAATAGCTATTAAAGTGGTAATCAATATATTGTGACGTAAAAAAAATTAAAACCGACTTCAAACTCCGATTTCCGTCCATTTGTTGTTTTCTATTGAGGAGCTCCGTAATTCCTGGTTCTCCGTCATCAAACCTTAACCACATCCATATAGGACCACCCTCGGAGTCAACCCTATCGAGTACAAGATTTGTCTTATTTTTTTAAGCACTGACTAAGCACATCCATACAGGACCTCGAAGTAAACCCTATCGAGTACAATATCTGTCTATTTTTTTACGCAATCACGCCTGTAATCCCCGTAGGGGTAGTCAGAGGTGTAACCAATATACCCACATTTCGTCGAGCGTATCTCCGTCCCATGATGCGATAGGGGAGCCTAGCGCCATACCGGGCAAAAATCCAGACCCAGGCTAATACTAAGCGTTTCGTGATAGAAAACCCAATATCACGTTTACCCGACCCGGGGATCGAAGCCGAGACCTCAGCATAGCAGTCGTACCGCGTACGTAATACAACTACACCACCGAGGCAGTCGAGGCAGACAGTTATTTTTATTTGTCTAAATGAGGAACAAGGCAGGTCCCTTGTCTGATGGTAAGCACCACGAATGCTCATAAACAAAAACAACACCACCCAGAACTTTGAATTATACAGCTCTGCATGGCATTGGGCAATCGTCATCCCGAAACAGACGATGCTAAGTCTCATAATACCCATTAATTTTACTGGCTTCAATGTCGATTAAAAATAATCAAAGTGTGTCCACATTTGGCGGAGATATCGTGTAACATACATACAAAAATACAGACGAATGTAAAACTTCCTCCTTTTTGAAGTCGGTTCAATTGTCTACCCAGTACATACTAATGCCCGTATTCATAAACAACATCCAAATAACACATGTTACAGAAACACTTGGCTTGTAGTTTTACGACCGGCCGTCTGCCTGACGTCAAACCCTTCGGGGAGAAAATATTCAGGCCCGAAACAAATATGTGTGGATCACACAAACATTTATCGCGGTGCGGGAATCGAACCCGCAGCCTCTCGCTTCACCGCTGGCGACTCGCCCGCTGCGCCAAGGAGGCTGTCAACGATAAATTCTCATCAATAATCTAATTATTGTTTTCCAACAACGGTTCCCTCATTCGATTGAATATATTTGACAGCAATTTAGGTCATGGCATTTAGCTCATGTGTTTTGAGGTCCCCACATGGCTAAGACGGCCCTGGTGTTTTATAAGGTGAATAATAGACTGTTTTTTTCAATTGTCTTCGTTATAATAGATTATTGTTATTATGATAATCTGATTCAGAATCTATATTCACATCTATGGCTATAAAAATCAAAAAAGGAAAATCTAACTCTCATGAAGGTAAAATGATATTAAATACGGGTAATAAAATATACGGTTAAATATCAATTTTATAATAATCACTTACCACTGAATTGTACATGTCTTTCCTCAATCTCTGTGCTTCACACCGTGATATGTATGCAGATAATATCACATACATGCATAATTTTATTAAAATACCCATAGTTTTTGATTTATCACAGAACATCCAATATTTCAAAGAAATATAAAAAAAATTGTTGCTTTTTTAAATATAAAACTCAAATACACAAAATAATACTTTTTGTAAGGAATCACAAGTCATAATATTAATAAAACCACAATTTCTAATGTTTTTTTTAGGAATAGCATCTATTTTATTCAGATATTTTTGTAAAAATGAAATGTTTTTGTTTTATAAATTGTATTTTTGTTATAATAGAAACGTTCCTAATTCAAATTACGCGCTTACAGCGTGTGTCGCTCTCATAACACTCAAATGTAGCGCGTTCTGCCAATCGTTTTTATCATGTTGCGCCTCTGATATGTACGCAGTATGGACGAATTCGTGACGTATTATGCATCAAATTATTTATAATACAAATCAATGTGTTTTGTTTCCCGCCAAAATCTGCGACACAACTGTCAGATTTATGTTCGCAATACGCTAATTGAATTTGGAAAACGAATTGAATTCTTCCTGACTGTTTCGGTTAAAGGGTAAAAACAATAAGGAAAAGAATTACCTATTGGACATTGAGGAATTTCTCGTTGTATTGAAATAAATTCGCAGTTTCTTTTTTTATTCATTTTTAAGAAGTTTGTAGTTCATTGTTGGTTTTTCTTCATATTCCTGCTAATTAAAGTGTTACTAGTGTGTTAAGTGTACTTATTTCCGTCGTAAGGTAAAAGGGCGCATCTGACACACAAAATGGGCAAAAAATAAATAAAGAGACATGTTTGAAATCATTACTTTCACATGCCCTCTTTGTTATTAAACATATTATATATATTTATAGCATTGACTAGCAAAGGAGCAAGTGGTCCCGACGTTTCGAAAGCTTTTCAGCCTTCGTGGTCACGGGGTAGAGTCAAAAAAAAAACGCGATAACCGTTTAAATTAATTTTATTTCAAAGGGTATTACTTCATAAACACATCTCAGGATATAAATCCCGTATCTGCATTTAAAAAAATGTAACGGTTTTTT
Source organism: Amorpha juglandis (assembly GCA_949126905.1). Classification (NCBI taxonomy): domain Eukaryota; kingdom Metazoa; phylum Arthropoda; class Insecta; order Lepidoptera; family Sphingidae; genus Amorpha; species Amorpha juglandis. The sequence continues at coordinate 13,958,541 of OX421386.1, read as the reverse complement.
TTTATTTAAGCGAAAAAACATCGGGAATGCAGCTGATATAGGCTCGGCAAACGGTGGGTACACTTTCGGGGACACAAACGTGGGCTGTGTATGTTTCAAGCATAGATAATTTTTTTTAACCTATCAGCCCCCATTCCGTTTTTGTACAGGTCACTTCATAGGTATGCCGATAGGTATTATAATGATGAGGTTAATTATATGATAGTCTCCGTAACCGCGGTCCGTTAAAAAACGATTATATCACGATTATAACCGAGTATCATAATGTATTAAATTGTGTTATCGAGAAAAACACGTGGTCCGGACCGTTGTTTTTGCGTCCGGGTTGTGTGATAAAGTAGGTTCGATTTGTAGATCTCCCTTTTTTTATTGCCTTGATAGGCAGGCGAGCATGCGGTCCCGCCTGATGGTAAGCGGTTACCGCCGCTCATGGACATCGGCAATGCCAGGGGCACGGCCAAGCCGCTGCCTACCGTTGAAGGAATCTCTCTCTTCGACTTGTGGATACCTAATGCTGAGTGTAGACCTCTTGCATTATGGGTCTTTAAGTACATAATGAAAAAAGAATTTGATTCTTTATAACTCGGACAACCTAACCGGTCCGCCGGCCATTCAGGCTAAACTGGGTACAGAAGGTGCATTAACACATTTTCGCGGGGAAATTGTATTTACGGATAGCTTCCCGATGAGGGATGACGAAGGATTAATATTCTAGAGCTCTTTCGACCCCTATGTCGGATATGGGATAAAAACTGCGCGGGCACATTATTCGGCACAAGTTAGATAGCCCACGTAGATCCTGAGTAAGCTGTGAAATGATGTTTGAACCGACTTCGCGCGGTGCCTTTTCAATACTTCCCTTTTATTCTCCACTAGCTTTTGCTCGCGGCACCGCCCGCGCGAACAGCTTTTTCCGGAATGAAAATTAGTCTTTATATGGTCCGGGACGGTCCGGGATCCCATTTAACTGTGTGCCAAAATTAATGAAAATCGGTTCAGCGATTTAGGCGTAAAAGCGTAACAAACAAACTCACTTTCGCATTTATAATATAAGTTAGAATGTACTTGTGGAATCTGTTATTTTCAACCCCCCAAAAGAAATAGTGGGGCTATATTTTGACCATTTTGTCTGTCTGTAGCATCGTAACGTTAAGATCGAGATCGTCAAGAAACAAGTTGACTTTTTTATAGCTGGTAAAATGGGTTACCTGATGGTAAGTGATTACCATCGTCCATGAGCACCCATAATTACCTGAAGAATTATGGATGCGTAGCCGAACATAAATGAGAAAGGAATGCGGATCGTACAGGGTTACGGAACGATAAGTTACTTCACGTCAAATTATAACTGAGATAAGAATTGGAATTAAGAGAATTATAGAAGGTTCCGTACAAATGAGGTCATCTAATACCGATATAGTTTCCTCGACTCAGAATGGTGTTGTACTGTTAAAGCAACTTTTCAGTTATGTCAGTAGGGGTATTCGACAATATCTAATTTTATACATCATGTTATATGCAACCGATAATAATAATAATTGTTTAAGAAAATTAAAAAAAACACGTTTTTAAAGAAAATCTAACTAAAAAATATAAATTTTAATAAATCAGAAGAAAAAAATGAATTTTATTCTAAAAAAAGCTTGTTTCTTTTTAAATATTGAATTGTCATCAGACCTTGATAAGTATGCCAAATTTAATCCGTCGTTTTGAAGGAGGTAAAATCATGTTCAAATGTTCCGTTACATACTAACATACGTCTGAAGCTAATAAAGGCGTGTTAAAACGAAACTGCCTTGCGAAAACAGATTTAAAATTGGGTCAAAAAGTTAATGTTTTAAATATCGGAACGAGCAAAGGTGGGCGCGTAGTGGGGAAATCTCCGGATCATGCGTGCAAAGTGACAGCGTGACCTGTCTTGTGACGTAACACGACATGTGCATCCTTTTTCCGTTATTAGACAATCACCCCTTCCAGCAGATTTTAATGGCTTCTAACTTATTTATTTTTGTATTTATTCATATAATTCTTTCAATAATTAATTTTGGAGAACGTAGTTTATTAATAAAAATAATCCAGTCAAATTAATTCAAGTCTAAAAATAAAACAATGCATAACTGATTCACATTGACATTTACTGTTTAACTGTCGCGTCATTCCATTATAATATATTATATTATATAGGTACATACTTCATTCGGTTATAATGACTTTATTTTCGGTACTGTACACTTGACTGCCCGTTATTTCTCATTTACTTGCCTCCATCCCATGGTTGACTGTAAGAAATTGCCTTGAGCGATAAGACCGCTATTTGTACTTTGTTTCTATGCCTTTTCTGTTTTGTTCTATTTCTCTGTGTATATTTGTGTAATAAAGAATTAAATAAATAATAATATATTCAAGCTTCATGATAAGAAACTGCGGTACAATTAATTCGCTAATTCTTAATTCAGGTGGCGGTTAAAGACACAGCGATGTCGCCGTCAGCGCCGGCGCCCGTAGACCCAGAGCGCACGGAACTCCTCGGTTCGCTCACCACAGAGCAGCAACAGCGCACAAGCGCCAGGGTCATCAAGAAACTACGGTTAGAACCTCCGCCAGACAGAGACAAACGACCAGGTACGTACCGTCGCACTCACACACTGGCATGTACAATTCCAGACTCTGGGTAACTTTTTCTTTGAATGACGAGCAAGACGCTCGCTTGACGGTAAGCGCTACGTCTGCTCATAAACAGAAGCAACACTACACAGAACTTTGATAAAAAGCACTGCATGACACTGACCTGCGCTCGTCACCCCGAAACATAAGATATCAAGTCTCACAGTGCCCAGTAATTTCACTGGCTTCAAATAGACAAAGCGGTGGTACCAATAGATGGTCTCTCGCATACGAGGAACCTACCACCCAGTAAAACTCTTTTTAATCCTGGTTTAAAGAATAACAGGTCATAGTTGCTTTTACATTCAAATTACGTAACATACATAAATATATATATATTTTTTGTAGCATAGGGATAGGGAAGGGGAGAGGATTTGGGCTTCCAGATATCTCACTTATCGTACGAAACGCAGCAGCAAGCCGCTACTTTACGTAGGTTTTCTGTGAGATAGTGGTGACGAACCAGTTGAGCCAGCCCATTCATGCTGTAGACAAATCTGTCTACAGCGTGGCTCTACCACTCAAAAACTTACTTTTTATCCAAGAAAAAGCAGATCACGCGAGCGGAGCCGCGAGCAAAAGCTAGTAAAATATATTTGTGCAAAAATTCATTGAAATCGGTTCAGCGGTTTAGATTTTTCATACAAACTTTCATCCCCTTTTTAAACCCTTCAGGGGTTGATTTTTGAAAAACATAATAGCCTATGTCCTATTCTGATGTATAAGCTATATTATTGTAAACTTTCATTAAAATCCATTCAGTCGTTTTTACGTGAAAGAGTAACAAACATACATCCATCCATCCATCATTACTTACAAACTTTCGCGTTTATAATATTAGTATGATAGTAGGATTAGTGCACAAATTTACCTTGTTATATGGAGAATTCTCAGTTATTATGGTTTCCTTGCGATGTTTGGCAGGCGAGCGAATAATTCAAATCCAACTCATATGTAATTTTTCCAGTCGAAAACTCAAGTTGTGATTGCCTTACCTGGGATTTGAACTAAGGCTCTCTCTTGACCAATGAGGCGATGTACATTTTTCCAACAAATAATTCCCTTTAATTTATCCTCAGATTTACCAGAGTGCGAGACACCAAACAAAGACGATAAAGACCCTCTAAAGTTCCCCACAGTCAAGCAGCGTATGCCCAAAGCTCTGTGGTCTACTGACGAGAAGAGCTTATTCTTTGAGGCCTTAAACGAGTACGGCAAGGACTTCGATGCCATCACCTCTTATATCTGCGCCAAGATGAAGAAGAAGGGGATGCCAGACGTTAATCTGAAGACGAAGACGCAAGTCAGCCACTTCTACTATAGGACATGGCACAAGTTGTCAAAGCATGTGCATTTTGATGAGAGTGAGTACTTGTAGATTTTTTTGGAGTCCAATCTTCCTGTGCGTTCCCAATCCCCATTCATGTTTAGGGTCAGCAATAATCCATGATTCTTGTGGTTTCGTGAGTGTTTGTATGAATGGCACGGCTCGACCGGGTTGTTACCATTGTCTAATATAGAAAACCGATGTGAAGTAAGAGTTTGGTGTGGCATTGTACCTATATGGTGTCAGATATCCAAAGACTCAAATTTACGCTCCCCATCCTTATTTTTTAATCATCCCACTCCTTCAAGGTTTGCAAAGCGTCTATAATGGCTCGGCTCGACCGGGTTGTTACCATTGTCTCATAGAAAACCGATGTGAAGTAAGAGTTTGGTGTGGCATTGTACCTATATGGTGTCAGATATCCAAAGACTCAAATTTACCCTCCCCATCCTTATTTTTTAATCATCCCACTCCTTCAAGGTTTGCAAAGCGTCTATTATTCTTTCATCTTTTTAGTATCAAATATTTTCTGTCGTAGATGTAAAGAAGGTAGCTCAGGAGCTGTACGCGTTGATCAACTACGGCGAACTGCGCAAGAAGCTGGTGTCCGTGAACGAGAAGACGTGCGCTCGGCTCGGGGAGATGGTACTCGGGGGCAGTATGGTTGTTCGCGCGCGTGGTAAGAACCTGCGCGTGCGCACGCCCATGTGTCGCGCACTCAGGCGGCTCAACCAGATCACAGGTGAGGGAGGTGCTCACTGGGACCTCAAATATAATCAAATAAATACATGGGCCTGGCGCCACACTAGTTTAACCAGTATAGAGTTGTTTGTAATAATAATAATTGTTGTACCTGAAAGGTTGGAGTATTTCCTAAAGTATAGCATATAAGCTATTAATTTAGCCTATTAATATTGTTTTCTTTATATGACAGTTAAGCACATGATGGAAAACTATGCAAATAATAATATATAATGGATGATAAAATTTCCATTTTTGGCAGTTCAATTGATATTAAATATATTAATTTGCATTATGGGCCATTTAGACGGAGAGATTTTCTCGTCTCGAAGATACGATTATCGAAGGAATATAAAACATTTTTTTCGTCTAAACATGCCCTCTTCTCGCTCGTTGCCTTGAGCGATAATTGCCTCGCAATGGCATATTATTGTGTCCGTGTAAACAGAATTTCAAAGCAATAATCGTATTTCGAGATTTTATGCCAGTTGCTACCATGAGTGCAGTGCGCGAGGGTGTTTTAATTATATCTGCTCTTCTAAGGCAAGAATTGGTTAAACGGAATAAGAAGAAAAGGTCTTGGGTTAAAAATGGATTTCGTTGTTGCAAATATTGACTTCGCATATTTTTAATTTTTGCAGTAATTTCCTTAGGGCCAAATTCCTCAATACCCAATTCTTTAGCAAAATCTTTAGTTTTTATAATTTTCATTCTCCGTGTTCCAAAAACACTCGTAACTTCTATACAGTTTAATGAACTTAATATTGTCGGCAGTTCCGAATTTAAAAGATTTTTGTGTCATTTTTACGAACAATATACTAGTAATCACTCAACTCGAATGACAAATCTCGCACTGAAAACGATTCAAACTGATTTGTACGATACTCGTATGAACTTGAAAATATGTCACACGAGATCGTGTTTATACAAGGTGAGATTCTCATAAGCAAGAATCTGCTTACTATACTTTCGTTGTGTAAACAAACATAGGCAATTATCGCCTAGCGATAAGTCATATGCGAATCTCGTATGACATAATCGTAGGCGAGATTTTAGTTCTTGCCTGTATGTAAATATTTTGATACGATTGTGTTATGGCGATTATTGCTTGCGATAGTAGCGTATGGTTTCTCGTACCAAAACGTACGAGAAACTCTCTCCGTCTAAATGGGCCTTTATTGTCAGAAAAAACGCGTATTGTTCTTATCATTGCAAACAACCTACACGAAAATATCACTTCTTTATTAATTTTCACACTATCTAATTTTCATGAATTTCAACTTTGGTTATCCACGATATAATGCACTTTTCTCTGCCGGTTTTGCTGTAGACTTGACAGGGAAATGCGCATTATTTTTAAACCGGTTTCAAAAAAGGAGGTTCTGAATTATGAAGAATATTTCGCGCATTGAATAAAAGAGTACTATCGAAAAACAGTAGTTCTGAGCTAAATACATTTTTTAATCTTAAAACCTACTTAAATAAAACAATATTTTATGTTTTTAATTATCGTTTAGACTTAACTTAGAAAGGGCCTAGTTTAGAAAATTTCAAACCTTTCTTCAGTAGAAAAAAACCTATACCTTTAACAGCTATAGCAGAGGTACCCAGACTTTTTCTCATAGACCACTTTCAAAATTTAGCTGGTTCCGGTGGACCCCTGCAGCTACATTTCTATCATATTCCCAAAACTCGACAAAAATTGGAAGATTGTCACGCCAACGTAGACTCCTGTGGACCCCTAGGGGTCCATCTGGACCAGTTTGGGAACTAAGGAGATATAGTGTAAAATTGCGTTTTTGATTAGTGACGGTACTCTATTCAACAATTGCGATGATATATGGGGCTACTAGAACCAGAGTGGCCTAACTGCATTTTGATGACTTTTGACCTATTTATATTTTCGTAATTTAAAAATGTTAATCTACAAGACCAGACCGGTCTAAAATTGGTAACATCATCTTGACATAGATGGCAGTACAAGTCCATTTCGGCCGTGGTTTAAATTGACGAAAATACAAATAGGTCAAAAGTCATCAAAATGCAGTTAGGCCACTCTGGTTCTATCAGCGTCATATTGGTCTTGCCGATGTGTCGAGTGACGTGCGTGCGTGCGTGCGTGCGCGCGTGGTGGTGTGCAGAGCGCGCGTGCGGGTCGCGCGTGTGCTCGCGCGCGCAGGTGTCGCTGGCGGCGCGCGACGCGGCGGCGTGGGCGCGCGTGCAGGCCGCCGCGCACAACCCGCGCGCCGCGCTCTCGCTGCCGCTGCGCACGCGGCTGCACGCGCTGCTGCACGCGCTGCAACACCGCTGGCGGGGGGCTGTATCCTTTACACATCATACTCTAGAAAAAAAAATGTGTGCGTGTACTAGTGTAAACACGTAGGAAGTGAAACTTCCGGTGAAAGTGAAAGTCCGGTCAAAGCCCGGTCAAAGTCCGATGAAAGTCCTGTCAAGTCCAGTCAAAGTCTGGTCAAAATCCAGTCAAAGTCAAAAATGTGACGCGTGCCGCGTAACGGAAAAATGTGACGATTTTATTTTTCTAACACCTATAAAGAAGTTTCACTTCAAAAAAAAAAACAATGACGATACGAGCGACTCGCTTGCCTAACGGTAAGCGTCACGCCTGCCAATTAATAGAAAGAACACCACACAGAACTTTGAATTACATAGCACTGCATGGCACTCAACTGCGCTCGTCACCCCCGAGACAAAAGATGTTAGGACTCATAATGACCTAATTTCACTGGCTTCAATGTCCTTCAAACCGAAACACAACAGTACACACAGTATTTGTCAATATTTAAGTTGTCACCATACGCCGGTATTGTCACTCTTCAGAGCACTCATCCCGCGATTTGTCAATTTTCAAATAAGTGATCTCGTGATTTGTCACTTTTCGAATCAATCATATCGTGATAAATCGCGTTTCAAATAGTCATCTCATGATTTGTCACTTTCGAATTAGTCATCTCGGAATTTGTTACTTTTCGAATAGGTCATCATGTGATAAGGCATTGTTCAAATCAGTCATCTCGTGAGTTGTTACTTTTCGAATAGGTCATCATGTGATAAGGCACTGTTCAAATCAGTCATCTCGTGAGTTGTTACTTTTCGAATAGGTCATCATGTGATAAGGCACTGTTCAAATCAGTCATGTCGTGATTTGTCACTTTTTATATTGTGTTATATCATCCCAGGTCATTCGTTATGTTTTTATGTGTATAATATGTATTTTATTTAAACCATTTACGCCAGCTTGCTAGTATAACAAACGCAACATCTATAAGACACAAGGTAAGATTCTTTAACATCTACACCGCAGAGGCACACTAGGCACTTGCAGAACATATACTTGAAGTCAGAAGAACTACCAGACAGAGAAGAGTACCAAGATATGCCTCGATGCGAGGACAATCACGATGATCGCGAAGATCTGGCAGACCACCTGCATCTGGAGCCCGAAAGGGTTATTGTGCAAGGTGAGATTTTAATGGTAGGGGCGGTGGAATGAGAAGGGAGTCACCCCAAATAAAAATATCCCTTCCCTTTAAGTTCGGCATTGTGAGTATTCCATACCATCAGTTGACCCACTTGCTCGATTGCCGGCCTTGTTTTAATCAGTAAGTTTGCTACGCGAAATCCTTTATCGAAAATAATTTCGTAAATCCGCTCCAAAAAAAATTAATAAGAAGCCATTTAAATCTGGTGGAGGGGGTAATTATCAAATTATGTAAATGGATGCACGACATTGAATATGACGTCACCGCCCGTCATGACCGTTACGGTGCAGGCGTGTGAAAGAGATAGTGAGATATTTCGACTACACGCTCATATTTGCTCATTTGTATGAACAAATATTTATTTTATATTTTAATCAATTTCGATTATAGTTTCGCAAAAAAGTTTCTTTATCATATTATTCATGCTGTACTAAAAACTGTCTATAATGTGGTTCTACCATTCTTGCTTTCTTCACCCCTGGCACATAACCTTATTTCCTTATTAATTGTCAGAACAAAGACAGAGCAGGAAGTTGTCGCTGCACGTCGGTCCCCGGCCTGACGCGGAGGTCCACTTGCCGCTGGTCAGTCCCAGCGAACAACTCTCCAGCCAGAAGATATGCTTCTTGTCATATCTGGAGAGGATGGGCTCGCAGAGACGGGATAAGGATGGTGTTTGTAAGATTTTTTTGATGTTTATCTTTTTTCTCTAATCTGTACTGTTTTAAACGAGAATTAATTAATAGTTTTCCTCCTATATTGCTGAAATCCCATAAACTATGATGGCCATTGATCATCAGGCGGACTACACGATCGTTTCAGTTAATAAAATAACCCTTTTGATATGTGGTCCCTTAGATTCAATTTTGTAATTTTTGAGATGTAATCTCCGGATTTGTCACGTTAAAATGTGTCACCATGGGATTTATCACTACTACTAATATGAATAATTCATCTGTAAGCGCCTCCACAGACCACATATTTTCTATCGCTCGATAGTTTCATCGGTTTCTTAATCAATACGAAGATGAGCAGTGTGACCTCTTTACCGGATAAATAAAACACACAATCCACAGCAAAAATAAGAACACCAAAGCGGCAAAGGAAAGACAGCACAACAGACAAAGACGCTGAACAGAAGAAATTCAAAATGGACGACCACGAACACAAACTGATGAACATTGAGGAAACAGCTATCGACGGGATCGAACTCATGGCGTCTTACAAACATCACGTGGACGATGATGAAAAACCAAGCACGGAGGATGAGAAGGAGTTGAGGTCTGAAGAGACTGCCGAAGAAGAAGGAGATAATATACCGGAGAGGGACAAAGATATGTTTGAGAGGGAGAAGGATAGTTTCTCAGAAATGGAGGATGATGAGAAGTTCAATAAGAGTGATACGGATAATGAGAGTGATCAAGGGAAGAGCGATAAGGGAAAGGACCATCAATTCAAGAATTTGAAGGTGAGTCTGACTGACTTATGCTTAATATTAATGTAGCCCTAATGCCCAACACATATCAAGACGCAAAGACGGGAAGTAAAACCAGAGACTAACGTGGCATGTATATTGGACGATAGGTGTCAGCTAAAGTTGAGTGGAGCTCGTTGAAAACGGGTATCTGATATTTAATTATGATTTCCACCACTTTTATTATAATAAGTAGACCGAAGAAGATATATAAGATATTTATTTTATTATAAGAGTCGAATGGTGTACCATTTATCCATGTTAGATGCCTTGTAATCCAAGAGTTGTGGTTTAAAAATCGAAGTTTGCTAGCTATTTTTTTAACCCCGATTTGAATGCGTTTTTTTTTCACTGCGTCATAACACCAACTTGTAGGTGAAGTTCCGCATACGTCCGAAGAAACGTGGTGGAAGCATATACACGCTGGTGATGGACAATCGGGACGAGCCGAAGAGCGAAGACCCGTCCAAAGCGGATTACGAGCTGGCTAAACCGGAGGACGAGCCGTCCAAACCGGAGGACGAGCGGGCCAAACCGGAGGACGACGGCAAGGCTGACGTGGATGTGGATCAAGCTCTCCGACAGATCAGGAAGGGATGGAGTGTACACGATGCGGGCGATCTTACCATCGGTGACCTGTATCTAATGGTGAGGGAGTTCCTTAAGATATGTTTATAGTAGACGTTAGAAAATAAAAAGTGGGGTCACCTGATGGTAAATGATGCCCATGTACGACAATACCAAAAGAATCATGGGCGCGTTGCCGACCTTAAAAAAAGGGATATTGTTTTCTATCTGGTGACCCACTTGCTCGTTTGTCAGCTTATGCGATAATAAAAAAAAAGTTTGCGTCTCGGGACGCTCGACAGAAGTGATAACTTAAACTAATGTGGGTTAAAGTGAGAGCGGAGGAGCCTGCCTACTGCTACCGTATGCGTGAGAGAAAGGGAAGCCAGACAGAGTGGCGCCGTAAAGTGTTACGTTACGGCGCCACTCTGTCTGGCTTCCCTTAACGCGTTACGTTACGAAGTCCGGTCAAAGTCGTGTCAAAGTCGTGTCAAAGTCGTGTCATAGTCGTGTCAAAGTCGTGTCAAAGCCGTGTCAAAGTCGTGTCAAAGTCGTGTCAAAGTCGTGTCAAAGCCGTGTCAAAGTCGTGTCAACGCCGTGTCAAAGTCGTGTCAAAGCCGTGTCAAAGTCCTGTCAAAGCCGTGTCAAAGCCGTGTCAAAGTCCGGTCAAAGTCCAGTCAAAGTCCGGTCGAAGTCCGGTAAAAGTCGTTTCAAAGTCCGGTCAAAGTCTTGTGAAAGTCCGCTCCAAGCCGACTGGTCACTGTGTGGCGCCACCTGGGACTTCGAAATTATCGATGTTCCAGGGAGGTCACCTAACGCTGGCTGGTCGATGGACCGCTCGCGTTACGGAACGTTTCGGTTCACCCTCCTATAAGAAGTTATCACTTCAAAAAACATGTTACGCATAACGATTTCATTTTCAATGCTAGCGAACTTTTTGTCCCAGTTCGGTTCCCGATCAAAACTCGAGCTGGATTACTGGTGGGCGGAACCCACGCCGCCTTTACCGCAACCGGTCAACACCAGGGATGACAAGGAGAGACTTATAGAGAAGAGAGAGAAGGCGGACAAGACACCAGACAAGGGGGGCGATAGTTCAGTGGAGGACGAGAGGGTGTCGCGCGAGAGTGACAACGATATGTTATCGCCGAAGAACACTTTCAGTCAGGATAGTAATGATGGGATGTCGGGGGATGAGAGGAAATGTAAGTTATATTAACATTTTTTTCGTAGGCGAGCTAGTGTCATCTGATGGTAAGTGATCATCCACAACGGGATCCAACGAAAACCCTTCTATCCTAGGAAGGCATCAATGATTCTTCTGGTATTGTCGGTGTTCACTTAATATCAGATGTGTTCACTTAATATCAGATCTGATATAAATAAGGTTATCAGCTTCTTGTTCATTTGTCGACCTTATATATTTATAAAATATTGTATAGACGACCCATTAACTACTTACTTACTGGATGGTGGTAGAGACCAGATCTTAATTGTACCCGACTGGATAGTGATCTCCATACTTTTTTTTTTTTTACTAGCCCTGTATTATATACGTCCTACTGCTGGGCACGGGCCTCCTCTACTGAATGAGAGGGATTAGGCCTTAGTCTCCATACACATGGTGAAAACTCAAACATAGTGGCCCCGTCAGGCGAGTCGCCTTCAAACTTCAGTCCTGCGTTATTCTGCCGACCGCCCAAGGACGCGATGTATTTTCACTGTCTATATTTAGACTGCACTATACTTAGCTATAGTTACCTTGCCGAGCCAGGATCAAAAAAATATAATCATTTCACCTGAAAGGCGGAGAGTCTTAAATAATCCCATCCCATCAGAATATATTTTGATGTTGATGCGTACAAAGTACTTAGTTTGATTAGTTAAATCCGTGACCTATCCAGATAATCAATCTATGATTGTTTAATAAAATCGGCCTTTAGTCTGAGGTAACGTGTTGCCTTGCCTCGAATCGAGACACGACTTCGATTCTATTTCTAATCACAAAACCGTAATTTATTCGAGTCGAGTTTGACTCTGATGTGAAGATCTGCTATTTTGACAAGTATAATTATGTATATTGGCAGCCTATGTGAGCAGTAGCCGGCTGTGAAACAAGAGACCACGGATTTTATATCCGCACATATACAAATGTTTGTGTGTTTCACAAATATTTGTTTGGAGTATGGGTGTTGCGTAACCGTTAATCTCTGGTAGTTCCTGATAACCATGATACAGTTTATCCTAGTGTGGCATCAGGACTACGGTCATTCTTGGACGTTTATTTACTGTCAGGTGAGCAGCTCGCGTCTCCGGAGCACAAGTCATCAGGAGGGTGTGGTTCCTCATATAAGCTGGTGAACAAGCTTATCAACAGACCGCACCCTGTTCACCAGCCAACAAACACCGGCTTCTCACAACTCAGTGAAAGGTGACTGATTATACTTACCGTTTTCTGATGTAATATTTCCGTCCAATGATATGATATGGGGAAAATATGTCGTCGTAACTTATATAGTGCAGCAACTAATAAGTTAGCCGAATGGTGGAACTAATTGAAAATCTATAGAATAATAAGTTAAAATTGGTAACCACCGTAAATTAACCAATCAGCCTATGAAGTCAGCCCCAATCATCAACTCAGCTGTCTGCTGTCGCATGTATAAATCCAATCCCACAATTATTTCTACAAACTACAGAATTACTTACATAAACTTACAGATTTTTTGCCGACTAATATAAAGGTTTAATTACAAGTTCAGCTTACGAACTTGCATAAGCAGCTCAGATTGTAGATAGTTTATTGCTAATGGTCGGTAAGTAAGTAATAGTTATAAATGTATTTGAGGGGTGCGGTGGCGGTGTGGGGTGTTACAAGGTGGTTTAACGGTAGTCAGCAGCTTAGCTGTGCCCCTGGCATTGCCGATGTCCATGAGCGGCGGTGACCGCTTACCATCAGGCGGGACCGCTTGCTCGTCTGCCTATCAAGGCAATAAAAAAAAATCATATGTTGGATCCTTCGAGCCGGATGTGTTGTTACTGTGTTGCAGACTGAAGCGCCTGCTGGCTCTAGCGGGTAACACGCACGTGTCGGGCAACATCGCGCGCTGCCACTGCGGACACGTGTGCGGGCAACAGAGGAAACCGGTATACGGTTCTTAATTATTATTCATAAAGCTACGATTATATGAGGCTGCTAGAACCAGAGGGGCCTAACTGCATTTTGATGACTTGACCTATTTGTATTTTTGTAATTTAAAAATGTTAATCTACAAGACCAGACCGACCTAAAATTGGTAACATCATCTTGATGTAAATGACAGTACAAGTCCATTTCGGCCGTGGTTTAAATTGACGAAAATACAAATAGGTCGAAAGTCATCAAAATGCAGTTAGGCCACTCTGGTTTTAGCAACCACAGAAACTTACATATTATTAACATATAGTCACCGAAACTTACATATTATTAACACGTAGGTATTTCTTATATTTCCTATTTTTTATATCGGTACGTTTCAAAAAGGTGCTCAAAAATGTTTTTGTTTCTTTCTTACTTTATTATTACAGTAATGGAAATTTACGATGTCAATTGGGACGTATGCACGCTCATGGAGTTTGATAAATATTGTCAATTTTGTGTGAAACAACATTAGACATTCTCGATTGTTAAAGGAATCGCAATAGTGATGTACTGCTGGATGTAATACATCGTAAATTTAATATGTTACAATCTATGGATCACACAAACATTTGTCTCCCCAATGTAATTGTATGGCGCCGCTACTGTTACTTACAAGAATTCAAGATCGCCAATTCCAGTATAACGAGGTACATAATACATATAGGTGACGCAGCCGCGTGTGTGTCCTCGTGTGGTGGGGAGTGGTGGTGCAGGAGGTGGTGGGGGTGGTGGCGGGGGTGGTGTGGCTCCCGTGTTCCGCCACCCGCCGCCCATCGCACCTCGCCCACAACAACAGGTATACTACGTGTTATAGCAATAAATAAATACACCCAACAGTCACACATATAGTCCTGACCCCACAGTAACATACGAGTCTTGTGTCGTGGGTATCAGCAACTACAAGAGACTTTCGGTCTCACAACACCCCCCGAGACAAATATCTATGGATCACATATATGTTTGTCTCGGTGCGGGAATCGAACCCGCGGGCTCTCGTTTCACAGCCGTCTACTCGCCCTCTGCGCCACGGAGGTTGTATAGTGGACGTGCGTCACGTTTTTATTTCGGTACCCACTGGTTAAAACTACTCGAATTATTTTTTTTAATATCTATAATAATTGAAAACACTTCAACCTTTGTAGAAAAAAATTGAGCTCTGTTTTTTAAACCAAAATTATTGTTTTTTATGTACAGTGAAACCTGGATAAGTGGGATCTGAAGGGGCCTACATTTTTTCATCACTTATAGAGGCTTTTCATTTACCCAGATTCCCAAATAGGCAGGTTAACATGATAGCTGTCTTATTTATAGAGGGTCCCACCATAAGAGGTTGAAATGTTAGTAAAGAGTCTAATTTCTTCTCAAAATAAACGCGTCATAACTTGTCTACACCTGATGAATTGTCCCACTTATACGGGCTATTACACACGCTTAAAAAATATGATCAAAATAAAATTCTTTTTTTTTTATAAAACTGTTCTATAGTTTATTTTGTTATATGTTTATATTCAGTTTGTTGTTGTTGTTGCAGCCCCCTCGTGCGGTGAACCTGGAAGGGTTGCCTCGATGGCGACGTCGCATGCCCTCACGTGTCGTGGTGCAGAGGTTGTTGCCCCTGCTGCCCAAACTGCCGCCGCCCAGCAGTGAGTCAACATGTTGTATATATCTACTGGTAGGGGCATAAATCTTAGGTAATGGGTCGGCGTGACCGGGTTGTTACCACTGTCTCATAGACAACCGACGTGTTGTAGCAGCTAGCTGTTGCGATTCGTATGGTGGGTGAGATATCCGGAGGCCCAAATCCCCCTCCCTTTCCCGATTCCTTAATTATCCCTTTGAAGGTCGGCGATGCATTCATGATACTTCTGGTATTGTGAAAGTTCATGGGCGGTGTCGTTGAGCTTATTAATGTCGTCCCATCGTGTGATAGCCGATAAGCCTAACACCACTCCAGGCATAAACTCCAATCCCGGGCATTCTGTGTGATTTTTTTAAATCGAAGACTCAAGCCCAAAATTTGACTACCCAACTTTGGGTTTGAACCCAGGAGTTCACCGTTTCTCAATCCGAGTACACTGCTAGAAGATCAATGATGCGATTGTATTAGAAGTGATCAATGAATATATTTATGTGTTTTTAGATTTGATACCAGTGAAAATCGTGCCAAATTCACCGCCTCCGCCGCCCAAGATACTGCCCAAACCGCCACCGCCTACCACCAGCTCAGAGTAAGTTAAAAAAAAAATTATAGAGGATGTTTTAAAAAGGCGGTATCAGTTAAAACTGAATTTATACCGCGAGTAACTTACGTGTAGAAAGTAAACAAATGTCTGAGTTTCTGAATAATTCTAATATTAGTATCGCTGATAATCGTCTATGGTCCGTCATCACACTTCCGCTCAATCATTCGTTCATTCCTATCAATTCTATATGTTTACTAAAGAATTTTTAACTCATATATTCTGTATATTAATTGTTAATTATCGCTTGCTTTAACGGTGAAGGAAACCTGCATACCTGAGAACTCGATAAGATTTTTCGAAGGTATGTGAAGTCTGCCAACCCGCATTAGGCCAGCGTGGTGGTCTAAGGCCTAATCCCTCTCATTCAGTAGAGGAGACCCGTGCCCAGCAGTGGGACGTATATAATACAGTGCTAGTAAAAAAAAAATATTCTGGTACACATCCGATTTCATAGCAATAAAAAAAGGATTTAAACTAAATATTTATATTAATTATAACACAAATCGATTTGTTAGCCAATATAACAGATCCATATAATCACACACAGCTTTTATAACACAGCTCCCCTCTTCTCTCCTCTCCTCCCCCCTGTTCTACGCCCCACCCCCGCCCCTCTCCTTCCGGCTGCTCATCGTTAAATATAATATATGTGTACGTTTTGAAATAAAACTAATTTAAACGGATTTTATCGCGCCTCCGTAGTTACGAGGTGGACTGAAAAGTCTTCGAAACGTCGGGACCAAAATTAAAATAAAAAACCGCGATGAAATCCGTTTAAATTCGTTTTATTTCAATGTGTAACATTCGCGTTAACGTAATAAATCATTATGTGTATGTGTATGTTGGCAGCATGTCGTTCTTCTACGTGTTGAGCGAGTCCAACGGTCAGTTCTACTTCCACGACGGCGACCGACGCATCCCCATCACGCTGCCCAACAACGGGACTGACGCATTGCACGAAGGTTTGTCTTATCTCTTACCATATTTCTCATACGTGTTTTTTTTTGTTTGAACGCCATCACTTCCGTAATGGTTCGTCAAATTTAATGATTAAGCTTATGTTTGTTGCTATTGGCTATAAAATAGACACAATGTTTTAAAATTATAGGTTATGCTAAAAAAGATGAAATATTTACAGTGTCATCTGTTGACAGTGTAATAAATTAATTTGTTGTATAGGTGCTTTGTAATTCAAGCATTGCAAAACCACATGGTACGGTTTTGCAATCTGCTTGTTTCGTCAAACACAAACTGCCATTATTGTATTGATTGATTTCTTATGTTTACCTTCGCGTAAATATTACTCATTTAAATAAAACTTATTTAATGACGAAGACTGAAAAGCTTTGGAAACGTCGGGATCAAAAATTAATAACAAACCGCGATAAAATCTGTTTAAATTAGTTTTATTTCAATGTCATTGTTGTGCCATTGCCCGCTCTGAGATTTGAACCCGGAACCTCACTGGTGTCGCCTAAGTACGCCGCCACCAGACTGGCGATTCTAATGTATTCTAATATATTGTAGATAGTGACGAGGAAGACCTCACCGAAGACGTCAAGCCGTCTGCAAGCGACATGAAATCCGAACCGGCCAGCTCGACCAAGGAGACATCGCTGGAGGTCGAGCCGGGAGTCGAACCCCATGCCGCCGAGCAGAAGCCCGACGATATTGGACGTGAGCAGACTATGCTTGGTTTTTAACACTCGACAAATGAGAGGGATTGTGTTATTAGTTTCATCTTTTTGTCTCACTATGGTTGTGTGCGTGCGCGTGCGTGCGTGCTTGGGTGTGTGTGTCTGTGTGTTCATTAATCGAAACACATATTAGCTATGTTTGATAAAATATCTGTTCAGCCGTTTCAAGTTTCAATATTATTACAAAGCCTACGCTGCGCCGACTGTCTGTCCTGTGTTACATCATTTAAACAGTAATAGATGGTCGGCTGAAAGTTCCACAGAGTAGATGTTGTGAATAAGGAATGTCGTAACAAATAATAAAATAATAATAAAAAAAATGAAATGTGCACGAATTCGACTCGCGCTTGACCGTTTTTTATTGTTAAATCCCAGATTTCCTGCCGTCGGATTCGATGTCTCTATCTCCCTCCCGTCTGCTGCGTGATGCCGAGGGTTGGCTCGAGGGTTCAGTGCAGGACTTCTCCCTGAGCAGCTTCCTGGGACATCTGGAGGGAAGGACGCACCCGGACTTGGCCGTGAGTACTCTATCCCGACTACACTACACTTAATGATAAGTACAGTTCACTCCAAATATAAAAAAATACTAGGTGGTAGGTTCCTCGTATCATCATCATCATCATCAGCCACAAGACGTCCACTGCTGAACATAGGCCTCTCCCAAAAATTTCCAGACCAACCTGTTGGAAGCGGCCTGCATCCAGCGACCTCCTGCGATCTTTATCAGGTCGTCTGTCCACCTTGTAGGCGGACGTCCAACGCTGCTACGCTTGCTTGGTTCCTCGTATGCGAGAGGCCGTCTAGGTTGGTACCACCGCGCCGTCTATTTCTGACGCCAAGCAACAGTGTGTAATCTCTGTTTTGTTTCGGTTTGAAGGACATTGAAGCCAGTGAAAAATCTGGGTATAATGTGACTTAACATCTTATGTCTCGGGGTGACGAGCGCAGTTCCATACAGTGCTTTGTAATTCAAAGTTCTGTGTGGTGTTGCTATTATTTATGGGCAGGCGTGGCGTTTACCATCCGGCGAGGGCCTTGCTCGTCTTGTTATAAAAAAAATATTAAATATAATTTGTATACGTACAGGTTGACACCCACCTACAGTCCCTGATGGCGGAGTCCAGCGTGGACTACGTGGCCAAGTTCGCAGACCTCGCCGCAGAGGTCACCGACGAGCCTGGCCCCACCAATAACGACGACCTTACTTGAACTTGAAGTGTATACGACACTACAACCAAATAACTCCCTACTGTACTCAGTCAAGGGTTTTAACTAGTATTATTTTAACTAATAAGTTATGTTTTTTAAATGTGTTATCGAAATAATTATAAAAATCAAGTCGAAAATAAATAAGTTAAGACATTTAAATCTACTGGAGTAGGGAATTGTCAAATTACGGGAAAAACGACATTATTATAATCTGTATGGATACCAAGCGTGTCAACTTTAATCATGTAGACTGACGTCACCGCGGTGCGCATAGATTATATAAATATCGATACAGACGTAATAAATATACTGGTCTATTATATTGTCTGTGGTCGGTAATCAATAGAATTAAGTAAATCCATGTCATTTATGAAAACATTTCCTTATTTAAAAGCAATAAAAATATATTTTTAAATTATATTAGATTGTTGGTAAGTGTACCTGAATTTGTGTTCGACGAGATTGTGATCATACACAATGACATGGCGAAGGTCCTGGGTCAGCCAATGTATGAGCAGTTACTACAGGCCGACAAAATTCTGCCGACCGTCGGCGGTCCCAATTCCTCTTGACGGTCGACATCATGTTTGAACTGCACTGTTATACTTAACATCAGGTCTAATGTAATCACTGCTGTGTCAGAATAAAAATATATGAATCAGTCACATATGTGAATAAGCAATATCAATTATATTTTAAGTGTTTTAAAAAACTCAAATATACACTGACTGTGTGATATAATTTTATTGAAATAAATTATTTTCAAAATTGTAACTGTTTTTAATTTTGTCTATGCCCCTTTTTTTCCGCCCATCTTGTCTTATCTATAGGCTAGGTGTGCCGGATTTTTTTCGACTAAAAACCCCATGGTTGTCTTCATCTGCACCATAGAAGGATTTCGGGACCTCCACAAGAAACACGCCGAAACCCAACGCTGTAATAGCACGCTGAGGGGAGAGCATAGGTTAGCCCATATTTCTGCCCCTAGTACGAGTTTGTTTTATACTCGTCGTGTCATTGTTATTAGAGAAGCATGTATCAAGTTAATAAGTTGTACATACGACAGACGATCCATAGGGGCGCTGTACAGATTTGCGTTACGTATCTTATTGATGACGGGTATCGGAAAAATAATCACAGTGCATTGATAATCACTTACCATCTGGTTCCTCGCCTAGGATGGTAGGCTGGTGATAGGATATACAGGGTTACTTTTAAAACAACAGCAACCTCGCAGGACCAGATAGCTGACCCCATACGGAACAACTTTTGTTCTACGAGTTTGGATGTAACTCAATATATTTTAAAAAAAAATGATTTTACAAGTTTTTGTTGTGTAGTGTTTTTCTTCGTAGACTGCGGCGCGGCGCGGCTTGCACGCACGACATCAAAGGCGGCGGTCAGCTGCTTGAGCGGTCAAGGTCAAAGGCGTAAGCCCGGTTCCCCACGCTTCGCGTGTTTGTTTACGTAATCTGCGATGCTCGTTGTAACATTCACGACGGAAATTAAATGAATACTTATTTTTGTATGAAAATAAAATCTAACAAATTATCAAAAGTCGTAGAGCAAAAGTAGTAGCTTATAACCTTAGGAATCTACGCCTGCGAGGTTGCTGGTGTTTTAAAAATAACCTTGTATAATATGACTAGGAGACCCGACCACACGTTGCTGTGGCTAAAGTAGGTATATATTCAATTATATTGTAGTAAACTCGACAATACAGTATGCGCCATCTATTGGATACGTGCTCAATCCAGCCGATAAATTACCTTACACCGCCATCTGTTACAATCTTATGGAACTCACAGATAATTAAAACAAATAATTTGCAATTAAAAAATATTGCGACTAAAAATTGAGATATAAACTATCCTATCTCTTAAGTTTGATAAAAATGCACACAGTTTGAAAAATTTGAATAAAATCGGTTCAGTAGTTTAGGAGTTCATTGCAGACAAACAACGTGACTCGAAATTTTTATATATAAAGATATTCTATCCCCTTATTTCATGGCCTTGGAAATCATAACTTTCGTTGTGAAAATACAAAAATTTTTACCATCTTCTTCAGTGTTTTCAATGTCACAAAATTCGTGTTACTCGTAATTGTCGTCACTTTTAAATTTTATAATAGTAATTTGTTTTTTCTCTTTGTGACTATAATATAAATTAATGTAATGTTCAGCTACTACATACTTGTGTTTAAATTGTGTATCTATATGGTATTATCAATTGAAATTATATATAATGTACATATGATTATTTGACTTTGTTGCAAATCATTTGAGATGAACAAATGGGATATTTGTAATTAGTTACACATAGATAATTATCATTGTCGATAACATTACTATAATTACAAAGAATGGGCTTACATGAATATTGTTCATGTTATTAAAGATGAGAAATAATAACGCAAAATTACAAATACAAAAGATACAAAGTTATATTTTATGATACAATGAAACAATAAATATTATTCAATAAACTTAATTTTTCTTTCGCCAGAGTTGGAAACAGTCAACAGTAGAAAAGAACATAAGGGACGTTGTAAAAAAAAAATGGGTGCGTGTACTTATGTACGCGCGTGAGAAGTTATACTTCTTTGGCATCATTAAAAAATAGTTTTTAATTGCATGCAAATAATTGATTACAATAATAATAAGTATTTAACATTAATAATTTAATAATATTTAGTGTTAATTATATTAAATAAAAGTATTTTAATTTATATCAATAAATAATACATACGGATAGTTAACCTCAATTATATTGGAGCACTTGAAAAAGTATATAAGCACAATTTTTTTCACTAATATTCACAAATAGTAAGTAATATCAATCAAAATATTCAATTTAAATCACTACTGAATATAATTTATTAGCACATATATAAATTATAAAGGACATTGTCAAAAATGGCCTATGAATCAACACGCATGAAACATTTACTATAATAATAATTATTATTTATAATGTACATTATAATTATTATTATAGTAAATGTTTCATGCGTGTTGATTCATAGTTTCAATAGAACGGACACTTATTAATTTCGAAAACAATTTAAAAAGTATTCACTTCCGTCATAGTCCTCGGTATTATAATTTTTGGTTCAAATTCGGGTTTTTAATAGGCAAAGGTATTGTAGCTCATACAGCCAAGTCTTTGTAACAACACTCTTAAGCTTCGCATTGTTATGCATTTCGCCAAAGACAAGTGTAATTTATTCTCAAGTCTTCACAACAACGATGAAATATCGTAACATTAATAATTTAATAATATTTAGTGTTAATTATATTAAATAAAAGTATTTTAATTTATATCAACATATCCACTCGACATGATAGAAGTACATTCTACTCTCTTCGCGTTTATGCGAGCCTGGTACTTTTTACGGCAACATGTTCCGAATAAGAAAAAACCTAAAGAGTTTTTCTTTGTCCAAATCGTCATTTGTTTATTAATTACGGCTACTTTCACTCTCATCATTTTTTCTTAACGCGCCTAACTTCATACTGTTAATTTTTTGTGTCACAGGTGCGCGCGCATCTTAAAATTTCACTCTCATCATTTTTTCATAACGCGCCTAAAGAAGTATAACTTCAAAAAATATGTAGGTACCCAAACAAAAAGAAATTTAGACTTATAAAAAATAAATATATATACTCGTCTATTCAACATAGAACAACCATTAAACAGAATCGGTTGGAAATGGAAATGTTTATATCTGGCTACACTGACCGTGACACTGTTTTGTTCTTCTGGCAACACTAATCCCTAGTGTCAGCAAAGTTGTGATGTCAGATGTTTACGTATTCGGCATTAGGTTATATGAACAAATGAATAAAAAATAATGTGAAAAATGTTTTAAATACTATTTAAAAAGGCACTAAATAACCCCTAACATCCGTACCGATAATTCGTAACTTATATAATTAACAAAATCGCCGCTACGACTATGTTTCTGGAGTGGTTTCTGTGAGTATTTATCTTTAATGATTCTTTGTATTTTGGTTCATATATTTATTTAATGACTATGAAATATGATGTACGTGTTTCTTTAAAATATATAATAACACCACGTCACCCAGAACAACAGCACACATGAGCTTAAAAAGGTGCTTGTAATGTTTATGGTATTGATCAAACTTCCCAATATAGTCATGTGATAATACACCGAACTCGAAGAATTAATGGAATAATACATACATATTTCTAATATTGGCCTCGCCATTGGAGGATAATATTATTGATATTTTTAAATGATTTATTTATTATAAACGAAAAAAAAAACTTGTAATAAAGAGTACTGTACATCTCTAAAAATACTGTGACTAAATTTGATTGATTGATTTACAATCCGTCGAATCATGTTTAAAAAGGGGAATAAATTTTATCAAGTTAGAATTTTTAAGTATTGTTTATGTCTTTCAACACTTAGATAAAGTTATGGTAGAAAAATAAAATAAACAGGAAAAATCAATATTTTTTCATATACCTTATTACTTGCAAATAAATCTTTGTGGTAATAATAATTGATAACAGAAATATTATAAGGATGTAATGGTTTCACAAATGTTAGCTCATCACCCAGGTAATCCTTGTGGGGCTAGGAATAGTTATGGAGTACTTTTTAACTAGGTGGTAAGTCTTTCTTATATGTAAAGCTGTCTGGATAGGGACCACCACATTGTCTATTTCTGCCACCAAGTAGAAATTACTTGGTTTCAAGGACATTGAAACCAGTGAAATTTGAAGCCATTATGAGACTTAATATTCCAGCTCTTGTCATGATGAGTGCAATGCCATGCAATATTTTGTAATTTAAACTTCTGTGTGGTGTTCATCATCACTGCTCATGTAGTCATTATGATATGAAAAATAAAGTAAAGTTTACATATGTTATTTGAGATTTAAGGTTATAATATGTATGTATAGACGAGGGGTCCGACAGGGTGTTAAATTAAATTCAAAGATGGTGTAGTTTTACTTCTACGTTTACTCTTTAATTATTTAAACCAAGATTATAATCAAACTACATTGTGGACGTCTGCACTAGAAGGCAGTGGTCGAACGAATGATCCCCAGCACCAGTTGCGCTCCTTTTTTATACTGGAGCGGACTGGTTAGGGAAGTTGTGATGTGTTGTTTGTGCATTGGTGGCCTGTTGCACTCAAGTTGATCATACATGGCGCTCATTACACGAAAATAACTAAAGATGGCGCCGTCAGATACATAATATTTATGTCGACAGCATCCTGGTCATCCTGCCGACCATATTCATAGGATTCCTCCTGACATGCTGTTTCATACTGATACCTTTTGCATTCATCTTCGCCTCCTGGTACATGAGGATTAAGGAGCGCAAGTTGGAGCGGCGCAAGAGAGATGGCGCTAATGTAGCATTCTTCCATCCGTACTGCAACTCTGGCGGTGGAGGGGAGAGGGTGCTGTGGGTTGCTGTCAGGGCTATACTTGCACGGTAAGGTTTTAGCCATCCGAGTCAGAAGTTTCTTTATTTCCCTTAATGTGAACACTATGGTTAGGAATATTATATATTCCCTTCAATATAGTCTGTCATATATCTAAACTGTATTAGAATTCCTAGCAGCTCAATTAGATTGGTATTTTGTTAAAATGAAATAAACTCCAAATTATAAAAGATGTGATGATGACACCAAACTGGTCAGAATATACTACTCAGCAATAGCAGCCTAAGATCTATTCATATCTGATAAAAGAATATGTATCAACCAATCACAACCAAAACACATATTATAGAGGATATCATAAATACATAGACACACTCACACCTGTAATCCCTGTAGAAGTAGGTGTATCCAGACACCCACTTTATTTGGCTGAGCTACAAATATTTTTTGTAAGTCCAAATTTTCAGTATTTTCTTATTTCCATGACAGAAGACCCTTATCTTGGAGTCAGGATTATCTGTGTAACTGTCAGGTGAATTTCATCATAAATATAGGTCATTATGTACACTGACATAATTTTTTTCAGATATCCAGACTCAAACATACACATATACACAGTGGAGACAGCAGAGCCTAAAGCCATCCTGGACAAGGTCTACAATCAGTTCAGCGTGAAGGTGGATCCATCGAAGGTGCAGTTTGTACGGCTCACCCTGAGGAAACCAATTGAGGCGCAAACCTATCCATACTTTACCCTGCTGATGCAGAGCCTTGGATCCATGCTGTTGGGATTGGAGGCTTTCATGAAGTTGAATCCTGGTTAGTTTTATTGGTTTTCTAGAAATATAGGGCATTGATATTAATATTGGCTGGCCAATAAGCAGGAGGGTCATCTGATGGCTAGTGATCTCCACGGCCCATATACGCCCTCAATATCGGAAGAATCATGGGCATGTGAAGTAATGGGATAATTAACGCAGCAAGCAACAAAATTATGTCGATGTTTTGTCAGTCAATGGTAACGACTCGGTCGAGCGGGCCAATTAATGCTGAAGACAAATTGTCAGCAGAGCATCTCTCTCACTTAAGATGCAGATTTTCTCATGATGTTTTTTTCAACGTTAGTTATAGCAAGTATATACGTCGTATATGGCAAGCGATAATTAACAGTGAATACACACGTAACTTCGAAAAGTTAGAATTTCGTGCCCTAGAGCTGGTTCGAAGGTTCGACCTTCCGTCTCGACAGTCGGTACCACTCCTTCCCACTAAACCATTTATCTATACTAATAATAAAGCTGTAGAGTTTGATTGTTTGTTTGTTTGTTTGAACGCGCTAATCTCAGGAACTACTGGTTTGAATTGAAAAATTCTTTTTGTGTTGGATAGTCCATTTATCGAGGAAGGCTTTAGGATATATAACATTACGCTGCGACCATTAGAAGCGAAGCATCAGTGAAAAATGTTACAAAAACGGGGAAAATTATTCATATTTGAAGGCTTCCGTTGCTAAGCTACCCAAATAATATTATTTGAAGGCTTCCGTTGCTAAGCTACCCAAATCTATACTAATATTATAAAGCTGTAGAGTTTGATTGTTTGTTTGTTTGTTAGATCACGTGGGCGGAGCCGCGAGCAAAAGCTAGTATAAAATATTCAGAAGTAAAAGAGACAAAAGAGTTTGACAGTCTCCGTGCCGCAGCGGGCGAGTAGCCGGCT